>CP136058.1:257545812-257960812 GCA_032464435.1 Aegilops umbellulata | reverse complement strand
TTTGAATAAGCTCAGGAGAGAAGAGAGGTAAAAGATCTTTTTGAAAAAAGAAAGTTTTAGAGAAAATTCTTCCTATGGGCTTGCTAGTTTCTAGGGTCACGTCCTACAGTCAACATGTGCTCTGGTACCATCTTGTAGCGACCCGACCCGAATGGATCAAGTCTTTGTGCTTAAGTGTCATCCCTGGATCGGTATGCTGACCCACACAGTACTCAAGGATTTATAACAGAGGTAAATCACATGTATAAAGTAACGTAAATACTATTACCTCAATCCAAAATAGCGGAAGTAACAAGGTTTTGGATTCCCATCAACACCAACGGCAAAGTTGAGTGTAGAAATCGTAACCCTAACGTATCACTTACTCGTCGTAAGATTCCTGCAACATGAGACGTTGCAGCCACAAAGGGTCAGTACATTGAATGTACTGGCAAATTCACACCATAGAGAAAATGATGAACAATGGCTTTCACTACATGCATATATGGCTGGTGGAAAAGCTCTATGGTTATCAGGTTTTTGCGAAAAGCCAATTTTTCCCTACTGCAAAGGAATAAATTTTTATTTAACTATCATGGTGGTTGTTGAACATTGAGAATGGTTGACAGCATTCTCAATCCCAATTAAGCTTCATCATTAAAACCCAACAAAGTTAATTAAAGTAACATGATGAGATCAACAGGATAATCCAAGAACTAGATACTCAAGATGTCCATAACCGGGGACACGACTAATCATGATTAGTTTATACACTCTGTAGAGGTTTGCGCACTTTTACCCACAAGACTCGATCTCCTCCGTTGGATTTCTCGCACTACATGGCGTTTGAGAAACGGATGACCGAGACATAGTCTTTCAGAAGGGTTTGCACCTTACGATGGGTAGACCGTACCACCTACAACCCCTACATCTGCTAATCTACCACTGTAAGAGTTCACACGACTTAATCAACTATGCTAGAGCCCATAATAGCTTGTGGCTGCACATGGATGTTTCTAGTTAATTAACAATCTCACATCTGTCATGAATACTCTCAAAACCAATCCACGTCTACGAGCATAGCATGGAAATATAAGCATGACGTAATAGTAACTCCCAAGGTTTGAATGCAGGGCAATAGGTTCCTACCTCATCAACTACATCCCAATACCCACATTTTATCAAATCCTACTCATGCAATGTTTGAGGGTTGAAACTAATGCATAAAAACTGGGTATGAAAAGGGATATGATCAAAGTGTGAACTTGTCTGCAATGTTGATGAAGATGATCCGCACTCAAAACTCTTGATAGCTCTACTCATAACACTTCGGTCAATCTATCGTAAGCAAGCAATAGTAACCACAAATAAGCAATCACTCAAAAGATCGAAAAGAACGAAGAAAACAATTCGGAAAACATCAAAACCAAGAAAATAACTCTTGCAACATAAAACAATTTCTAATAGTACCAAAATTATGTGAATTTGGCCTTATCAGAAAGTTTAGGTCAAGAGCTTTAATTTGCAAAAAGAATCAACTAAATCGGAGCTACGAAACTCAAGTTATGATCAAACACAGTTTGAATTCAAATCTGGCCTAATTCAAATTTTAAACTTTCAAAATCATGTTTGACTTGGATTACTGGATAGAGGAGATCATAACGAAGGAGCGAGCATTGGTTTCGTTGGATTTGGACAAACGAGTAAAAAGATGTGGTCGTTTGAAAACCAGGGGCTGATCTGTAAATAATTATTCACAAACGGGTCCCTGGCAGAAACTAAAAAGAAAAGAAAAACTCTACCGGGCGAATGTTCGCTGCCGAACGCTAACTGACGAAACTGTTCACTGCTGAACCTAACCTAACGAACGTTCGCTAAGTAACTAGACTTAAAAGAAAACCGTGTTTTAAAGAAAAACCGAGAAAAACCAAAATAACCGATCTAGGGTTTTTTTACCGAACAAAACAGAAAAAAACCAACGGCGGTTTTACCGGTACGGTCAACTTCCGCGGTGGGGGTCTCCGGCGACTGCGGCAGATCGGCGACGGCGGCGCGCGGCAGGGTGAGGCGCGGGGAGCGGCGGCGCGGCAGCGGCGAGCGGCGGCTAGGGCGGCGCGGGCGGCGGGGTGGTGCGGCAGGCGGCGCGGGCGGCACGAAGTGCGGGGGCGGCTGCAGATCTCGGCGGCGGCGGCGGCGCGAAGCAAGAGGAGGCGAGGAAAGAGAGAGGGGAGTCGGGGTGGCGCCTTTTATGAGGAGGGGCGAGGAGGTGGCGTGGGGAAGGGGGCAGAAGAGGCCGGAGGCGGCAGGACGGCCATGGCGGCGCGGCGGCGGACTCGGGACGAGTCCCGGTCGGGAACGGGAGGGAGGCGGCGCGCTGGGCCTTGGCCTGGCTTCGGCTGGGCCGGCCCAGTCTGAGGGAAGTTCTTTTTTTTAAAAACAGACAAAAAAAGATATAAACTAAATAAAATAAAAACAAACTATGGGCATATAATATATGAAAATTTTCAAAAAAAGATTTCCAACAAGCTTAACATTTTTCTAGAGTCAAATAAAATCCACACAAATTCAAATAGAGCAAAGAGTGCTACTGCCCTACTAAAATCCAATAAAAAACATTTTAAAAATACCAAAATGAATTCAAATTTATTTCTCTCCAATTTTCTATTGTAGGGAATCATGTTACCCTAATTTCCATATATTTTATTTTTGGAGAAAAATAATTTGAATAAAACTCAAATAACTCCAAATTGAAAATAAATTGAAAAGAACTTTGAATTTAATTTCTTTGAAACTCCCAACTCATATTTCATATAATTTGAAGAAGTCATTTTATCTTCTCTCATGAAAATCATTGAGCTGCATGAAGTTTATGAATTGAAATATTTCCAAATGAAATTCAAATATTTTCAAATACCCTTTCATTTAATTAAATGGAAGAAGTCATATCACCTTCGCTCAAGGGTTTTGTATTTGAAAAGAATTTGAATTCATGGAGATCAGAATGCAAAATGAAAGTTTGGGAAAGTCCGTTTATTCCCTCTCATTTAACTTTCAAAGATTTTCGAATTTCACTCAATCAATCACCCAACAATCAAACAATCATCCAAATCTACCTATTTATTATAACATTCCAAAATTTAGAATTTTGGGATGTTACACTCCCGCCGCTGGTCTCCACCGCTGTCAACGGAAATCTTCACCGTCGTTGCCGCCGTAGCAAGTTCGTCGCCGAACTAGGGTACGGACTTGAAGTTTGTGCTAATCCTTAACTCCTATTCTTAGCACATTGCTTTGCCATGATTCTTGCCACGATTGAAATCATTCAATCCAGCGAAAACGTCCTAGAGATTAGTTTTGATCTGAAAATTTAGGGTTAGGTCTCCGCCGAACTCATCTCGGACCGACCGAGTTGTAAAAATCGGTCTCACCGATTTTGGCTTAGGCCAGAGCACGGGCGTTTTTGGTCTGACCGAAAATTGCAAATCGGTGTGACCGAGTTCGATTCTTTGTGAAACCCTAGCAGTCTCGGTACCACCGAACTGTGACTCGGTCTGACCGAGTTCACTAGTTTAGGTTCCAAAAGCTGCTTCGATATCACCGAGTTTACAAATCGGTAGATCCGAAATGCTTTTTGTGAAGAACTAAAACTAAGTTTTTAAGTCATCCCTTTTGCAAAACTCATGTACTTTGTGATGCTCATCTACTCTACCTCATCTATAACCTATTCATAGGGTCTGCTGTCAGAGATATTTGCAGAGATGTCTGACCAGAGTGATAGCCAGAACAGGTCTGAGCAACAGGTGCAGATGACTGAGGGTTCAGATCCCTCTAGCAGCTATGATGATGGCAGCAGGAGCACACCAAGCAATCTGCCAAAGGCTGCCACCAGGTCAAGGAAGAAGAGAACATCTGACTCTGAGGATGAAGATTATGTGGCTGTTGAAGGTGAAGCCACTTCAAAGAAGAAGATGCTTAAGAAAGAATATAGCTCAGCTGCTGCAACAAAGCCTGGTCTGAAAACAAAAATGCCAGCAAGAAGACAGCCCATGTCTAAGCCAAGGAAAGTTGCCACAGGTGAAACTATGAAGTTCACCATTGAGTCTGAAGAAGAGGCAGCTGGTGAAGATTAGAAGAAGAAGAAGAGGGCCAGAACCACTACTGCTAGAGTTCTTGGCGAGCCCTCAATGATGAGAGATTCAGAAGAAGAGGAAGAGGAAGTGGATGCTGCACCAGCACCCAAAGCTCAGAAGCTTATGGGAGGTGCTATCAAATCAGGGGCTGCTCCATCTAAACCCAAAGCTGCTCCCAAGGCTGCTGCTCCAGCTCCAAAGCCAAAACCCAAGAGAAGCACTAGGAACATACCTGCAGAAGAGAAGAACAAGGCCCCAATGCCTGAAGATGCTGAAGAAGATGATGATTCTATTGTGTTAAGGAAGCTGAAACCCAAGATCCCTGACCACACTGATGCACACCCAGTTGCAGAGAACATGAATATCAGGAAGGATTCAGGATTGAGACTATGGAGACAGTCAAATCCATATGCTATCAGGAGAAGGACTGCTGTGGACTACATGTTTCACACTAAGGAACAGCAGGACTTCTATGAGACTATTCTGCTTGACAAGAAGCCCATTGTGTGTGATATGAGATGGGTTGACTGGAATTTCATCAAGGAGAATGAGGATCACTTCCTTGGTGTACTTGATAGCTTCAAGGCATGTGGAGTGGATACTTTTGTTGCCCAGAAGCTCACCAAGTGGAATGATGAGCTCATCATGCAGTTTTACTCCACTTCCCACTTCTATCCAGATGGAAGGATAGTGTGGATGTCTGAGGGTACTAGGTACCAGTCTACAATTGAGGAATGGGCAAAGCTTATCAATGCTCCGGAGGAACATGAGGATGACTTGGACATTATGCAGAGAAGAAGAGAGACCACAACACTATGGCCAACATGTACAAGGAGATCCTAGATGCTGCTTTGGATACGCATAAGTTTGGATTTTTCCATTACCTGTTGTCTGGTTTGCCAACAATCGACTGGATATTAAGGCACACACTGCTACCCAAGTCAGGTGATCACAAGATGATCAGAGGACATGCCATCAACTTGCTGCACATATTTGATGTCCCACAGAAGTTCAAGGTCATGAGCCTGATTGTTGAGACAAGCAAAAGGACTGCTGCTGACCAGAAGAGGAGTTGTGGATATGCTCCACACATTCAGGAGCTCATCAACTCAAAGATGGGCACAGGCACATATCTTTTGGACAAGGAGCACCTGCCCAGCTATCCTGAATTTGAAGATGACACTGTTGTGATGAATGAGAATGAACCATCTTTGGCTCAAGCACATGAGAAGAGAGGGAAGGCTAAAGCTGAGAAGGCTACAAATATGCCAACTATGGAAGAGGCATCTCAGGTATTTTTGAAGAGCAAGCAAGACCAGCTTGTCTATCTGATCCAATCCACCCTGAGGATTGAGAAGGGCTTGGTCACCCTCACCAAGAACCAGGAGAGTCTGGAGCGGACTATCAAGACAAAATTCTATGACCTTGATGTCAAAGTAACAGAGATCCAAACTATTGTTGAGAAACTTTAGGAGGAAGCAAAGGAGGAGAAGAAGGGCAAGTCTACCACATATGCTTTTTCCAGAGTGCCCAGAGGACAGAGGTCTGTTGCAGTGCCAGTGACAGACACTAGAGCTACAACATCAGCACCAACAGCTACAACTTCAGTTCCACCTCCAGCAGCTACTCCACCAGCTCCAGCTACTTCATCTGAAGCCTTTGTTCTTGGAGTTCTCTCGACACCTCCTCACCAAGATCAACCCTGAGAGTCGTTTAGCACTATGCATTTTTTAACTTTTTGGTAACTTGTTGCCAAAGGGGGAGAAAAATGAATAGATCACAGGCTGAGAGAGAGAGAGAGAGAGTGTTGGTTTTATCTCACTTCGCACTTATTTGGTTGGTTTGAAACTTTATTGTATGCTTGTGTGAGCTACTTATGAGATACTTGTTTGATCATGTGTTTGATCATATGCTACCCTTAATGCTTGTTGGATGATATTATTTCTTATATCCTAGATGATCATTCACTTGTTTTGGTGATGAGTGCATGCTTTAACTTATATCATTTTGAGCGCTCCACCAAGATGTATGTGACATGGAAGAGTAACACATGATCCTAATCGATTGTGCATTTGCATTCAAAAGAAAATTTTAAATAATGCACAAATTTAGGGGGAGCTCTTGCTTATCACATACTTCTCAAAGCGACGATGTTTTTCAGTCTTACTTATTATCATTTGTCGTAGCTTTGATCTATATGTTGTCATCAATTACCAAAAAGGGGGAGATTGAAAGTGCAACTATCCCTAGGTGGTTTTGGTAATTCCTAACAACATATAGCTCATTGAGCTAATGCTATTCCAAGATGAATTTTTCAGGAAAGCTCAATGCTTGGCATGGCATGGATTAGAAAGTGGACCCTTCAAAATGCGAAGGACAAAAGATTGGCTCAAGCTCAAAGCACAAGACTCTACATTTTCTATTTTAGTGATCCAAGATCACATTGAGTCTATAGGAAAAGCCAATACTCTTAAGAAGGGATGAAGTGTTGCTTAATGAGGTGCTTGCTCAAAATGCTTAGTGATATGCTCCAAAACCCTCCACTACATTCTCATATCCACATATGTCCCAAACCTAAAAGTCCAACTCGGCCCCACCGATTCTTTCTATCCGAAGCCACCGAGTTCAGTTGACATAGCCACTGCCAGAAACCCTAGTCTTTTCGGTCTCACCGATAGGGATCTCGGTCTCACCGAGATGGGATTGTAACCTCTCTGTTTCCCTTCGTAACGTTTCGGTCAAACCGAGATGAGCGATCGGTCCCACGGAGATTGCAATGCAAACACTCTGCTTCCTTTTCGTAACGTTTTGGTCCAGCCGAGATGAGCGAATCGGTCCCACCGAGTTTGCCTGACCAACTCTTTGTTAGTCTATTACCAAAATCGGTCTCACCGAGTTTGTGTAATCGTTCTCACCGAGATTACGTTATGCCCTAACCCTAATGAAATCGGTCCCACCGAGTTGACGTGTCAGTCCCACTGAAACACCTAACGGTCACATTATGAATCAAATCGGTCTGACCGAGTTCTTTGAATCGGTCCCACCGAGTTTGGCGATTTGTGTGTAACGGTTAGATTTTGTGTGGAGGCTATATATACCCCTCCACCCACTCTTCATTCATGGAGAGAGCTATCAGAACATGCATACACTTCCAAAACATATTCTCTGAGAGAGAACCACCTACACTTGTGTTGAGGTCAAGATATTCCATTCCAACCACATAAATCTTGATCTCTATCCTTCCCCAAGTTGCTTTCCACTCAAATCTTCTTTCTACCAAATCCAATCCTATGAGAGAGAGTTGAGTGTTGGGCAGACTATCATTTGAAGCACAATAGCAAGGAGTTCATCATCAACACACCATTTGTTACTTCTTGGAGAGTGGTGTCTCCTAGATTGGCTAGGTGTCACTTGGGAGCCTCCGTCAAGATTGTGGAGCTGAACCAAGGAGTTTGTAAGGGCAAGGAGATCGCCTACTTCATGGAGATCTACCCTAGTGAGGCAAGTCCTTCGTGGGCGACGGCCATGGTGGGATAGACAAGGTTGCTTCTTCGTGGACCCTTCGTGGGTGGAGCCCTCCGTGGACTCGCGCAAACGTTACCCTTCGTGGGTTGAAGTCTCCATCAATGTGGATGGACGATAGCACCACCTATCAGAACCACGGATAAAAAATCTCCGTGTCAACATTGCGTTTGCTCCCTAAATCTCCTTCCTTTACCTTCATATGCAATTGCTTTACATTCCGCTGCTATACTCTTAGAATTGAATGTGTAGGCCGATTGCTTGACTTGTGCTAAGTTGCTAAAATCTGCCAAGAACTAAAATTGGGAAAAGGCTAGATTTTTATTTGGTCAAGTAGCCTAATCACCCCCTCTAGACATACTTTCGATCCTACAGTTTCATCTGTACGAAAATGCCAAACATCGGAGATACTTTCCCGGATGTTATCCCCCTTCACCAGTAGCACCTAGTACCACGTTAGGTCACACCTAACACCGCTTAATGTCATGTTGTGCATCTTCATGCATATGTTTGCATTGTATTCATTGTTTCTTCCCCCTCTTCTCCCCGATAGACTTCGAGACTAATGTTGCTACTCCAGACATCGGATACACTCCTGACGACCCCTCCTTCTCGGCCAAGCTTCGAGGCAAGCCAACCCCCCTTGATCATTCTAGTATCGCCCATTTGATTCTCTATCATGCTTGCATTAGATTTTGCTGCTGTACTTGATTGCCCCTATCTGATGCACAACCTGCTTTTGTAGCCTACTCTTATACCATACCTGCTTATCCTAAACTACTTAGTATAGGTTGGTTAGTGATCCATCAGTGACCCCTCACCTTGTCCTTGTTGCCCCCCTGGATTACCAGGTGACTCGATCAGCATGATCAACGTTCAGGGCCGACACATCACATCACACCCCCTTAGTTGTACAACTCTACAGAACTACTATCGAGTGCCGAGGGTGATACCTCATACAACACTTTAGATGTTAACTCTCTAGTGTAGTTAATTGGTCGTGGCCTATGGAAGGTGATTCCTCCTTCTCCACTCTTGATGTAGACTCTATCGTGTAACCCCTCAAGTGTGGATCATCAAGGGTGATTCCTCTTAGTCCACCTTGACAGTTACATCGAGTGGGAATCCTTTGAGGGTGATTCCTCGGGTTTCCCCTTGCTATTTTGGACACACGGTTACTTTAACTTTACCACAGACCCATGTTATTGAAGTCGGGTCGGCCCTGAGGGGTACCCGTGAGTTGATGTGTAGTCGGGTTGACCTGGAGGGTACCCGCGAGATTTCTACGTGCCACGGCTGGGCATTCCGAGCCCTTGCCGTAAGTCCACGAGATGGGCCGACGGGGTCACATGATCGTGACTCTACTCGTTACCGCACGCTCCCAGGACACTAATGAGATTCGGTATTTGATCTGAGTTGGCCACTAGCCTATACGCACTAACCACCACGCGGGAACAGTTATGGGCACTCGACGTCGTAGTATCAGCCGAAGCTCTTCAGACATCAGTGATAGAGTGGTGCGTGTTGGGTTGGACTGGAACGCCTGCACTTGTATAAGGGGCTAGGTCTGCTCACCGACTGTGTACGCAACGTGCATGTGTGCAACGGGCGATGGGCCCAAGACCCCTGCGTGCATAGGATTTAGACTGGCATGCTGACCTCTTTGTTGGGCCTAGGTAAGGCTGCGACATGTTGATCTTCTGAGGGTGAGCACGACCCAGGAAAGTGTGTCCGACTAGAGTGATCGAGCATGTTGGGTAATGTGGTGCACCCATATAGGGAAGTTAATCTATTCGAATAGTCATTTCCACGATAACAGGATGACATGGAGTTGTATTCCGATCTTTACAACTAGAACTGGTTATTGAGATGTGGATTGGATATGATGGCTGGTTCCGGGATTGCTTTCTCGCAGGGAGTCGAGAAAGGATCTCTGGGCGTTAATGCTACAACATGCTTGCTAATTATAAAATGCTATTATGTACTATTCTAAATGCTGCAAGATGGTGGCTTCAAGAAGATGCTAGTTTTCGATCGGCTAGGTTGTCCCCTCTATTCTGGCATTCTGCAGTATAGTCAACATATACAACCACTTCCCTTTGATACCAGTCCATATGTAGTGTAGATCCTCGCTTGCGAGTACTTTGGATGAGTACTCACAGTTGCTTTGCTTCCTCTTTTCCTCCGTTTTCCATTCTTCTCTGATGCTGCAACCTGATATGTCTCCAACGTATCTATAATTTTTATTGCTCCATGCTATTATATATTCTATTTTGGATGTTTAATGGGCTTATTTATACACTTTTGTATTATTTCTGGGACGAACCTACTAACCGGAGGCCCGACCCAAATTGCTGTTTTTTTTGCCTATTTTAGTGTTTCGCAGAAAAGGAATATCAAACGGAGTCCAAACAGAATGAAACCCTCGGGAGAGTTATTTTTGGAACAATCGTGATCCAGAGGACTTGGAGTGGATGTCAAGAAATCACCGAGGAGGCCACGAGGCAGGGGGGCGTGCCTACCCCCTGGGCATGCCCTCCACCCTCGTGGGCTCCACCGACCTACTTCTTCCTCCTATATATACCTACGTACCCCCAAACCATCGAAGAGCACCATGAAAACCTAATTCCACCGCCGCAACCTTCTGTACCTGTGAGATCCCATCTTGGGGCCTTTTTCGGCGCTCCGCCGGAGGGGGCATTGATCACGGAGGGCTTCTACATCAACACCATAGCCTCTCCGATGATGTGTGAGTAGTTTACCTCAAACCTTCGGGTCCATAGTTATTAGCTATATGGCTTCTTCTCTCTCTTTGGATCTCAATACAAAGTTCTCCTTGATTTTCTTGGAGAGCTATTCGATGTAATCTTCTTTTGCGGTGTGTTTGTCGAGGTCCGATGAATTGTGGGTTTATGATCAAGATTATCTATGAACAATATTTGAATATTCTCTGAATTCTTTTATGTATGATTGGTTATCTTTGCAAGTCTCTTTGAATTATCAGTTTGGTTTGACCTACTAGATTGATCTTCCTTGCAATGGGACAAGTGCTTAGCCTTGGGTTCAATCTTACGGTGCTCGATCCCAGTCATAGTAGGGGAAACAACACGTATTGTATTGTTGCCATCGAGGATAAAAAGATGGGGTTTATATCATATTGCATGAGTTTATCCCTCTACATCATGTCATCTTCGTTAAAGCGTTACTCCGTTCTTATGAACTTAATACTCTAGATGCATGCTGGATAGTGGTTAATGTGTGGAGTAATAGTAGTAGATGCAGGCAGAAGTCGGTCTACTTGTCACGGACGTGATGCCTATATACATGATCATACCTAGATATTCTCATAACTATGCTCAATTCTATCAATTGCTCAACAGTAATTTGTTCACCCATCGTAATACTTATGCTATCTTGAGAGAAGCCACTAGTGAAACCTATGGCCCCCGGATCTATTCTCCATCATATTAACCTCCCGTCAACAATCTATTTCTTGCGCTGTTTATTTTGCTTTCTTTACTTTAGTCTTTATCATAAAAATACCAGAAATATTATCTTATCATCTCTATCAGATCTCACTTTTGCAAGTGGCTGTGAAGGGATTGACAACCCCTTTATCGCATTGGTTGCAAGGTTCTTATTTGTTTGTGTAGGTACGAGCGACTTGAGCGTAGCCTCCTACTGGATTGATACATTGGTTCTCAAAAACTGAGGGAAATACTTACGCTACTTTGCTGCATCACCCTTTCCTCTTCAAGGGAAAACCAACGCAGTGCTCAAGAGGTAGCAAGAAGGATTTCTGGCGCCGTTACCGGGGAGTCTATTCATAGGTCAAGACATACCAAGTACCCATCACAAACTCTTATCCCTCACATTACATTATTTGCCCTTTGCCTCTCGTTTTCCTCTCCCCCACTTCACCCTTGCTGTTTTATTCGCCCCCTTTTCCGTTTGCCTCTTTTTCGCTTGCTTCTTGTTGCTCGTGTGTTCGATTGCTTGCTTATCACAATGGCTCAAGATAATACTAAATTGTGTGACTTTGCCAATACCAACGACAGTGATTTTCTTAGCACCCCGATTGCTCCTCTTACCGATGCTGAATCTTGTGAAATTAATGCTGCTTTGCTGAATCTTGTCATGAAAGATCAATTCACCAGCCTTCCTAGTGAAGATGCCGCTACCCATCTAAATAGCTTTGTTGATTTGTGTGATATGCAAAAGAAGAAAGATGTGGATAATGATATTGTTAAGTTGAAACTATTTTTGTTTTCTCCTAAAGATCGCGCTAAAACTTGGTTTTCGTCTTTGCCTAAAAATAGTATTGATTCTTGGAATAAGTGGAAAGATGATTTTATCTCTAAGTATTTTCGTCCCGCTAAGATCATCTCTCTTAGAAAGGATATCATGAATTTTAAGAAACTTGATCATGAACATGTTGCACAAGCTTGGGAGAGGATGAAATTAATGATACGTAGTTGCCCTACTCATGGTTTGAATTTGTGGATGATTATACAAAAAAATTATGCCGGATTGAATTTTGCTTCTAGAAATCTTTTAGATTTGGCCGCGGGAGGCACTTTTATGGAAATTACTTTAGGATAAGCTACTAAACTCCTAGATAATTTTATGGTTAATTATTCTCAATGGCACACTGAAAGATCTACTAGTAAAAAGGTGCATGCAATTGAAGAAATTAATGTTTTGATTGGAAAGATGGATGGACTTATGAAATTATTTGCTAATAAGAGTGTTTCTTCTGATCCCAATGATATGCCTTTGTCTACCTTGATATAGAATAATAATGAATCTATGGATGTGAATTTTGTTGGTAGGAATAATTTTGGTAACAACGCATATAGAGGAAACTTTAATCCTAGGTCGTACCCTAGTAATTCATCTAATAATTATGGTAATTCCTACAACAACTCTTATGGAAATTTTAATAAGATTCCCTCTAATTCTGAGACTAGTGTTAAAGAATTTATGATTTCTCAAAATAATTTCAATGCTTTTCTTGAAGAAAAATTGCCTAAGATTGATGAGTTGGCTAGGAACGTGGATATAATTTCTCTTGATGTTGATTCTTTGAAACTTAGATCTATTCCACCTAAGCATGATATCAATGAGTCTCTCAAAGCCATGAGAATTCCCATTGATGAGTGCAAAGAAAGAACCGCTAGGATGCGTGCTAAGAAAGATTGCTTTGTGAAGGCGTGTTCTTCTAGTTTTTATGAGAATAAAGATGAAGATCTAAAAGTTATTGATGTGTACCCTATTAAATCCTTGTTTTGCAATATGAATCTTGAAAATGATGGGACTGGAGATGAGTCAACTTTAGTTAGAAGGCGTCCCAAAAATTCGGAGTTTTTAATCTTGATGCAAAATTTGGCAAAAGTGGGATTGAAGAGATTAAAACTTTAGATAGAAATGAACCCACTATCTTGGATTTCAAGGAATTTAATTACGATAATTGCTCTTTGATAGATTGTATTTCCTTGTTGCAATCCGTGCTAAATTCTCCGCATGCTTATAGTCAAAATAAAGCTTTTACTAAACATATCGTTGATGTTTTAATGCCATCTTATGAAGAAAGACTTGAATTGGAAGTTTCTATCCCTAGAAAACTTTATTATTGGTGGGAAACTACTATTAAAATTAAAATTAAAGATCATGAATGCTATGCTTTGTGTGATTTGGGTGCTAGTGTTTCCACGATCCCAAAAACTTTGTGTGATTTGCTAGGTTTCCGTGAATTTGATGATTGTTCTTTAAACTTGCACCTTGCGGATTCCACCATTAAGAAAACTATGGGAAGAATTAATGATGTTCTTATTGTTGCAAATAGGAATTATGTGTCTGTAGATTTCATTGTTCTTTACATAGATTGCAATCCTTCATGTCCTATTATTCTTGGTAGACCTTTTCTTAGAACGATTGGTGCAATTATTGATATGAAGGAAGGAATTATTAGATTCCAATTCCCGTTAAGGAAAGGCATGGAACACTTTCCTAGAAATAAAATAAAATTAACTTATGAATCTATTATGAGAGCTACTTATGGATTGCCTTCCAAAGATGGCAATACCTAGATCTATCCTTGTTTTTATGCCTAGCTAGGGGCGTTAAACGATAACGCTTGTTGGGAGGCAACCCAATTTTATTTTAGTTTTTTGCTTTTTGGTTCTGTTTAGGAATAAATAATCCATCTAGCTTCTGTTTAGATGTGGTTTTGTGTTTTAATTAGTTTTTGTGCCAAGTAAAACCTATAGGATCTTCTTGGATAATACTTATTTGATCTTGCTGAAAATTCCAGAAACTTTCTGTTCACGAAAACAATTGCTAAAAATCACCAGAACGTGATAAAATATTGATTCCAATTGAAGTAGATCAATAAAAAAATTATATAGGCCGTCCTATTATGGTAGAAGTTTTGGAGTTCCATAAGTTTGCATTTGTGACAGATTACTACAGACCGTTCTGTTTTTGACAGATTATGTTTTTCGTGTGTTGTTTGCTTATTTTGATGAATCTATGGGTAGCAAAAGAGTTTATAAACCATAGAGAAGTTGGAATACAGTAGTTTTAACACCCGTATAAATAAAGAATGAGTTCATTACAGTACCTTGAAATGGTGTTTTGTTTTCTTACGCTAACGGAGCTCACGAGATTTTCTGTTAAGTTTTGTGTTGTGAAGTTTTCAAGTTTTGGGTAAAGATTTGATGGATTATGGAACAAGGAGTGGCAAGAGCCTAAGATTGGGAATGACCAAGGCACCCCAAGGTAAAATCTAAGGACAACCCAAAAGCCTAAGCCTGGGGATGCCCCGGAAGGCATCCCCTCTTTTGTCTTCGTCCATCGGTAACTTTACTTGGAGCTATATTTTTATTCATCACATGATATGTGTTTTGCTTGGAGCGTCTAGTATGATTTGAGTCTTTGTTTTTTAGTTCACCACAATCATCCTTGCTGTACACACCTTTTGAGAGAGACACACATTTTTCGGAATTTGTTAGAATACTCTATGTGCTTCACTTATATCTTTTGAGCTAAACAATTTTGCTCTAGTGCTTCACTTATATCTCTTAGAGCACGGTGGTGGTTATATTTTATAGAAATAATTGATCTCTCATGCCCCACTTATATCATTTTGAGAGTCCTTAGAACAGCATGGTAATTTGCTTTGGTTATAAAATTAGTCCTAATATGATAGACATCCAAGATAAAAACTATAAAGTGCATTGAATACTAAGAGAAGTTTGATACTTGATAATTGTTTTGAAATATGAAGATGGTGATATTAGAGTCATGCTAGTTGAGTAGTTGTGAATTTGAGAAATACCTGTTCTAAAGTTTGTGATTCCCGTAGCATGCACGTATGGTGAACCGTTATGTGATGAAGTCAGAGCATGATTTATTTATTGATTGTCTTCCTTATGAGTGGCGGTCGGGGACGAGCGATGGTCTTTTCCTACCATTCTATCCCCCTAGGAGCATGCGTGTAGTACTTCATTTCGATAACTAATAGATTTTTGCAATAAGTATGTGAGTTCTTTATGACTAATGTTGAGTCCATGGATTATACGCACTATCATCCTTCCACCATTGCTAGCCTCTCTAATATCGCACACCTCTTCGTTGGTATCATATACCCACCATATACCCTCCTCAAAACAGCCACCATACCTACCTATTATGGCATTTCCATAGCCATTCCGAGATATATTGCCATGCAACTTACCACCGTTCCATCTATTATGACACGCTCCAATCATTTTCATATTGCTTTGCATGATCATGTAGTTGACATTGTATTCGTGGCAAATCCACCTTCATAATTCTTTCATACATGTCACTATTGATTCATTGCATATCCCGGTACACCACCGGAGGCATTCACATAGAGTCATAATTTGTTCTAAGTATTGAGTTGTAATTCTTGAGTTGTAAGTAATAAAAGTGTGATGATCATCATTATTAGAGCATTGTCCCATGTGAGGAAAGGATGATGGAGACTATGATTCCCCCTCAAGTTGGGATGAGATTCCGGACTAAATTAAAAAAAGGCCATAAAAAGGAAGGCCCAATAAAAAATGAGAGAAAAAGAGAGAAGGGACAATGTTACTATCCCTTTTCTACACTTGTGCGTCAAAGTAGCACCATGATCTTCATGATAGAGAGTCTCCTATGTTGTCATTTTCATATACTAGTGGGAATTTTACATTACAGAACTTGGCTTGTATATTCCAATGATGGGCTTCCTCAAAAATGCCCTAGGTCTTCATGAGCAAGCGAGTTGGATGCACACCCACTTAGTTTCTTTTGTTGAGCTTTCATACACCTATAGCTGTAGTGCATCCGTTGCATGGAAATCCCTACTCACTCACATTGATATCTATTGATGGGCATCTCCATAGCCCGTTGATACGCCTAGTTGATGTGAGACTATCTTCTCCTTTTTGTCTTCTCCACAACCACCATTCTATTCCACCTATAGTGCTATGTCCATGGGTCACGCTCACATATTGCGTGAAGATCGAAAAAGTTTGAGAACATCAAAAGTATGAAACAATTGCTTGGCATGTCATCGGGGTTGTGCATGATTTAAATACTTTGTGTGGTGAATATAGAGCATAGCCAGACTATATGATTTTGTAGGGATAACTTTCTTTGGCCATGTTATTTTGAGAAGACATGATTGCTTTGTTAGTATGCTTGAAGTATTATTATTTTCATGTTAATATTAAAATTTTATCTTGAATCTTTCGGATCTAAACATTCATGCAACAATAAAGAGAAATACATTGAAGAATATGCTAAGTAGCATTCCACATCAGAAATTCTGTTTTCTTCATTTATTTACTCGAGGACGAGCAGGAATTAAGCTTGGGGATGCTTGATACGTCTCCAATGTATCTATAATTTTTTATTGCTCCATGCTATTATATATTCTGTTTTGGATGTTTAATGGGCTTATTTATACACTTTTATATTATTTTTGGGACTAACCTACTAACTGGAGGCCCAACCCAAATTGTTGTTTTTTTGCCTATTTCAGTGTTTCGCAGAAAAGGAATATCAAACGGAGTCCAAACGGAATGAAACCATCGGGAGAGTTATTTTTGGAACAAACGTGATCCAGAGGACTTGGAGTGGATGTCAAGAAATCACCAAGGAGGCCCGAGGCAGGGGGCACGCCTACCCCCCTGGGCGCGCCCTCCACCGACCTACTTCTTCCTCCTATATATACCTACGTACCCCCAAACCATCGAAGAGCACCATGAAAACCTAATTCCACCGCCGCAACCTTCAGTACCACTGAGATCCCATCTTGGGGCCTTTTCCGTCGCTCCGCCAGAGGGGGCATTTATCATGGAGGGCTTCTACATCAACACCATACCTCTCCGATGATGTGTGAGTAGTTTACCTCAGACCTTCGGGTCCATAGTTATTAGCTAGATGGCTTCTTCTCTTTCTTTGGATCTCAATACAAAGTTATCCTCGATTCTCTTGGGTGTTTGTAGAGATCCGGTGAATTGTGGGTTTATGATCAAGATTATCTATGAACAATATTTGAATCTTCTGTAAATTCTTTTATGTATAATTGCTTATCTTTGCAAGTATCTTCGAATTATCAGTTTGGTTTGGTCTACTAGATTGATCTTTCTTGCACTAGGAGAAGTGCTTAGCTTTGGGTTCAATCTTCCGGTGCTCGATCCCAGTGACGGTAGGGGAAACGACACGTATTGTATTGTTGCCATCGAGGATAAAAAGATGGGGTTTATATCATATTGCATGAGTTTATCCCTCTAAATCATGTCATCTTGCTTAAAGCGTTACTCCGTTCTTATGAACTTAATACTCTAGATGCATGCTGGATAGCGGTGGATGTGTGCAGTAATAGTAGTAGATGCAGGCAGGAGTCGGTCTACTTGTCACGGACGTGATGCCTATATACATGATCATACCTAGATATTCTCATAACTATGCTCAATTCTATCAATTGCTCGACAGTAATTTGTTCACCCACCGTAATACTTATGCTATCTTGAGAGAAGCCACTAGTGAAACCTATGGCCCCGGGGTCTATTCTCCATCATATTAATCTCCCGTCAACAATCTATTTCTTGCACCGTTTATTTTTCTTTCTTTACTTTTAGTCTTTATCATAAAATACCAAAAATATTATCTTATCATCTCTATCAGATCTCACTTTTGCAAGTGGCCGTGAAGGGATTGACAACCCCTTTATCGCGTTGGTTGCAAGGTTCTTATTTGTTTGTGTAGGTACGAGGGACCTGAGTGTGGCCTCCTACTGGATTGATACCTTGGTTCTCAGAAACCGAGGGAAATACTTACGCTACTTTGCTGCATCACCCTTTCCTCTTCAAGGGAAAACCAACGCAGTGCTCAAGAGGTAGCACAACCAGATGTCAAATCTCAGGAACCAGATGCTACCATTGACGACTACTACTACCCCAAGGGTACCTACTACTACGTGGAGGCTGCTGATAACCAGGAGTAGTTAGGAGGCTCCCAGGCAAGAGGCCTTGCCTTTTCGATTGTTGTTGCTTTTGTGCTAGCCTTCTTAAGGCAAACTTGTTTAACTTATGTCTGTACTCAGATATTGTTGCTTCTGCTGACTCGTTTGTATTCGAGCTTCTGTATTCGAGCCCTCAAGGCCCCTAACTTGTAATATAAAGCTTGTATTATTTTAAATTATGTCTAGAGTTGCGTTGTGATATCCTCCCGTGAGTACCTGATCTTGATCGTACACATTTGCGTGTATGATTAGTATACGATTGAATCGGGGGCGTCACAAAGCAGAACAGGCCAGTAACGAACCGTAAGTAATCAAATACTGGAAATGAGCCCAAGAATAAATGGGCCCCTAGAAGGCCGAAAGCTAACATGGACCGGAAACGGCCCAAATGGAATAATGTGCCGTTAATGGGTATAAAGAGATACACTGTTCATTATGGGCCAGTTTCAACACGGGTTGTTAATGGGCCAGAGATACAAAGGGCCTCATATGGGCTAAAAGATGTCCTGGGCCATACATGGGCCAGAAGTTACAACGAGCTGGAATCATATTGGACGGCCGAGATGACGCTACTGGGCATAATTTGGATAGGCCATAACGGGTCGTGAGTTAGCAGGTTGAAAATGTGTTATATGCAAACAAGCCATTAACAGGCTTTCCGAGGGTCGGCCCGCTATCTTTTGACCAAATCAAACGGGCCAACCTTTTGACCTGCACTGTTGGGCCGAGCCACATGTCGACGTATCATAGGCGCACCCCGTCCATTCGCTGGATGACATCTGTTCCAACGCAGAGTTGACATGTGGTTCTTCCAGCCAATGAGAATTTTACACATGGAAAACCACCATTGGTCATTGCTGTTAACGGCTTATTGGATCCAAAATGGGACCCGATAGCTTAATGGCGACCCGTTATGATGGATGCCACATGTCGGTTACCCTTGACGAAAACACTTCCATGACACGCCATTTATCGTCATAGAAGTGGTCACTTCCATGATGATAATTTCAGTATTATCATGGAACACTTCTACGACAGCACAGGTATGACTATCTTGATTCTGCTATAAAATCATCATGGATGTACATGCATGACAGAAAACGTGACCTACTGTGACAACACGAAGTGTTTTTTTAGTGTTATCACAATTGACTTGTGATGGTAGCATCTCAAAGTATAACAAACAAGTTGGATCAATTCAATATGATCATTCTTCCAACGTCATATTTTGAAAGTTGTTTTGGTACTATCGTTACACTTAATGGTATCCCAAGATCCGGAAAACATGATCACAAACGAAACTTGTGTTAGTCTTAGAGGAAAGACTATGAATGAGGTTTTACCGTTTATCATTCCACACGCGCATATGAGTTCTCCACTGAATCACATATTCCAGGATCATAGGAGTTATAGCGTAGAATATAAACTCTTAATTGTAAACATAGAAATATAATAGTACAATATTATTGCTTCTAGGGAATATTTCCGACACGATACTCTTACTTCGATAAAGATATAACTAAATCGTGTGACTTGCAGGTCATCAGGGGCGCGATGGACACTGGGCGGTCCACCCATCATGGACTTTCCAGCCGTGTCACCTAGGTCCTTGACGTCTAGGGAGATTAGACGGCACAGAGCCGTACGAGAGGCTACCGGCACATGCCACCCATCAATGGACGGCCAGAAGGCGCTCCTCGCTCTCGACGAGCCCAGGAAGGTGGGTACTCCAACATCCTTTCTAGAAGTAATACGATCCAACATTCACACATTGACCCGATTCCCATCATCGATGACTTAATCACCGTGCTATATGTTGTCGACTGCATCTACATACCTAACAACTTCACCTCGTAGACAAGATAATTAAATATATTAAGGAAACCGATCAGTGATTGTTCTAGTTCAGAAATGTCTGTCCAACATGATGACATGTGTTTTATTCATAGAGGGAAATGTAAAATATCTCCCCACTCATTTCCTTCTCGGTAGCTTTTGCATGTCCTTAACACCATGTCATTGCCAGAAGACAAGGCTACATCTCCCCCTTCATCTCCTTCAACCCTGTCTCCACTCTCTTCATCAACCATTGGTCTAGGCATTATCATTGCTTTAAAAGTTCATCATGTCTTGTTACCATCACTTGGGAACCTTTTCAAACTTTTAGGAAATCTATGAAATTGCCTCACGTACCGTGAAAGATGAGACACACAAATAAAATGATTCTCACTTATCCCAAGAATTGACAATGTATTCAATGGCTTATCTACATATAGTGAAGTGAACATGTAGTGCAATTAACATGTTTGTCTCTCTTATTCTTATACGGCATCAAACATAACAGTTTTTAGAAGAAACACCAAAATATACGGTGTATAGCCGAGGAAATCAAACCTAACCTACACTAACTTATCCACCACTATAAATACATGCGAACATGATAAAATCACAAAATAATTTGATCAAGTCGACATATTAATTAGATTATGGAAACTTTATTAATAATTATACATATATATATATATATTCAAACAAAGCCACCAGGTCCACCATAGTAAGTATGCACGCCATAGTGACTATATCCATAACCATGAGCCTTCGCAGTATATTTGGATAAATTGGTGGCAACAAGACCAGTTTGCTTGTCATTTGGAGTAACATACTTGCCTTCATTATCTACAATTTGGATATTACTCACAAACGCTGCTTTTCCAAATCCTTCTGAAGCAAAATGACCACTACCCATTTGTGGAGAGTCTGATGAGGCCGTTGGTCCTTGAACATATCCACCCCATAATGCATAATTACATTGATCCTTCATGAAATGGAAAATTTCCCTTGGCCAGTATCCAATATGTATGTTTTGTGGACCATAAGCCACCCACCAATTTTTAGTCTTTGGGTCCTAAAATAAATCAAAGGTTCATGTAAATGCTTAACAAAGTTGAAATGAATAACAATTGATAAAATGTTTGTGGTGAGGTGAATACATCCTTTTAATTGTATATCATGTTAACATGAATATAATATTAGAGATATATCTGGGAGTCTCCCCCCTATGTTAAAATATTTTGTACAATAAAAGGTTCTTACTAATATTGAGTTATATTATGGGTTGACGACTTATAAGTTTGCTTTAAGCAAAGTCTTCAAGTTTTCATCAAAATATCATTCATGCATTTCATATGAGAAAACAAAATACAAGAATTAGCAGACATATTTACATGAGAATACCTTGAAAATAACAACATCTATGATGTATTGTGGTCCATTATAGATAGAAATTGGTTTAAGTCTCCCTCCTAGACCAACACTTGAGCTTACTTGCACAAAAGCGCCACAATCATGATCAGGGCAAATCTTTAAGCCATCAAGCTTCACATAAATGTGTATCAATGTCAATAAAAGGGTATCATTATAAGTTATTCTTAAATTAAAGAATGTGCATCCAAAGAAATAGTTATGGCTTACCCAAGCAACATGAAACCTAGCAAAGTTGTCGCCACTGTAGCTTGGATATACCCAAGAACCGGCCCCTATCCCATCTGCAACACCTACTTTTTGTACCTTACATACTTGTATCCATGATGCACTTAGATCCTTACTATTATTCTTCACCATAGGATTATAGACATTTATTTTAGCCCGCGTCCCATATATCACATCAAAATACTCTATTCCTGCAACCTGCAAGCCCAAACGAGATATTGACTTGTTTATAATGAAAATACTAATGCCTATTAAACATAAGAAAGATTGACATCATATCACAACAAAATTTTGATGAACATCACTTAATGGTGCAACTAAGGTCAATACAGACGAAACACTTGGAGAAAATTTTAATCCACTCCAATGGTAACACAAATGTCAAGTGTATTTTTTTATACAAGTAATCATTCACATTTACTTATTTGACTACCTTGGGTCATATATTTTTATCTAAAGGATGAATTTAATGCGATAAAATCCTACAATGTTGTTAGGTAATTATTGTTTTGACATGCGGTTTGCAAGGCAAAAATGTTGTGCATTCAACAACTCCAAGGTAAAGTTTACATTGTCATAGTCTACCATGATAACTGAATCACCCAAAATATTATATTAAAAAGTCACCTCATGTTCATCCTGGCTAATCACTTTACCAATAGTTTCTACTGGCATGTGGACCCTTCTTTTGTTGCGTAATATTGGAATCGTTCTTGTAGGGCACTCAATCAGGGCCAATTGGGCTTGTGGGATGGCATCCATCAATGGAGATTTGGTAGAAGTACTTAGTGGGAAAGAGCTTGGTTCCATCTATTAATGAGGAAAATTTAATCAACATGTACTTTAAGAAAAAATGATCAAAAGTGTACATGTTTATGTGTTATAATGCGCAATTAAACATATCAATAAAATTAGTTCAATTTGCATGTTGCCCTGCTTGGCGATCATACCAAAATGTTGTATATTTCTATTCTATAAAATAAAGATAACATGAAGAGAAATTAAGAACACTAGATGTGTCGTGAAATCTTATTTATGAAGTATTACTATAAAAACTGGAGTTCAAATAATTGCTACCATGATTATATACATTATCTACCAACCTGCCACTATCTATTTCAAATAACATACCATTCCTATACATCTACATGAACATCTACATTTTACTTAGCCAGTACAAGAATGTTATAATATATTGATTATTAAAACTTGCCTGGATCTTGTGGCCTTTGAGTAGTGGATGGCTAAAGGCTGGTTGTAGATTCACATCGATGCAGTCGTAAACATCTCTTCCGTCAACCTATTTTTGTATCTCCTAAACTTCATAGTCCAAAAAATGATTATAGATGTACAACTAAGATGAATCTATACATACCAGAATAGTCTTATTGACTTTTTGATTCAATGGGATCGTGCTAGTATTTTCTTCTTGTGTTATACACTTTACTTCCTTTCCTCCGATGGTTAGAATAAAATATGCTAAGAGAATGGTCACACTGGTAGATGGATTTTCTTTCATGGTGGAAATATGAAATATTCAGTTTGTTAATGTGTCTACCATCATATTTATAAAGTTATGCAACTATCATGTAATGAATGGTTGTCATTCAAGAAGAGCAATAAATTGCATTGCTGGAATGAAAGATGTCGTGGTATTAATTGCATAAGATATGATAATTGACGGTTTTTATTTCAAAAATCTTGAAGTACTAATGCCCAAAAACCATTTGACTTATGTAATAAATGGAAAGATCTTCACATTATCTTCTCATATGGATAATGGATAATGTTAACCCTAGTTGATTGGTCACACTTATAGTAGATAAGATACGATAATTGCACCATGTCCTAGTTTTATAACCAAAATCTTGGTGTATTAATGCCCAAATAATATTTGAGATATGTAACAAATGGAAAAATCTTCACAATTAATAGCCATATTAATCCTATAAAGGATTGTTGAGTACCCGCTGATGGAGTCCTGGACTAGGGGTCCTCGGGTGGCCGACCTATCTCTCATGGGCCGCACTGTATCCGAATCGAAGACTTTTGGTGCCTTGGTGTGTGCTCCAAGTCAATATGGAAGATCCAACGTTCCCCTGATGTAACTGACTATATGTAAACCCTAGCACCCCTGGTGTCTATAGAGGCTAAGACAATAATCACCATCCTACTAGTTTAGGGTTTAGTTCGTATGATCTCGTGGTAGATCAACTCTGTAATCCCCATATACACAAGCAATATAATCAAGCAGGACGTAGGGTATTACCTCTTAGAGAGGGCCCGAACCTGGGTAAATATCGTGTCCCATGTCCCCTGTTCCCCATGTTGGGTAACGTAGCATGCAATTTCAAAAAAATTCCTACGCTCATGCAAGATCTATCAAGGATATGCATAGCAACGAGAGGGAGAGAGTGTGTCCATGTACCCTCGTAGACTGAAAGCGGAAGCGTTAACTTAACGTGGTTGATGTAGTTGAACGTCTTCTCGATTCAACCGATCAAGCACCAAACGTACGACACCTCTGAGTTCTGCACATGTTCAGCTCGATGATGTCCCTCGAACTCTTGATCCAACAAAGTGCCGAGGGAGAATTTCATCAGCACGACGGCGTGGTGACGGTGATGGTGAAGTGATCCGCGCAGGGCTTTGCCTAAGCACTATGACAATATCACTACTGGAATCAGGATCTTTGCCGTCAGCTAGATGATGGCAAAGAAGGTCTTTGCCATAAGGTTAAATGATCTGATGGCAAAGAATAAGATGACGACAAAGATGTTGTTTGCCGTCAGCCGGCTCTTTGCCATCCGCTAGCTGACGGCATATATGCATTGTCGTCTGCTCACTGACGGCAAAGAGGGAGGGTGGCCCACTAGCGACAGACACCTAACGCCACTTTCTTTGTCGTCCGCTAGCAGACGGCAAAGAAAGTGTACAAATAGACGTCCGTTAGCTAGGCTCTTTGCCGTCTGCTAGAAGACGGCAAAGAACTGTGCCCTAACTAAAAAACAAACACGCCCGCGCCTGACCCCTCTCTCCGCCTCGTGCCCGAGCCACCACCGCCCCGCGCCACCCTAGTCGTCGGCCGCCCCTCCCCCATGCTGCCACCCCCCATGCCACCCACATCGCCGCGCCACCCCGTGACCCCCTCTCCGCCCCCACACGAACCCCGTCGCCCCCACCCCCTTGTCGCCGTCGCCCCGTGCCACTCCGGCGACCCCTCTCTGCCCCTGCGCCAACCCCGTCGCCGTGACTGCGACACGGTGTTCAACTACTGGGAGCGCCTCCACTTCCTCCTCTACCGCTCCGGCTTCTAGACCTAGGAGTACAGGTACGCTCTCCGACCTCACAGCCACTAGTATAAACCCTAGCTGTACCGGCCGTTTCGTTGCTTGATTCGTGGTAGTGGATTGGCAGGGGTTCAGGAGTGTATGGGTTTGTGCTCTGATTTGGGTTAGGAGAGAGCCATGATGGGAGGTTTGCCTAGTGATCGTGAGTGGTTTTTGGTGGGGATGCACAGATCCGCTTCACTATGCGGCATAATTTACTCTGATTTCTTCACGGTGTGGGGGTAGCTACAGGTTACTGTGCTCGCATATACTGGGATGGTTCGTAGGATTTGATGGAATCATTTGATTGATCTAATGAAGGGATTTGGGGGTGTATGCATTTGCTCATTCGGTTATTCTATAGGTTTACTGTTCTGAAAGGGGCCGTCTAGCGCTTATGCTTCTTAGTAAGCTAGAACACTTGTGAAATATGGTGTTCTAGGTTTGGTGGGAGTAGTGAAGTTTGCAAGTTCGCAGCTCAAGCATCTAAATGTGTTAGACTGTAAGATTACACTTTCATTTTGATTCAAGTGGACAAACAAATGTGTTTACACTTTCCTGACCTGGGATGCATATGCCTTGCTTAGTGCCTTGGTTTTATCTGGTGAGTTTCCAAGGTGATTTGAAGGGTCGAAGATGCAAAAAATTTGGGTTTTGTTCCAGTGATAATGTGGCCGAGGTTTGTTGAATTGTTTCCACGGTCTCACACACTCACAGTGTTATGCAAAAAAAAGCATCACTTCCTCCTTAATATCTGTGGAATGTTGATTTGAAGTAAGAGAGATTTTTAGTCAGGTAGAAATTACGATGGAGAAATCAGGTAGAAATTTGGTTTACATTTTCAATTTTGTTTCATGCATAAAGAAATCCCTCGTTTTGAAGGGTTCAAGCTGTTGCCATCATATGTCCACAAGTGCATTGCTTTTTGAATGTGAAATGATAACTTCATGTAGTTGATTATCTTCTGCTCAAAACTTCTGATGCTATAATGTTGTATGATAATGTTGTAAGGGTAATAATTGGTCTCTTCTGCTGCTTATCAGAGATGGGGGGAGGCCGCCACCGCAGGCTGCGCTCTGCCACATCGGAGTACGAGTTGGATGCTTTCGAGTTCTTCAGTATCATACTTGGGAATTCCTCTGGGAGGCAGGTATATAAAAGGAGAGATCTCCCCTTCACCCATCTAATTATGATAACTCTGCTATTTGCTACATCACACCTTGTTCCAAACTGCAGAGGCTGCCTGACACTTTTATGAAGATGTTGGACAGCCATCGGCAAAAGAATGTGAAGCTGCGACAGGCCGACAGCGGGCTTCGCAGGCATTGGGACGTGGATTTGGTGATCAGGTATGGCCACATGTACCTGTGTCATGGCTGGGAGCAGTTCTACCGTGCCTACGACCTGTGGCACATACTTCCTTCTCTTCAGGTATGACGGCGACGCCATGCTCACCGTGAAGGTGTTCAACATGAGTATGTGTCGCATGCGCTACCAGGACGACGATGATGCCAGTACGTTCTGCCTCTTCTTCCTCTACATTTGGCTTTGTCTCACATTGATTGTTAACGATCATTGTTGCATTTGGTCAGGCAATGGGAGCAGCAGCAGCGACTCTGGCTACAGCCAAAGCAGCAGCGACTCTGGCTGCAGCAAAAGCACACAGCTAGGAACAATTGATGTGTGTTAGAGGCACCCCCATCCCCGTATATAAAGGAGGGAGAGGGGAGGAGGCCATCCTAGGCGCGCCCCAAGTGGGAGGAGTCCCACTTGGGCTCCTAGTCCAATTCGGCCCCCCTTTTCCTTTTACCGGAAGGGGAAAGGGGGAAGGAGAGACAGAGGGAGAAGGAAAGGGGGACGCCGCCCCCTCCCCTTGTCCAATTAAGACTCCTCCCTTCGGGAGGGGGCGCCACCCCAATGTGGGCTGGTTTTCCTCCCTCCTATGGCCCATATCTTCCCCCGGGGGTTCCGATAACCCCCGGTACTCTGATATGTACCCGATACATTCCGAAACACTTCCGGTGTCCGAATACTATCATCAAATATATCAATATTTACCTATCGACCATTTCGAGACTCCTCGTCATGTCCGTGATCTCATCCGGGACTTCAAACAATATTCCGTCACCAAATCACATAACTCGTATAACACAAATCGTCATCAAACGTTAAGCGTGCGGAACCTACGGGTTCGAGGACTATGTAGACATGACCGAGACACTTCTTCGATAAATAACCAATAGCGGAACCTGGATTCTCATATTGGTTCCTACATATTCTACGAAGATCTTTATCGGTGAACCCGTAATGACAACAACGTCATTCCCTTTGCCATCGGTATGGTACTTGCCCGAGTTTCGTTCGTCGGTATCTTCATACCTAGTTCAATCTCATTACCGGCAAGGTTCTTTACTTGTTCCGTAATACACCATCCAGCAACTTACTCATTAGTCACATTGCTTGCAAGGCTTATCACGATGTGCATTACCGAGAGGGCCCAGAGATACATCTACGATACTCGGAGTGACAAATCATAATCTCCATCTACGCCAACCCAAAAAACACCTTTGGAGATACCTGTAGAGCATCTTTATAATCACTCAGTTACGTTGTGATGTTTGATAGCACACAAGGTATTCCTCCGGTATTCGGGAGTTGCATAATCTCATAGTCAAAGGAATATGTATAAGTCATGAAGAAAGCAATAGCAATAGAACTTAACGGTCATTATGCTAAGCTAACGGATGGGTCTTCCATCACATCATTCTCCTAATGATGTGATCCCATTCATCAAATGACAACACATGTCTATAGTTAGGAAACTTAACCATCTTTGATTAACGAGCTAGTCTAGTAGAGGCATACTAGGGACACTGTGTTTTGTCTATGTATCCACACATGTATCAAGTTTCCGGTTAATAAAATTCTAGCATGAATAATAAACATTTATCATGATATAAGGAAGTATAAATAACAACTTTATTATTGCCTCTCGGGCATATTTCCTTCAGTCTCCCACTTGCACTAGAGTCAATAATCTAGTTCACATCACCATGTGATTTAACACCAATAGTTCACATCACCATGTGATTAACACCCATAGTTCACATCGCCATGTGACCAATACCCAAAGGGTGTACTAGAGTTAGTAATCTAGTTCACATCGCCATGTGATTAACACCCAAAGAGTACTAAGGTGTGATCTGATGTCTACTACACAACCTTCTTCTTGTAGACGTTGTTGGGCCTCCAAGTGCAGAGGTTTGTAGGACAGTAGCAAATTTCCCTCAAGTGGATGACCTAAGGTTTATCAATCCGTGGGAGGCGTAGGATGAAGATGGTCTCTCTCAAGCAACCCTGCAACCAAATAACAAAGAGTCTCTTGTGTCCCCAACACACCCAATACAATGGTAAATTGTATAGGTGCACTAGTTCGGCGAAGACATGGTGATACAAGTGCAATATGGATGGTAGATATAGGATTTTATAATCTGAAAATATAAAAACAGAAAGGTAACAAGCGATAAAAGTGAGCGTAAACGGTATTGCAATGATAGGAAACAAGGCCTAGGGTTCATACTTTCACTAGTGCAAGTTCTCTCAACAATAATAACATAGTTGGATCATATAACTATCCCTCAACATGCAACAAAGAGTCACTCCAAAGTCACTAATAGCGGAGAACAAACGAAGATATTATGGTAGGGTACGAACCCACCTCAAAGTTATTATTTCCAATCAACCTGTTGGTCTATTTCTATAAGTGTCACAAACAGCCCTAGAGTTCGTACTAGAATAACACCTTAAGACACAAATCAACCAAAACCCTAATGTCACCTAGATACTCCAATGTCACCTCAAGTATCCGTGGGTATGATTATACGATATGCGTCACACAATCTCAGATTCATCTATTCAACCAACACATAGAACCTCAAAGAGTGCCCCAAAGTTTCTACCGGAGAATCACGACAAAAACGTGTGCCAACCCCTATGCATAGGTTCATGGGCGGAACCCGCAAGTTGATCACCAAAACATAAATCAAGTGAATCACGTGATATCCCATTGTCACCACAGATACGCACGGCAAGACATATATCAAGTGTTCTCAAATCTTTAAAGACTCAATCCGATAAGATTAATTCAAGGGGAAAACTCAATCCATTACAAGAGAGAAGAGGGGGAGAAGAAACATAAGATCCAACTATAATAGCAAAGCTCGCGATACATCAAGATCGTGTCAAATCAAGAACACGAGAGAGAGAGAGATCAAACACATAGCTACTGATACATTCCCTCAGCCCCGATGATGAACTACTCCCTCCTTGTCATGGAGAGCGTCGGTATGATGAAGATGACCACTGGTGAGGGTTCCCCCCTCCGGCAGGGTGCCGAAACAGGGTCCCGATTGGTTTTTGGTGGCTATAGAGGCTTGCGACGGCAGAACTCCCGATCTAATCTCTGTTCTGGAAGTTTTAGGGTACGTAGGTATATATGGGTGCAGGGGGTACGTCGGAGGAGCTACGGGGGCCCCACGAGGCAGGGGGCGCGCCCTAAGGGGGGCGCCCCCACCCTCGTGAGCACATCACGTATCTCCTGACGTGGAGTCCAAGTCTATCCGTGGCTTTCCTTCCAAAAATAACTTCTCCAGTTGATTTCGTTCCGTTTGATATTCCTTTTCTTCGAAACACTGAAATAGGCAAAAAACAGCAAATTTGGGCTGGGCCTCCGGTTAATAGGTTAGTCCCAAAAGTAATATAAAAGTGGAGAATAAATCCCAATATTTCCCAAAATAGTAGATAATATAGCATGGAGCAATCAAAAATTATAGATACGTTGGAGACGTATCAGGCATCCCCAAGCTTAATTCCTGCTCGTCCTCGAGTAGGTAAATGATAAAAAAGATAATTTTTGATGTGGAATGCTTGTTGGCATAATTTCAATGTAATTCTTCTTACTTGTGATATGAATATTCAGATCCGAAAGATTCAAGACAAAAGTTCATATTGACATAAAAATAATAATACTTCAAGCATACAAACAAAGCAATTATGTCTTCTCAAAATAACATGGCCAAAGAAAGTTATCCCTACAAAATCATATAGTCTGGCTATGCTCTATCTTCACCACACAAAGTATTTAAATCATGCACGACCCCGATGACAAGCCAAGCAATTGTTTCACACTTTTGACATTCTCAAAACTTTTTCAATCTTCACGCAATACATGAGCGTGAGCCATGGGTATAGCACTATATGTGGAATAGAATGGTCGTTGTGGAGAAGACAAAAAGAGGGGAAGATAGTCTCACATCAAGTAGGCGTATCAACGGGCTATGGAGATGCCCATCAATAGATATCAATGTGAGTGAGTAGGGATTACCATGCGATGGATGCACTAGAGCTATAAGTATATGAAAGCTCAACAAAAGAAACTAAGTGGGTGTGCATCCAACTCGCTTGCTCACGAATACCTAGGGCATTTTGAGGAAGCCTATCATTGGAATATACAAGCCAACACTACTAGGGAAAAGCCTAGCAGCAGCACGGGTTTTAGGCCTATCAGCAGCGTGGGTACCCGCGCTACCAATAAGGCGCTACAGCTAATAGTTAGTAATAGCGTGGGTTCAACCACGCTACTACTAACAAAGTTAGTAGTAGCATGTGCCACCCACGCTACTGCTATTTAGTACCCGCGCCACTACTAACAAAATAGTAGCAGCGTGTCCATACTACCAACGCTACTGGTATCCTAAATTCTAGTAGTGCGCAGTCTTTTCCCACGCCACTACTAACTAATTTATAATTAAAAAAAATAAAATCCACCAATTCCATTTTATGCATACAATCCCCAGTAAACACAACAATACTGAGCACTGCTGGGCTCCTATTTCATGGTTAACCGGAAACCGAAGGAAATAAATCAGCCAAAAAATCTCATTATGCATTGCAACTCACAAATGACCACTTCAAAGAACATGCAAGTATCTATGTCATTAACAATTGCAAACATAAGTTTCTTTTTACTACAGCTGTTGTATGTACTATCACACAGTTCCTCATTCTGTTCTCACTCAATAATAAGAAAAATGAAGAGAAAAGAAGAGATAATCTGCCGCCATTGCACTTCGGTGTCATGGATTCAGTCTGCCGCTTCAACATCTCATTATCCGGCAGCACTCTGTCGATATCTTCTACCTATGAATAAAAACAGACCTTATTACAACATGTATGCTAAGTCGCTAACCCATAGAGACAGCTAGAACAAATGTGGAAACTTTCCATGTTGCCGAGTAAGTATATTAACTAGACAAAGTTAGATGACAGTGAAGCTTAAAGCTGCAGTAAGAAATATTAGATATACACATTTTGAAAATCAACCTCAGAAGTGGATACTCTAGTAGACCTGCAAGAGCAGATATGGTAGTAACCAAAATCCTATAAAGATTCGAGGTTAAAGATTATAAATCCAATTTGTCATTAGCATAAAAATATTAGTTCCATGAAGAAGTTTGTCAAGAGATATTTTCTAGTGTTTCTAAGACAGTGACTGAAACATAACGAAAGAAAACACGTTTCTGCATTTTAATTGGGGGGAGCTTTAGTTCTAAAATACTGGAACTGTGACTGAATGATCATATATACTATTAGAAAAACAGACCAAAATCCCCGCAGAACAAAACAGACCAAAAAAATTAACTTCCTACTTACAGTGGCAAGAAAATCTTATATGAATGTGTTATAATAAATAATGCTAACCATGAAGTCTTCTTCCATATAACAAAGGAGTGACGAAACCAAAAAACCTGTAATTCAAGTACGACATGCAGTTAGTTAATTATTTGCATGTCAACAGTTCTAACGTCTAGCTACAGATCTTCAAAGTAAAGATTGTGAACTCTATTAGACATGATTATATCAATTAGACCAAATAGAAAATAATTCAATATGTTGTATATCCATTAAACGAAGTTCAATCTATCTTCTGATTATTAGTGTTTCAGTTAGGTGATTAGTCCTTCTACGGCCGCCGGTTAATAGGCGAGCCATGACTTTTTACAGTAAAAAATGCAAAGGAAATAACAAGTTAGTATTTTTCCAAATCTAATTATACGGCCACGTTGATCACACCTTACTAATTCTGGCCGGACACTAGTAACACAAGAAAAACTCCCATGCTTTATCGGTGCACATTCACCATTTGATAGTGTGATCATTTGAGATCACTAAATCATCTTCTATACGATGTAGACCAGTAACATTTACATCAGCTTGCTCACTTGTAGCTGCTGGAGCAACCAAATCATCCTGAGCCAATACAGAGTTGCTGCTTAGGCCAAGAACAACAGTTGTAACAAGACTGGAATTAGGATTGCCATGGTACCAAATATGATATTTATTTCATTAAATCAAATGGAGGAGGCTGCATATGCAGAGAGCAGACCTGCTTGCCCAATCAGTATAGCGGCACATGTTGCCGTGCAGGAGCATGCGGCACCTATGGCCTTCGCTCGGGTTGATGATGATGTCTCGCTTGATACTCCCTTGTCCGCTGAGATGGCACTCTGTCGCCGCTGCCATTGATGATACGACCAACCTTGCCATTGATGATAGACTTGCTTCTCGCGCATTCCTCCTCCGATTTGTTGGATTTTGAGCAGCAAATGATCGGACTTCCCACTGAAACATACATAAGAAAACATTTTCAACACCTAATTCACTAGAGATGACTCACCAAGGTAACCATGTTCCCCTAAGCAACCGATGAACAATGAATAATTTTGCATATCTGAAGAACAAAATTTGGATGGTGGTAACACCAAAGCGGCATATGGTTGCTATAAGGTTTTTTTAGTCTGAAGAATGGTAACATAAATGTAATGGATGATTCTTCGATTTGTTTGGTTAGGTTGCTGAAGGCAGTCTATTAGGCCATCACAAATATTTTAAGGTGGTGTTGATAATCAGCTTGGCAGTGAAAATATTTTGTGTGTGAAACAGGGTCCAATAGATTGGAAAGAGACAGCCCAACAGCAATCAGACATGAAGCATAAATGTTGATGATGTTACTACTCTTGATGGCATGACAAAGAGACCCCGACAGTTGAACATTCTGTGTCTGAAGAACTATGTGCTGCAGGATGTAACACATATCTACTTCCACCACCCTTGCTGTTATTTGTAGAAGCAAATATATGCTTAGTGTTGACCTGAGCAAAAATTGCTGAAAATACTAGCACACTGACCTTGTGCAAGTAGAATCTGACTTCACCGATATGCACAATAACATTTGTTGCAAAGTCAGAGACCACCAATCTGCACGTATCAACAAACTTGTGAGCATATCATATTGAGAAACAGAAGACACAAACACTCTTTGGTAGCCATGGTAACATAACAAAAAACATTATAGAGATTTAGTTTTATACAAGCAGTAACGCTCCTACGCCTTTGTGTGGTTGTGGTTGTGCTGCTAATTAACTAAAACCAGAGGATTCATGGAAGAACAGAGAAGATGGGCAGAGGAAGAAAGTGAAACGACCATAGGGATGGGGGTGCTTACCCAAGCTAGGATCTGTTGAGGCGGAGGTCCTTGGTCCAGCACCGCACCGGAGTAGGCGACGACGAACTCGACCACGTGCGTGTCGTGGTGGTTGTCCTCGTCCATGGAGGAGGGCGGTTGCTGCACCGAACCGAAGAAATAGGTGAGGGGGTTAGGAGAGAAGAAAGAAGGGGAGAGGAGAGGGCATGAATCGAGGGGAGAGGAGATCGCACCGCACCGGAGTTGGAGGCAGCCGAAACCCTAGCCGCGGGGAGGGGTCGCGCGCGAGCGCTTGCCGCCACGAGGAGCGGATCTGGTCGGAGGGAAGGAAGAACCATCGTGAGAGCTCATGGGTGTGCAGTTCCGGCGACGGTCGCCGGAAGTAGTCGGAATCGCCCGGCGTTGGTGGCGGCAGCGAGTGTTCGCGGGAGGAAGAGGAGAAAATGAGAGAGCGATGGTGGTTGTTCGCTAGGCTAGGTTGGTTGTCTCGCTGGGCTGGGTGGGCTGGGTTAGTTGTAGCGCTTTTCGTGACCAGCGCTACGACTACGTTTCTATTACTAGCGCGGCCCACCAAACCCACACTACTACTATAGCCTATTCCGGGAGCATTGTTGGAGATCATTTAGTAGCAGCGCTGGTTTATACCCCTCGCTACTACTGTCAATTTAGTAATAGCACGGTTTCTATACCCCCTCGCTACTACTAATTAGCAGTAGCGCCCATTTTTAAACCGCGCTGCTGATAAACTTCTGTGTATAGGCTTTTCCCTAGTAGTGCAAGTTCTATAATGAAAGATTTCCACTAGTATATGAAAGTGACAAAATGAGAGACTCTCTATCATGAATATCATGGTGCTACTTTGAAGCACAAGTGTGGTAAAAGGATAGTAATATTGTCCCTTCTCTCTTTTCTCTCATTTTTTTCTTTTTTTTATTTGGGCCTTTTCTCTTTTTTATGGCCTTTTTTTTTCGTCCGGAGTCTCATCCCGACTTGTGGGGGAATCATGGTCTCCATCATCCTTTCCTCACTGGGACAATGCTCTAATAATGGTGATCATCACACTTTTATTTACTTACAACTCAAGAATTACAACTCAATACTTAGAAGAAGATATGACTCTATATGAATGCCTCCGGCGGTGTACCGGGATATGCAACGAATCAAGAGTGACATGTATGAAAGAATTATGAATGGTGGATTTGCCACAAATACGATGTCAACTACATGATCATGCAAAGCAATATGACAATGATGGAGCGTGTCATAATAAACGGAGCGGTGGAAAGTTGCATGGCAATATATCTCGGAATGCCTATGGAAATGCCATGATAGGTAGGTATGGTGGCTGTTTTGAGGAAGATATATGGTGGGTGTATGATACCGGCGAAAGGTGCGCGGTATTAGAGAGGCTAGCAATGGTGGAAGGATGGGAAAAGTGCGTATAATCCATGGACTCAACATTAGTCATAAAGAACTCATATACTTATTGCAAAAATCTAAAAGTTATCAAAGCAAAGTATTACGCGCATGCTCCTAGGGGGATAGATTGGTAGGAAAAGACCATCGCTCGTCCCTGACCGCCACTCATAAGGAAGAAAATCAATAAATAAATCACGCTCCGACTTCATCACATAACGGTTCACTATACGTGCATGCTACAAGAATCACAAACTTTAACACAAGTATTTCTCAAATTCACAACTACTCAACTAGCATGACTCTAATATCACTACCTCCATATCTCAAAACAATTATCAAGCATCAAACTTTTCTTAGTATTCAACACACTCATAAGAATTCTTACAAATCTTGTATGCTTTAGCATATTAAGATATTTAAGCAAATTACCATGCTATTTAAGACTCTCAAAATAATCTAAGTGAAGCATGAGAGTTCATCTATTTCCTCAAAATAAAACCACCGACGTGCTCTAAAAGATATAAGTGAAGCACTAGAGCAAACGACAAACTACTCCGAAAGATATAAGTGAAGATCAATGAGTAGTTGTATAATTATGAAACTATGTGAAGACTCTCCCATTTAATAATTTCAGATCTTGATAATTTATTCAAAAAGCAAGAAAAACAAAATAAACTAAAATGACGCTCCAAGCAAAACACATATCATGTGGTGAAAACAAATATAGCTCCAAGTAAAGTTACCGATGAACGAAGACGAAAGAGGGGATGCCTTCCGGGGCATCCCCAAGCTTAGGCTCTTGGTTATCCTTCCATATTACCTTGGGGTGCCTTGGGCATCCCCAAGCTTAGGATCTTGCCACTCCTTATTCCGTAGTCCGTCGAATCTTTACCCAAAACTTGAAAACTTCACAACACAAAACTTAACAGAAAAACTCGTGAGCTCCGTTAGCGAAGGAAAACAAAACATCACTTCAAGGTACTGTAATGAAATCATTCTTTATTTATATTGGTGTTAAACCTACTGTATTCCAACTTCTCTATGGTTTATAAACTATTTTACTAGCCATAGATTCATCAAAATAAGCAAACAACACACGAAAAATAGAATCTGTCAAAAACAGAACAGTCTGTAGTAATCTGTAACTAACGCAAACTTCTGGAACTCCAAAAATTATAAAATAAATTGGTGGACCTGAGGAATTTGTCTAGTAATCATCTTCAAAAAGAATCAACTAAATATCATTCTCCAGTAAAAAGTTGAAGCTAATCTCGTGAGCGCTAAAGTTTCTGTTTTTTACAGCATGATCATAAAGACTTCACCCAAGTCTTCCCAAATGTTCTACTTGGCACAAACACTAATTAAAACACAAAACCACATCTAAACAGAATCTAGATGGATTATTTATTCCTAAATAGAACCAAAAAGCAAGAAACTAAAATAAAATTGGGTTGGCTCCCAACAAGCGCTATCATTCAACGCCCCTAGCTAGGCATGATGATTTCAATGATGCTCACATAAAAGATAAGAATTGAAACATAAAGAGAGCATCATGAAGAATATTACTAGCATATTTAAGTCTAACCCACTTCCTATGCATAGGGATTTTGTGAGCAAACAACTTATGGGAACAAGAATCAACTTGCATAGGAAGGCAAAACAAGCATAACTTTAAAACTTTAAGCACATAGAGAGGAAACTTAATATTATTGCGATTCCTACAAGCATATATTCCTCCCTCATAATAATTTTCAGTAGCATCATGAATGAATTCAACAATATAACCAGCACCTAAAGCATTCTTTTCATGATCTACAAGCATAGAAAATTTATTACTCTCCACATAAGCAAATTTCTTCTCATGAATAGTAGTGGGAGCAAACTTAACAAAATAACTATCATGTGATTGAAAATTAAGATCAAGATGACAAGTCTCATGGTTATCATTATTATTTATAGCATATGTGTCATCAATATAGTCATCATAGATAGGAGGCATGCTTTCATCATAGTAAATTTGCTCATCAAACCTTGGGGGACAAAAAATATCATCTTCATCAAACATAGCTTCCCCAAGCTTGTGGCTTTGCATATCATTAGCATCATGGATATTCAAGGAATTCATGCTAACAACATTGCAATCATGCTCATCATACAAAGATTTAGTGCCAAACATTTTAATGCATTCTTCTTCTAACACTTTGGCACAATTTTCCTTCCCATCATACTCATGAAAGATATTAAAAAGATGAAGCGTATGATGCAAACTTAATTCCATTTTTTGGTAGTTTTCTAAACTAAACTAGTGCTAAAACAAGAAACAAAAAGATTCGATTGCAATATCTAAAGATATACCTTCAAGCACTAACCTCCCCGGCAACGGCGCCAGAAAAGAGCTTGATGTCTACTACACAACCTTCTTCTTGTAGACGTTGTTGGGCCTCCAAGAGCAGAGGTTTGTAGGACAGTAGCAAATTTCCCTCAAGTGGATGACCTAAGGTTTATCAATCCGTAGGAGGCGTAGGATGAAGATGGTCTCTCTCAAGCAACCCTGCAACCAAATAACAAAGAGTCTCTTGTGTCCCCAACACACCCAATACAATGGTAAATTGTAAAGGTGCACTAGTTCGGCGAAGAGATGGTGATACAAGTGCAATATGGATGGTAGATATAGATTTTTGTAATCTGAAAATATAAAAACAGCAAGGTAACAAGTGATAAAAGTGAGCGTAAACGGTATTGCAATGATAGGAAACAAGGCATAGGGTTCATACTTTCACTAGTGCAAGTTCTCTCAACAATAATAACATAGTTGGATCATATAACTATCCCTCAACATGCAACAAAGAGTCACTCCAAAGTCACTAATAGAGGAGAACAAACGAAGAGATTATGGTAGGGTACGAAACCACCTCAAAGTTATTCTTTCCAATCAATCTGTTGGGCTATTCCTATAAGTGTCACAAACAGCCCTAGAGTTCGTACTAGAATAACACCTTAAGACACAAATCAACCAAAACCCTAATGTCACCTAGATACTCCAATGTCACCTCAAGTATCCGTGGGTATGATTATACGATATGCGTCACACAATCTCAGATTCATCTATTCAACCAACACATAGAACCTCAAAGAGTGCCCCAAAGTTTCTACAGGAGAATCACGACAAAAACGTGTGCCAACCCCTATGCATAGGTTCATGGACGGAACCCGCAAGTTGATCACCAAAACATACATCAAGTGAATCACGTGATATCCCATTGTCACCACGGATACGCACGGCAAGACATATATCAAGTGTTCTCAAATCTTTAAAGACTCAATCCGATAAGATTACTTCAAGGGGAAAAATCAATCCATTACAAGAGAGAAGAGGGGGAGAAGAAACATAAGATCCAACTATAATAGCAAAGCTCGCGATACATCAAGATCGTGCCAAATCAAGAACACGAGAGAGAGAGAGAGAGATCAAACACATAGCTACTGGTACATACCCTCAGCCCTGAGGGTGAACTACTCCCTCCTCGTCATGGAGAGTGTCGGGATGATGAAGATGGCCACCGGTGAGGGTTCCCCCCTTGGGCAGGGTGCCGGAATAGGGTCCCGCTAGATTTTTGGTTGCTACAGAGGCTTGTGGCGGTGGAACTCCCGATCTAATCTCTGTTCTGGAAGTTTTAGGGTACGTAGGTATATATGGGTGCAGGGGGTACGTTGGAGGAGCTACGGGGGCCCTACGAGGCAGGGGGCGCGCCCTAAGGGGGGCGGCCCCACCCTCGTGAGCACCTCCCGTATCTCCTGACGTGGAGTCCAAGTCTATCCGGTGGCTTTCCTTCCAAAAATAACTTCTCTAGTTGATTTCGTTCCGTTTTGACTCCGTTTGGTATTCCTTTTCTTCGAAACACTGAAATAGGCAAAAAACAGCAAATCTGGGTTGGGCCTCTGGCTAATAGGTTAGTCCCAAAAGTAATATAAAAGTGGATAATAAAGCCCAATATTGCCCAAAACAGTAGATAATATAGCATGGAGCAATAAAAAATTATAGATACGTTGGAGACCTACCATGATTATGTTTTGCTTGTGAGAGAGGTTTAGTCAACAGGTCTACCACATTTAGATCCATATGTACTTTGCAAATTTCTATGTCTACAATGCTCTACACGGAGCTACTCTAGCTAAATGCTCCCACTTTCAATATGTATCCATATCGAGACTCGGAGTCATCCAGATCGGTGTCAAAGCTTGCATCGACGTAAATCTTTACGACGAACTCTTTATCACCTCCATAAACGAGAAATGTTTCTTTAGTCCTCTAAGGATAATCTTGACCGCTGTCCAGTGATCTACTCCAAGATCACTATTGTACTCCCTTGCCAAACTCATGGTAAGGTATACAATAGGTCTGGTACACAGCATGACATACTTTATAGAACCTACGGCTGAGGCATAGGGAATGACATTTATTCTCTTTGTATCTTCTACCGTGGTCGGGCTTTGAGTCTTACTCAACTTCACACCTTGCAACACAAGCAAGAACCCTTTCTTTGACTGATCCATTTTGAACTTCTTCAAAATATTGTCAAGGTATGTGCTTTGTGAAAGTCCTATTAAGCATCTTGATCTATCACTATAGATCTTGATGCCTAATACATAAGTAGCTTCACCGAGGTCTTTCATTGAAAAATTCTTATTCAAGTATCATTTTATGCTATTCAGAAATTCTATATCATTTCCAGTCAACAATATGTCATCCACATATAATATAGAAAATGCTATAGAGCTCCCACTCACTTTCTTGTAAATACAGGCTTCACCATAAGTCTGTATAAAACCATATGCTTTGATCACCTTATCAAAACATATATTCCAACTATAAGATGCTTGCACCAGTCCATAGATGGATCGCTGGAGTTCGCACACTTTGTTAGAACATTTAGGATCGTCAAAACCTTCTGGTTGCATCATATACAACTCTTCTTTAAGAAATCCATTAAGGAATGTAGTTTTGACGTCCATTTTCCAGATTTCATAATCATAAAATGTGGCAATCGCTAACATGATTCGGACAGACTTAAGCATCGCTACGGGTGAGAAGGTCTTATCATAGTCAACTCCTTGAACTTGTCAAAAACCTTACACAACAAGTCGAGCTTTGTAGACAGTAACATACCATCAGTGTCAGTTTTCTTCTTCACGATCCATTTATTCTCTATGGCTTGCCGATCATTGGGCAAGTCAACCAAAGTCCATACATTTTTCTCATACATGGATCCCATCTCAGACTTCATGGCCTCAATCCATTTCACGGAATCTGGGCTCATCATTGCTTCCTCATAGTTCGTAGGTTCATCATGGTCTAGTAACATGACTTCTAGAACAGGATTACCGTACCACTCAGGTGCGGAATGTACTCTGGTTGACCTACGAGGTTTGGTAGTAACTTGATCTAAAGTTTCATGATCATCATCATTAGCTTCCTCACTAATTGGTGTAGGCATCACGGGAACTGTTTTCTGTGATGAGCTACTTTCCAATTCAAGAGAAGGTGTAATTACCTCATAAATTTCTACTTTCCTCCCACTCACTTCTTTCGATAGAAACTCCTTCTCTAGAAAGGATCCATTCTTAGCAACAAAGATCTTTCCTTAGGATCTATGATAGAAGGCGTACCCAACAGTTTCTTTTGGGTATCCCTTGGAGACGCACTTCTCTGATTTGGGTCCAAGTTTATCAGGTTGAAGCTTTTTCACATAAGCATCGCAACCCCAAACTTTAAGAAATGACAACTTAGGTTTCTTGCCAAATCACAGTTCATACGGTCTCGTCTCAATGGATTTAGACGGTGCCCTATTTAACGTGAATGCAGTTGTCTCTAATGCATAACCCCAAAACAATAGTGGTAAATCAGTAAGAGACATCATAGATCGCACCATATCTAATAAAGTATGGTTACGACGTTCGGACACAACATTACGCTGTGGTATTCCAGGTGGCTGAGTTGTGAAACTATTCCACATTGTTTTAAATGAAGACCGAACTCGTAACTCAAATATTCGCCTCCGCGATCAGATCGTAGAAACTTCATTTTCTTGTTACGATGGTTTTCCACTTCACTCTGAAATTGTTTGAACTTTTCAAATGTTTCAGACTTGTGTTTCGTTAAGTAGATACACCCATATCTACCCAAATCATCTGTGAAGGTCAGAAAATAACGATACCCGCCACGAGCTTCAACACTCATCGAACCGCATACATCGGTATGTATAATTTCCAATAAGTCAGTGGCTCGTTCCATTGTTCCGGAGAACGGAGTCTTAGTCATCTTGCCCATGAGGCATGGTTCGCAAGCATCAAATGATTCATAATCAAGTGATTCCAAAAGTCCATCTGCATGGAGTTTCTTCTTGCGCTTTACACCAATATGACCTAAACGGCAGTGCCACAAATATGTTGCACTATCATTATCAACTTTGCATCTTTTGGCATCAATATTATGAATATGTGTATCACCACGATCGAGATTCAATAAAAATAGACCACTCTTCAAGGGTGCATGACCATAAAAGATATTACTCATATAAATAGAACAACCATTATTCTATGATTTAAATGAATAACCCTCTCGCATCAAACAAGATCCAAATATAATGTTCATTCTCAACGCTGGCACCAAATAACAATTATTCAGGTCTAAAACTAATCCTGAAGGTAGATGTAGAGGTAGCGTGCCGACGGCGATCACGTCGACCTTGGAACCATTCCCGACGCGCATCGTCACCTCGTCCTTAGCCAATCTTCGTTTAATCTATAGCCCCTGTTTCGAGTTGCAAATATGAGCAACAGAACCAGTATCAAATACCCAGGCGCTACAATGAGCATTAGTAAGGTACACATCAATAACATGTATATCACGTATACCTTTGTTCACCATGCCATCCTTCTTATCTGCCAAATACTTGGGGCAGTTCCGCTTCCAGTGACCAGTCCCTTTATAGTAGAAGCACTCAGTCTCAGGCTTAGGTACAGACTTGGGCTTCTTCACCTCAGCAGCAACTTGCTTGCCGTTCTTCTTGAAGTTCCCCTTCTTCCCTTTACCCTTTTTCTTCAAACTGGTGGTCTTGTTGACCATCAACACTTGACGCTCCTTCTTGATTTCTACCTCCGCAGCCTTTAGCATTGCGAAGAGCTCGGGAATTGTCTTATCCATCCCTTGCATGTTATAGTTCATCACGAAGTTCTAGTAACTTGGTGATAGTGACTAGAGAACTCTGTCAATCACCATCTTATCTTGAAGATTTAACTCCCACTTGATTCAAGCGATTGTAGTACCCAGACATCCTGAGCACATGCTCACTAGCTGAGCTGTTTTCCTCCATCCTGTAGGCAAAGTACTTGTCAGAGGTCTCATACCTCTTAACACGGGCATGAGTGAGGGAGTCCTGGATAATGGGGTCCTCGGGTGCCCGGGCTATGTGACGTAGGCCGGACAGATGGGCCGTGAAGATACAACATAGAAGGCCTTCCCCCATGTCCGGACGGGACTCTCCTTTGCATGGATGGCAAGCTTGGCGTTCGGATACAAGGATTCCTTTCTCTGTAAACCGACTCTGTACAACCCTAGCCCCCTCCGGTGTTTATATAAACCAGAGGGTTTAGTCCGTAGAGGCAATCATAATCTTACAGGCTAGACATCTAGGGTTTAGCCATTTCGATCTCGAGGTAGATCAACTCTTGTAACCCCTATACTCATCAAACTCAATCAAGCAGGAAGTAGGGTATTACCTCCATTAAGAGGCCCGAACCTGGGTAAACATCGTGTCCCATGCCTCATGTTTCCCTCGATCCTTAGACGCATAGTTCGGGACCCCCTACCCGAGATATGCCGGTTTTGACACCGACATTGGTGCTTTCATTGAGAGTTCCACTATGATGTCGTCGAAATGCTCGATGGCTCCATCAATCATCTACAGCAATGCTGTCCGAAAGAGATTTTGCTCCCCGGCCAGATCTTTGTATTCGGCGGCTTCGCACTGTGTGCCAACTCAGTTGGCCACCTAGAGCAGATTGACAACTACGCCCCTCGTCACCAGATCAGTTTTGGAAATCTGGACTATGTCGCTGATATCCGAGGAGACTTGATCTTCCAAGGGTTCGCGGCCACAATCACCGCCCCGGCCTTAGATCCGGAGCGCGTCACCAGGTCCGAAAACGGGAGTCTAGAGCCCGCCGGACTCTCTTCGGCCTTACAGCTCGACATCGGCAAACCAGAGAGAAGAGCGTCTCATGCGATCATTATGAAGCCGGACTCTTCTCCGGACACTAACTCCGAACCCTGGAGGTCCGCGTCACGCGAGCTCGACCCAGAAACTTCTGTCCTCGTCCAAACCTTGCTCTTAAACGAGGCTTTGGACTTAATGCAATCCCTCTCCATGACAGAGGAACCGCTTCTGAGTTGTGCCCAGTCCGGACTAGGGGCTGAAAATAGGGAATTTTACTTCCCACTCACCACCCACTTTATAGCCACTGTCGAGGATCTAACCGACATGCCTGACTACGCCTCCGAAGATATCGATGGTATGGACGACGATGCCGGAGAGGAACATGCCCAAAATCCGCCGTTCACCGAACGCTGGACGACCACTTCCTCTTACGACGTGTACATGGTGGACACACCTAAAGAAGGCAATGGCATTGAGGATAAGGACCCAGTTGAGGATAAACGTTTTGAGATACAATCGAAACATCGACGTCAGCGGCGCCGCTCTAAATCGCGTCACGACAAAGACAGCAATACCGGCACCGGAAACAATGATACTCCAGAGAATGCCGAAGAACAAGACGACCCCATCGAACCAACATCCGAACAGGATGATCGGGAGGACGGGCAGGTCGACCCTGACGAGCAAGCAGGGAGCGGAGACTCGAAGGATAGCAACTATCTACCACTCTTCGAGGACGTTGTGAGCCTCGGCGACGAAGATTTTATCGTGCCGGAGGAACCCCTCGAACAAGAGCGCTTTAAGCGCCGGCTAATAGCCACAACAAGAAGCCTAAAAAGAAACAACAAAAGCTTCAAGCTGACCAAGATCTTCTCAATGACAGATGGACTAATGTACTGGCAGCCGAAGAATATGACCTCGAGCACCCAAAAAAGAGTTACCCGGAGCATAAGCTGCTACCCCAATTCGATGATGAGGCGCTGGAACACATACCACTAGCGCGTAACGCAGCTTACGGACCCGATCGACCACCACGTGGCCGGGACAGAACGGCAAATCAAGCCGAACACCAGCCCGCACCACCTTGCCGTAAAAGTAGAGAAACAATAGCTCGGTGATACACATATGACCTACGAGAAGACCTGGAGAACAGAGCAGGTCAGACAAGATCAATCTACGGATCGCGGGGGCGTGCCCCGGCGCGAGAAGACGACTATCAAGCTGGCGCGACAAGCACAACCACGCCCGGGCCGAGAACTGCATACGGACTTCATTCGAACGGCGTCGTGACACGGCCCGATATAGAGGCACCGCACACCCCCTATGCTTCACTGATGAGCTAATGGAGCACCAGTTCCCAAAAGGGTTTAAACCTGTGAACATTGAATCATACGACGGCACAACAGATCCTGCAGTATGGATTGAAGATTTTGGCTCGCGGTGATGATCTACACACCATCAAATACCTTCCCCTAAAACTTAAGGGGCCAGCTCGGCATTGGTTGAACAGCCTCCCAGAAAACTCTATTGGAAGCTGGGAAGACTTGGAGGATGCCATTAGAGACAACTTCCAAGGCACTTATATCCGGCCTCAGGATGCTGATGACCTCAGTCATATAGTCCAACAGCCCGGAGAGTCGGCCAGGAAATTCTGGACCGGTTCCTCATTAAGAAGAACCAGATTGTCGATTGTCCGGACGCCGAAGCCCTAGCGGCCTTCAAACACAACATCCGCGACGAATGGCTCGCCCGACACCTCGGCCAAGAAAAGCCGAAGTCCATGGCAACCCTTACAACACTAATGACCCGCTTCTGCGTGGGCGAGGATAGCTGGCTAGTCCATAGCAGCAACAGTACCAGTGACCCTGGCACTTCTGAAGCCAGAAATGGCAATGGAAGGCCCCGATGCAACAAACATAAGCGTCAGAGCAACAATGATGATACAGAGAATACGGGAGTCAATGCCAGATTTAGTGGCTCCAAATCCGGTCAACGAAAGAAGCCATTCAAACAAAACAAAGATGGTTCATCAAGCCTAGACCGCATACTTGATCGACCTTGCCAGATCCACGACACTCCTGACAAGCCCGCCAACCACACCAATAGAAGTTGTTGGGTCTTCAAATAGGCCGCCAAGTTAAATACCGAACATAAGGAGAAAGGGTCGCCCAGCAAGGACGTCGACGAGGAACCTCGCGCACCGAAAATAGGGGGACAGAAGAAATCCCCCCCCCCCCCAAAGTCAAAATGGTGAATATGATATACATCACTCATATCCCCAAGAGGGAGCGCAAGCGCGCGCTAAGGGACGTCTATGCGATAGAGCCAGTCGCCCTGAAATTCAACCCATGGTTGTCCTGTCCGATCACCTTTGATCGCAGGGATCATCCGAACAATATGTGTCATGGAGGTTCGGCCGCATTAGTCCTCGATCCAATCATCGATGGATTCCACCTTACGCGAGTCCTCATGGATGGCGGCAGTAGCCTTAACCTGCTCTATCAGGACACAGTCTGCAAGATGGGCACTGATCTGTCAAGAATCAAGCCCACTAAAACTAGCTTTAAAGGAGTAATACCTGGTGTAGAGGCCCGCTACACGGGCTCAATCATATTGGAGGTCATCTTTGGTTCGCCGGACAACTTCCGCAGCTAAGAATTGATCTTCGACATCGTCCCCTTCCGCAGTGGCTACCATGCACTGCTCGGACGAACCGCATTCGCTCGCTTCAATGCGGTCCCACACTATGCCTATCTCAAACTCAAGATGCCCGGACTCCGAGGTGTTATAACAGTCAATGGAAACACGGAGCACTCCCTCCGTACTGAGGAGCATACCGCGGCCCTCGCAGCAAAGGTACAGAGCGGACTTATCATACCGAATACTATATCGGCAGTCAAGCCCCCGGACACTGTCAAACTATTCCGGGCTACCCCTCAGCATGATAGTCCATCTCTTCAGGCTCTCGATTAGCAATTCGGCCTCCAACTCAGCCCCTACCAAATCGTGGCATATGTACCACGCGTACATAATTACGCACTAAAAATACCATGGGAAAGGACGGAGGCATAGTCCAGAATACGGTTTGACCCTATCTACACCCTCACATTCCCCTTTTCTCCTCTTTTTATTTTTCCAGGTTCCTTACAATCCACATCACCTTCTCGACGCTACCAAGGCCTGTTTTCGAGGCCTGTTATGAAAACACTGATCGATGATCCTCCCGAAGGACAATACACCAAGGAGAAAAGCAACATAGACGCGTGGCAGAGTACCTAAAGGTTCTTTAAAGATCGTCTCGTCCGTTTTTAGGACAAATACACAGCTTTCCCTTGTGTTCGGCATGTAAAATAGCCTTGTTGCCTACTGCACTATTTGTACCAGTACATTTTGACGTATCAATCAGACTATAATGGAAACAGTTTCTAGCCCAACCTACGAGGCGTTGGCTTATCTCTTAACATGTGTTTCCCTGTTTTTTGTCTGATTGCCATGTACGCCTTGGTATGGCTTAAATCACCAGGGGCTCTATTAAGCCACATACATCTTCTAATACTAAAACGAAGTCCGAACACTTTCACAGTGCAATTCGGCGCCCCGAATATAGCATCATATGCATTGGCTCCGAATCATGTCTTTGGTCAATAGTTGGGTTGCCCGGCTCCTGTGGTTGCTACCTTACGTTCCGCTTGATCGGCTAAGGTAGTAAAGGGAGAACTACTGCGATTGTGCTTCTGGTTCATCCAGACAAACACCTCAGTAGAGAAAGCCGAAAACTGACTGTCGTGATGCGGCGAGAGCTGGTCAGCTATTCGGTGACTAAGTATAAATCTCTTGCGACTGTTTCCGCATTATGCGATAGGTCGGCCTCCACCCAGCCGGGCATTCACAGCACCCAAGTTCAGATAATCGAACAATACTAGGGGTTGCACCCACACTCCCATTTTAAAACTTCTATGGCTAAGTGAGGGCGATAAAGCCACATAGTCTGATTGCCTGGTTCGCCGCACTAACACCTCCTTCACGGACCAATGCGTTGGGTCAAGTGTGTTTAAGTGTTATCCCAAACACCCCCGTACTAGCTACATGGGGGCTGAAGCCGACGACTGGCCAACTCTCAGATGTCGTAAACAGCCGCACATGAGAAGATATTTTAAAGTAAAACAAGCAACATATCATACATAAGCCTTGTTTCATGATACATGATTGGACAACATATATACATTCATTCTTTCAGGACATCATCGAAATACCGCTCCGGCGTGCGGTGCTCTTTGCCTGCGGGCGGTACCTCGGTTGCACACTTGACGACGTCCATCTTCGTGCACTGCACCTTGACACGGGCAAAGGCCATCCGCGCACCTTCGATGCAGACCGACCCCTTCACGGCATCACCAAGGGTAGGCACTGACCAGCCGCTTCACGAGACTGAAGTAGCTACTGGGCATGGGTTCGGCGAGCCAAAGACAGATTATCAAATCTCTCATGGCCAATTCGGCTACCCTATGCAGTTCGGTCCACTGCTTCAGCTGATCGCTGAGGGGCACGGGATGCTCTAGCGCAAGGTACTGCGACTAGAACAGCTTCTCCGTTGAGCTCCCCTCTTCGGCCCGGAAGAACTCCGCGGCATCAGCAATACTCCGGGGCAGGTCCGCAAACACTCCTGGAGAACTCGAAATCCGGGTTAGCAAGATATACCTTTTCCTCACAAATTTGCTCTGCATGTTAAAGGCCTTACCCACCGCGATCTGCTTTTCCTGTTGGATCTCCCGGACAGTGCTTTGGGCTTCAGTCCGGGCCTCCTATGTACTTTGGAGGGCCTTAGCAAGTTCGGACTTCTGATCTGATATCTTGCGCTCTAAGGACTCAGATTTGTTTATCGCATCCTTGAGCTCTTGCTGGACTTCCTCCACCCTTGCTTCATGCTTCAGGTGGGCAGCTTGTTCCTCCTCCACCCCCTTCTTGGCTTCGGCGAGCGCGTTCTTGAGGGCCTCGACCTCAGACGAGTCAGCTATGCGCATAATTGTAAAACTCATTCAGATAAACACATCAGAGCTGACATCATTTCAGATGTGTTTCGGTATCACATACCTTGCTTTTCCTCTAATTTCTGCCTTAGCTCAGATGCTTCGGCGGCATGGGCAGCTGACGCCTGCCTCGCGGCCTAATTGTTCAAACAGATATGTATGTTAACCTCCTGCATGAGTTATTAGATCCTCTGTTCGGTCTTTCTTTCCAAACACCGAACAGAGTCTCAGGGACTACTATCTATACAACATGCATTCCTCTTATACATAGCTAAAAAGCATTATTTCACATACCTCAAAGCCTATCAGAAGGCTAGTGTAGGCTTCGTTCAATCCGCTTTTCATGGTCTGAACTTTTTCAATGACCGTACCCATAAGGGTACGATGCTCTTCCACAATGGTGGCGCTCTGAAGCGCTTCCACCAGAGTGTCCGACACCTCTGCATCGACAGAAGTCGCCGGTGGGGTGGGCGCGCCCCCTTCTTTCGAAGGAGGCTACCCATCTGTCTCCGAAACTATGTGGGTCTCGGGAATGACATTTGGTTGGGGGCCAACTGGATGTGGCCCTCGTCTCCAGTCTCCATGGGGGTCGGTTCCCCCATGTTCTTGGCCGCAGGGGTATCACCCTCTGGCGCCGTCTTGGCAGCCTCCGGCACCTCTCACTATTCCAAAAGGGTCCTTCGGGACAACACCTTGGTGTTATCCGCAACAGTGGGGGAGGAAGCTGGTGGAGGTGACTCGCTCTCCATCATGTTCGGACACAGCGAGTTCCCAGAAGATGAAGATCGTTGGGGGAGGACATGAACCGGACTGCAGCACACAATTTAAAACGTATTACAACCATAAGGCAAAGAAGCCGGATATATATATCTACCTATCGGATTGCGGGTTCCGACAAAACCCTTAAGGTTCGAACTCTGGGGTGCGCACGAAGATCTCTCCCTCCCCTAGCTCACTCGCTCACCACGATCTCAAAGCTCAGCTCGTCGAACTCGAAGAACAAGGGACACAACAGTTTATACTGGTTCGGGCCACCGATGTGGTGTAATACCCTACTCCAGTGTGGTGTGGTGGGTTGCCTTATAGGCTGAGGATGAACAAGTACAAGGGAAGAACAGCCTCCAGAGGGGAGGTGTTTGAGCTCGGCGAGCTTGTGCGTGTGAGGGTGGAATGGATATGATCCAAAGTCCGTCCTTTCCTATGGTGGTGGCTAGTCCTATTTATAGAGGCCCCGGTCCTCTTCCCAAATGTTAGGCGGGAAGGGATCCCACAACGGCCAGTTTGAAGGGGACAGCTAGTACAAGCTATCCTGACAAAATGTGGTCCTCGCCTGCCAAAGGCTCTGGTGGTGACGCCGTCGTGGGCTCCCTGATGACCTCCTTCCTACTGGTCTTGGTCTCGTTGCACCGATATGGAAACCTTTGCCTGGTGCCTCGGGACTCTTCGCCTGTGCCTGCTCCTTTAGCACCAAAGAGGAAACCGGTACTCTGCACCCGCTGGCGCCCGCCTAGCCTTGTTCATCATGGCTCACGTCACGGGAAACTCACGAGGTGCCCCTCGCCTTGATCTCTTTGCTCCTCGCGAGCCAGCCTAGTGAGGCCGCCCCTGAGGAGGTCTTATGTCGTCCGCCTCGCGAGGCTTGGCCCCTCGCGAGGGTCTTGAGTGTTTGCTGGTGAAGATGGGTCGTACCAGGCCGTTGTAGGAGCCATGCCATGGGTGATACGTCTCCAACGTACCTACAATTTTTGATTGTTCCATGCTATTAAATTATCTGTTTTGGATGTTTATGGGATTTATTATACACTTTTATATTATTTTTGGGACTAACCTATTAACCCAGAGCCCAGTGCCAGTTTTTGTTTTTCCCTTGTTTCAGTGTTTTGCAGAAAAGGAATATCAAACGGAGTCCAAACGGAATGAAACCTTCGGGAGCGTGATTTTGGAACGAACATGATCCAGGAGACTTGGAGTTGAAGTCAAGGAAGCTTCGAGGTGGCGACGAGGCAGGGAGGTGCGCCTGCCCCCCTGGGCGCGCCCCCCACCCTCGTGGGCCCCTCATGGCTCCTCTGACCGACTTCTTTCGCCTATATATATATCCATATACCCTAAAAACATCGGGCAACAGAATAGATCGGGAGTTACGCCGCCGCAAGCCTCTGTAGCCACCAAAAACCAATCGGGACCCTGTTTCGGTACCCTGCCAGAGGGGGGATCCCTCACCGGTGGCCAACTTCATCATCCCGACGCTCTCCATGACGAGGAGGGAGTAGTTCACCCTCAGGGCTGAGGGTATGTACCAGTAGCTATGTGTTTGATCTCTCTCTCTCTCGTGTTCTTGAGGTGGTACGATCTTGATGTATCGCGAGCTTTGCTATTATAGTTGGATCTTATGATGTTTCTCCCCCTCTACTCTCTTGTAATGGATTGAGTTTTCCCTTTGAAGTTATCGTATCGGATTGAGTCTTTAAGGATTTGAGAACACTTGATGTATGTCTTGCATGTGCTTATCTGTGGTGACAATGGGATATCACGTGATTCACTTGATGTATGTTTTGGAGATCAACTTGCGGGTTCCGTGACCTCATGAACTTATGCATAGGGGTTGGCACACGTTTTCGTATTGACTCTTCGGTAGAAACTTTGGGGCACTCTTTGAAGTACTTTGTGTTGGTTTGAATAGATGAATCTGAGATTGTGTGATGCATAGCGTATAATCATACCCGTATACTTGAGGTGACATTGGTGTATCTAGTTGACATTAGGGTTTTGGTTGATTTGTGTCTTAAGGTGTTATTCTAGTACAAACTCTATGATAGATCGAACAGAAAGAATAGCATCATGTTATTTTACTACAGACTCTTGAATAGATCGATCAGAAAGAATAACTTTGAGGTGGTTTCATACCCTACCATAATCTCTTTGTTTGTTCTCCGCTATTAGTGACTTTGGAGTGACTCTTTGTTGCATGTTGAGGGATACTTATATGATCCAATTATGTTATTATTGTTGAGCGAACTTGCACTAGTGAAAGTATGAACCCTAGGCCTTGTTTCCTATCATTGCAATACTGTTTACGCTCACTTTTATCATTAGTTACCTTGCTGTTTTTATATTTTCAGATTACAAAAACCTATATCTACCATCCATGTTGCACTTGTATCACCATCTCTTCGCCGAACTAGTGCACCTATACAATTTACCATGGTATTGGGTGTGTTGGGGACACAAGAGACTCTTTGTTATTTGGTTGCAGGGTTGCTTGAGAGAGACCATCTTCATCCTACGCCTCCCATGGATTGATAAACCTTAGGTCATCCACTTGAGGGAAATTTGCTACTGTCCTACAAACCTCTGCACTTGGAGGCCCAACAACGTCTACAAGAAGAAGGTTGTGTAGTAGACATCAGTGGGCTGCAGGCAGGCAAGTCTAGGGACCCCCGTTCCCAGAACGTCGACAGTAGCCCCCGGGCCCAAGGCGCGCTTGGACTTGGCTTCGAGGCGAAGCCAAGGGGAAAGTGTGGAGTGCCGCGGGCCCCAACCGCCTGCGGCCTTGATTGACGCATGGCGACTGACGGGACGTGGGCGTCTCCGCTTCCCCACGCTACCTCGGCAACTGCCCGACATGACGAGCCCCTTGTGCATGCAGAAAAAACCATCATTTCGTGCGATCGTGGGGTTCACCGGTTGGCCTTCTCCTGCTATAAATGGGGTGGGGGGGCGGAGCCCCCGTCGCCCATCTCCTTCCGTTCCGCCTGCTTCTTCTTCCTTGCCTCACTACTAGCAGCGGCACCCATGGCGCCGATACGGAGATTCTTGGCCGTTGGGAAGGGAAAAGCCCCCCGCAACGAGCGGGGGCCACTTCCGCCGAAGAAGAGGCTGGCCCGCCGCCGCGACATCATCGTGAGGTCGAAGGTGTCGAGGCCTTGGCATGAGCGGTCTCCCCCGGATATCCGTTACCTTTGTATGCCCAGACTGAGGGCTTCGTAGGAGGAGGCGGCAATCAGCGTCGTCCACGCCGCGGCCGTGGTCGCCGCGCCGCGGTGGCGCGCGCCGTCGCCCCAGGAACCCACGTTGAGGGCTCCTCGCGCGAACTGGTGGTGTGGGCGGCGATGCCTCTGCGCTCTTGGATTCGCTTCCCGCAGTTCTTCTCCGCCGAAATGCCGCCGAGGGGTCCCCTTAAGCTATGGCTGCTGTCGGTGTCAAAACTGGTGGATCTCGGGTAGGGGGTCCCAAATTGTGCGTCTAGGGCGGATGGTAACAGGAGGCGGGGGACACAATGTTTACCCAGGTTCGGGCCCTCTAGATGGAGGTAATACCCTTCTTCCTGCTTGATTGATCTTGATGATATGAGTATTACAAGAGTTGATCTACCACGAGATCATAGAGGCTAAACCCAAGAAGCTAGCCTATGATTATGATTGTTCTCATCCTACGGACTAAAGCCTCCGGTTTATATAGACACAGGAGGGGGCTAGGGTTACACAGAGTCGGTTACAAGGGAGGAGATCTATATATCCTAATTGCCAAGCTTGCCTTCCACGCAAAGGAGAGTCCTACCCGGACACGGGACGAAGTCTTCAATCTTGTATCTTCATAGTCCAACAGTCCGGCCAAAGTATATAGTCCGGCTGTCCGAGGACCCCCTAATCCAGGACTCCCTCAGCTGCAGCACGCCGAGTGCGATGCCCAGGCGATGGCAGCAGAGGTTGAGGTCGTCTCCCCGGGCAAGATCTTCATGACTCACGGATGGGGTCAGGTCGCTCGAGTTTGCCGTGCGGAGGGCGCCCTCGCCATCCATTTCGAATACGACGTCACCTCCACAATGTTCTTCAAGGTCTTCGATGGGGAAGGCCGCCGCCTGGAGTGCTGCCCTGGAGGGGGTCGTCGGGGTGACACAGCGGCAGGAGCCGGGCCAGCTGATGGCCTTGCCAGCGGTTCCTCCAGTAGCAGCGATGGCGCTAGGGAGTCCAGCGACTCTCCCGAGCCCTGTGAGACTCCGGAGATGAGCGACGACAACTACATGCCCCCGAGCTCTCGCCGTGCCCAGAGTGCAGCTGCGGTGTCCGCCCACCGCCGCCATTGATCTAGATGGGGTTGGCGTCGGCCTCCCGCGGCCCACTGTTGATGATAGTGTCGGCAGCGTTGGCGCTTGTAGGTTGGGATCCTAGAAACCTTCTTCTTTCGTTCCCTGCAAGGAATCGAGACGAACCCCGTGGGGGCGTGTAAAGGATCTGTAGTGCCTTTTGTTAATATTTCCCTTATTATGAAGATTTACGACTGCATGTCTTGCTTCGGCTCCATCCCCCCTTTCCGACCTCGCGGTAGCTTGGTGCTCTACGCTGACAGGTCCCAGTCCCCAGGCAGGCTGCAGCCGTCGCTAGTATGCCAGGTCGCGATGCCGTGGTCAAGGCCAGGAGGTGAGCGGCCCGAGGTCCAGTAAGAGCTCCTGAGGCGCGATGCTCAGGAGGTCCCCTTTAGCGTGCAAGCAGCTACCTGAAGGTAGGAAAGGAAAGCGGCGTCGTTGTAGAAATGCTGCAAGAGATGGGAATCCTATGCCGCAGCGCGTGGCCGACCCGGGTGCGAAACTTATCTTAGCGGTCTAGAGTCGACTCCTTGTGCTGCGCCAGGCTCGTGCGTTAATGGCCATAGTGTAGCCGGGTTAGGCCCGTCCGAGCTTTCCCCCTTTTACCACACTCTTCCGTGTGCTCTACGTCCTCAGGTCCTGGACCTCGCGCGAGCTCAGCCACCGCTGGTATGCCAGGTCGCAATGTTGTGGTCAAGGCCTGGGGTGAGGGCCGGAGAGCCAGTAAGAGATCCTGAGGTGCGATGCTCAGGTGCCCCCCTTTAAACGCGTAAGCGAATTGGATGGGAAAAGAAGGTGCCCGCGGTACCGCCCGCTGTCATCATCGGGAGGTCCTGTAGGTTAGTTGGAGATAGAGCATAGCCCGTGATCGCGCTGGTTACCCAGCTGTTGATTGTTTCACAAGAAGACAAAGGCACTGAGGATCTGATGAGGTGATGTGTGCGGAGCAGGCCTCGAGCTAGAGCTCGATCTCTCAGGTTTATCAGCGTTGCAGGGACGGACCCGAGCACAAGCGCCGTGTCGGTATGTGGAGTTTTCACCACGGGGTAAACAGGAGATGGGTTAGCAACGCAGGATGCCGCGGGATGTAATCAAACAAGTGATAGCCGTAAGAAAACCACGCAAGGAGATAAGCTATTTCAGATAGATGCAAGAATGATACATGCCACTGGGACGGACCCGAGCAGCCTGGGGATGATGCAGCCTGAGGGGCGCCCCCGACAGAGTAAGCTAAGGATGCAAAAAGGATACATGCCACAGGGACAGGCCCGTGCGACCTGGGAATCGTGCATCCCGAGGGGCGCTCCCAGCTGAATAAACTTGGAAAATGTCACCTGGTACCGTCGTCGAAGGAGGGTTGAGGTAGCCGAAGGCGCGCGATGAAGGAGTCGCTCCTCATGAGCCGCCAAGACCCTGAGCCTCGGGAGGCTCTGGGGGCCCGGGCGGGCCTTCGAGGACCGTCGCCATCTCCGCTCGGACTGCGTGATGCCTGGCTTCCTAAGAAGATAGGACACTCTGCAGGTGGAGTTGGAAGGCGGCCGCCATGTTCGGCAAGCCAAATGGCATGCAGACGTAGCTGTGAGGTGGACCCTCGCACCGCCCAACGCGCGAAGGCCAGAAACGCTCCTGAGACGCGGCCCTGTTGAGCCCTAGAATGTCGATGCAGACGCGCAACCCGCCATCCTCGCCAGGATGGGGAGCTACGCCAGGTGGTGGGCGGTGGTCGCCGTACATGGTCCTTGCTTCTTGAAGCTCCTGGGTGCCCTTGATGATGAACTCTTGAGCACCGAGCGCTCCTCTCCCAATGCCCTCTTGAGGGAAACATGCCACAAGGCACGCCACCACGTGATGCCCGAGCGCCTCCCTCGTGATGTTGGCTAGGTCTGAGGCCCTCCAGAAGAGAGCCCCCGAGCCCTGCCTGAGAAAGGCGTCGAACGCGCCTTCCTATGCAAGGGAGGGAGGCGCCCCAGGTGCGGGTGCTGATCCTGAGGTGGCACCACTGGAGACGCTGCTCTCCTGATGTCCTGTGCGTAGTAGTTGCTTCTTCTTCTTGGGGATGGCCTCAGGAGGGTACAGGGTGCCCTCGCTATCGGGGTCTTCGATTGCTGCTGCTTGGAAGGCGCGCTCCAGGGAGCACACCACATCTCTTTCTTCGCAGGGGACTGTGCTAATTGCGCCGCTTCCTGGCATTTTGAGGACGTTGTAGCCATGGTGGGTCACGGCCATGAACTTGGCTAATGCCGGATACCCAAGGATGGCATTGTACAACAGACGAATGTGGGCGACGTCAAAGTCGATGAGCTCGGTGCGCTAGTTGTTGCGCTGGCCGAAGATGACAGGGAGACGGACCTGCCCTATTGGTGTGGTAGAGCCATCGGTCACTCCTGAGAAGGGTTTGGTAGGCTGCAGCTGATCGTATGGCACTTGGAGGCTATCGAATGTCTTGAAGGACAATACATTGAGCCCTGCGCCGCCGTCGATGAGGGTCTTGGTGACTTGGACGTTGCTGATGACGGGCGAGCAAAGCATCGGGAGGGCGCCGGCAGTCGCCACGCACTTGAGCTGGTCCGACAAGCTGAAGGTGATGGCGCACTTGGACCACCTGAGCGGGCGCGTGGCCTCGAGCCTGGGAAGGACCGCATTCACCTCGCGAGCAAACTGCTTGAAGATGCACTGGGATGCTGGGGCCTGAGCTCCGCCCAAGATGCAGGCGATAGCGCGTGCTTCCTGGAAGCCCCGGGCCCCCTCGTACTGATGGTGGTCGCCGTTCCTTCTTGGTGGTGGCGGCAGTGGAGAGAGGCCAGCATTGCCCTAAGGGCGGTCCTCGCGCGGCTGGTCCCTCTAGGAGCCCTCATGAGGCTGGTCCTGCCGGCGGTCCTCACGAGGCCGGTCGCGCCACTCCTGGTGGGGGCTACGGTCGTCCCAGCGTCCCCACCTTGTCCTCCGCCTCGGCCGTAGCCCCGGTCGTTGCACTCGGGGAGTCGACCGAGGAGTCCATCTCGGATGGCCTTGAGCTCTTGACAATGTTAGTGTTGTGGCTGTGTACGTTGTGGAAGGCGCAGAACGAACGACTGCTCTTGGAAAACCCAGGGTGGTCCCGACCGTGCTTCGTGTCCAGCTCCGCTGCGAGTACGGCCACCCCCTTGCGCTTCACGTCCTTGGCCTTGGCTTTTTTCTCCTATGGGTCGGCAGCGGGGAGCTCGAGGAGGGAAAGGCGCCCTTCCTCAGCTCTTGCGCGCTTGGTCGCCATGTTGAACATCTCCAGAGCCGTGCATAGCCCCTCGTGGATGGCGAGCTCCTCCTTCATCTTGACATCGCGGACGCCATCGGAAAATGCTGAAATGATGGCCTCGTCCGTCACCTTGGGGATCTCGAGGCGAACGTTGTTGAAGCGTTGGATGTACTTCTGCAGGGTCTCCCCTGGCTACTGCTTGATGCGGCGCAAGTCACCCGCCACCAGAGGTCGGTCGCGAGTGCCCTGGAAGTTGGCGGTGAAGCGGTCGCGCATCTCACCCCAGGAAGAGATTGACCCCGGGGGCAAGTTCAAGAGCGACGAGCGAGCACCATCCTTGAGAGCCATGGCGAACTAGTTCGCCATGACTTTCTCGTCGCCGTTGGCCGCCTCGATGCTCAGCTCGTAGAGCTGCAAGAACTCCGCAGGGTCGGGGGTGCCGTCGTAGCAAGGAGGCAGGTCTGGCTTGAACTTGCCTGGCCAGACGATGCTACGCAGCTCCGAAGTGAAGGCGCGATAGCCTGTTGTGGCCATCGGGGCCCTTTGTAGAGGCGGAGCCTGCTCTTGATGCTCGCGCACCGCCACCGCAGTCGGCATGCGGTCTTGTCGTGGTGGCGCACTACAAAAAAAAGACACATCCGTGACATTTTGGGCCGAACGAAATTTTTTCTATCATACATATGACACTTCTATGACGATAATTGTGACAAAACCCGGTATCATCATAGATGTGGTGGGCTCCTACTTCTATGACAAAAAATCATGATAGAAAATGGGCTTTTCGTCCTGGGCGGGCCGGAGACGCAGCTGCATGACATTCTTTGGGCCGTCCATGACGGAAAAAACCGTGGTAGAAGCGAGGGGGAGGAAAATTTCGGGGAGTTCCCGGTTACGGTGGGAGTTCAGGGGCCGAGCGATGCGCGTTTCTCTCGTACACATACGCTCGTGTGTGCGAGGCGTTGGCTCTAACTGAACCCGAGCGAGGCTTTGGGCTCTAACTGAACCCGAGAGATTGCACTGCAGGCTACGCGTTACTGAACCCGAGCGATCGATCGATGGCTGTTAACTGAACCCGATCGAGCGATTCCTTCGCTACTGCTACTAACTGAAGCCGATCGATGCTGCCATTGGGATGAACAGTGAGCGTTGTGGGGGGGGGGGTGGATGAACAGTGAGCGGTGGCGTTGCCTCTGGATGAACATGACCCCGTGGTGTGGTGGAGGGCTGGATGAACAGTAGACGGTGGAGGGGTGCCCGTGGAGGGGTGGTTGAACAGGACCCTGTGGTGTGGAGGGCTGGATGAACAGTAGACGGTGGAGGGGTGCCCGTGGAGGGGTGGTTGAACAGGACCCCGTGGTGTGGAGGGCTGGGTGAACAATAGACGGTGGAGGGGTGGTTGAACAGTAGCCGGTGGAGTAGCGCGCAGTGGAGGCTAGATGAACAGGAGCCCGTGGAGGCTAGAGGAGGTCGACGGTAGCCCGTGGAGGCTGGAGGAGGTCGACGGTGGAGATGGACAATATCTCGTGGAGTCCCGTTTTGCGGTACGCCACACCCCTCCCGATGAACAGGACCCCCGTTTCGACCGTAGGAGGTCCGTTTCGTCCATTTTGCGGTACGCCACATCCCTCCTGATCAACAGGACCCTCGTTTCGACCGTAGGAGGTCCGTTTCTTCCGTTTTGCGGTACGCGAGGCCCCTCCCGATGAACATGATCCCGTTTCTAACGTGGTCGGTCGAACACAAGGCCGTTTCCTCCGTTCTGCGGTACGCCAGGCCTCGTTTCCATCGCCTATTCCGTCCAAGCCCTCCCGATGAACACGACCACACATTCCGTTCCGACCCAGCCGGTTGGCTCCCACGCGTTCCATTGCCTCCCGATGAACACGACTGTCGGTGTACTAGAGTAGGGGTACCCTAGTACCCCGAACTTGTGCACGGGCAGTTGCAGCACCCCGCGGCAAGGCTTGCCGGGCGACCGCCAAGGCCCTCTGTGGCTCCTTTTGAGCCATTCAAGAACAAAGTATTCAAGCCAAGAAGACAAGGCCCCGGCAAGAGGAGCTTGCCAGGAAGGCCACTCAAGGCACAAGACCCCGGCAAGAGGAGCTTGCCGGGAAGGCCAACCAAGGCATCTCAAGGTACTTACCGCGACGCACCACGCGTCCCGGCGAGGCCCGGCGAGCGGCAAGCTTTCGGACTCGACAAGACAACGACCGCGGAAAGGCACTTTGCCGCGGCAGGCTACCACTCCGTACCCACGCTCCAGCACATCCACCAACGTGTCGCTCAGGGACTATCCCAAGCGTACATGGCGAGAGGCTGTGCAGCCATGGGTACGCGGTGGCAAACGGCGCTGACAAGATCGCCATCATGGCGAACGGTGGCGTCCCTGACGGTCCCTTTCTGCACTGTTTGGACGATGTAGACGGGCATTTAATGCCCTTGTCCCCTGACGTCAGGGTTAGGTAGGATACACTGTACATGTAGCTGTACCAACCGCAACACCTTTCCATTTTTACCCTTGTCTACGTTGCCACCTGTTGGAGACCCCTTGAGCATATAAAAGGAGGCCCATGCACAACGTAGAGGAGGGGGAGAATAGAACGCTCATGCTCGGTCTCGTTAGCTGCTGGTGCGTACTGTAGCACTCAGCGCTCCCGAGCAAGAACTCAATACAAACCACAAAGCAGCAGTATGTAACGCCCCAAGGCCGATGCTTCAGAAGCCTTCCATGTTTTGCGTGACCGTCGTCTGTTTTATTTGTTTGTAGCATTCATCATCGCATCATCTGCATTGCATCGGCACTCGTTGTTGTCTTTGTTTTCATAAAGCTTGCATCCGTTCATAGTTCCCGCTTCTCCCTGTTGCCTTCGTTGTCCCTTTCAAGACCAACCGTTCTTTTGTTGTCCGAACGTTTGAGCCTCTCTGCACAATTCACAAAACCCCCTCTCGTGTGCGTCCGAAACCTGCCTCAAACCCGACCCGCTCAGTCGTCACCATTGGATCCGGATCATCCCCTAACGTCTACAAAACATCTCCGTTTTGTTATTTGGTCTTCCTAACTATTTTATTCGCGACGGTCCGATTACGATCGTAGGGACGAGGTAGTCCCTGACCTAATCCAGTGCTATATATATATATATATATATATATATATATATATATATATATATATATATATATATATATATATATATATATATATATATAGACCAATCCCTAGGCAGCAACCCTAAAATCTAGCCCCTTGTCCCATCGCGCCACCGCCAGACTCCTCTCCTTCCTCGGGGTCCACCCCAATCGACCCAATCCTTTCCCGATCCAGACAGCCAGTCCCCTTCCTCCTAATTTTCAGCGACGGCTAATCCCCACCGAAATCCAACCAACCAGGAACTGCGCTCGATCCCCCTCCTGCTCTGTGTAGTGCACGATCCAAGGAGAGGAATTCCTCCTCGCGCTCCCGAAAGGGGAGTTTCTTCTGGAGCCCCTCCTGTACGCTCCTCTGCTCGGCCCCGTCGTCGTTCCGCCGCCACCGACAAGCTTCGGTGATGCAGCGGCCACCTGCGCCTCCTTCCCTGCTCCTCTTCCTCCCTTCTCCTCCCGACCTTACCTCTATTTCCTTGTCTGTTATCTCCATGGACAAGGAGCGCCATGGCATCCACTTCAAGCTTCTGCGCCGCCAAGAGCTCCTCGACGCCGGCCAGATCCGATGCCCTGGAGACCCGCGTCCCCGTCAGACCTCCGTCCTCTGCTGCTCCTCTTCATCGAGCCGCCCAAGTCCCTCGACCCACCGCCCGGAGCCCACCTCCTTGCTGTCCCCGGCGCCGTTGCGCACCTGCTTCCTCTGCTTCAAGGACGACCGCAGCGCCAAGTCCCTGCCTCGCTGCCAAGACCTCGTCGGAGTCCCTCGATGTCCGCAGCCGCAGTCCCATGCTCCTCCTCCGTCTTCCTCCTCTCGCGGTTGATCTCTTCTCATGTCTCTCTCCCTCTTGATGTTCAGGACTCCGACGACCTCCGCCTCGAATCCGCCGTCTCCGACCGGATCCGCTGTGGATCAAGCCCTCTCGCCGGTTACCTCGCCCCGCTCACGTTCGTGTGCGCTTCCGTGGCCCTCTGAACCGCGACCGTCACCCTGCATCCTCTGCTTCGAGCAGGAGGACGAGCTTGCTCGCCTCGTCTCGCGTTGACCGCGCCTCTGCCTCGACCGCTCGCCCCCTCTGCTTCGCACGCTGGCCCGTGTCTCCTTCGCCAGATCCGGCCTGCCCGGCCTCCTCCACCGACCGGCCCATGAGGCCTGGTGAGCAGCCCCCGCCCTTGTGCATAGTTGGGCCAGCCTGTTGATTCGGACCGTGTCGTTTTTTTTCTGTTCCAGCGAATTTAGGCATTATCCAGAGAACGGCTGTTTTGCAGAAAACCCCTCTTTGTCTTGCATATAATAACTTATGAACCCTGCATCATATGTAAAAACTTCATATATGAAAAATGCTTAGAATTCTGTCTAGTCTCATAATATGCCACTTTCTTCCATGTTAAAAATGTTTAAAATGTTGTTTGCATTTAATTTGCATAAATGCCATGTTAAAATGATTTATTTCATAACTAATTAACCGTAACTCGGATTTAAATAAACTTTATATGTAAATGGGGTGGAAAAATTCCTAGTTTAACATGGTGCACTTTATTTTGCTGTTTAACAACATTAAAATTGTGTTTAGGGCAGAACAGTACCAAATTCATAATATGCATATGAGGATTTTTCCGGACTTGTTGTTCGTTGTTTCCGGCCTCAGTTAAACTTGCCTAGGTAGGTAGTTTTGTTGTGTTTCACCTCTTGCCATGTTTAACAACATTTAATATTGTTGGATATATATACGAGAGAGAACTAAATAATTAAATGTGGTGTTTTGCCAATATGCAACTTGTTGCATATTGAGCTCCACTTAATTTGTAGTATTGTTTGTGCACTTTGCCATGCCATGCTTCATTAAACCGGACATGAATCATACTTGGTTGTGCATCATGCCATGTTTATGTGATGGTTGTTTACTATGTTGTTTGCTTCTTTCCGGTTTGCTTCTCTCGTTAGCTTCGGTTTCGTTCCGGAGCTGTGAGGATTCGTTCGACTACGTCCGTTTGTCTTCTTCATGGACTCGTTCTTCTTCCTTGCGGGATCTCAGGCAAGATGACCATACCCTCGAAATCACTTCTATCTTTGCTTGCTAGTTGCTCGCTCTTTTGCTATGCCTATGGTGCGATACCTACCACTTGCTTACCATGCCTCCCATATTGTCAAACCAAGCCTCTAACCCACCTTGTCCTAGCAAACCGTTGTTTGGCTATGTTACCGCTTTGCTCAGCCCTCTTATAGCGTTGTTAGTTGCAGGTGAAGATGAAGTCTGTTCCTTGTTGGAACATGGAGATGTTGTTCCTTGTTGGAACATGTTTACTTGTTGGGATATCACAATATATCTTATTTAATTAATGCATCTATATATTTGGTAAAGGGTGGAAGGCTCGGCCTTATGCCTGGTGTTTTGTTCCACTCTTGCCACCCTAGTTTCCGTCATATCGGTATTATGTTCCCGGATTTTGCGTCCCTAACGCGGTTGGGTGATTTATGGGACCCCCTTGACAGTTCGCTTTGAATAAGACTTTTCCAGCGAGGCCCAACCTTGGTATTACCATTTGCCTCACCACCACCTATTTTCTGGGAGTAATTAACCCGAGGGTCATCTTTATTTAGCCCCCCGGGCCAATGCTTGTCTAAGTGTTGGTCCAAACTAGAGCACCATGCGGGACCGTCCCTTGGCAACTTGGGTTATGTTGGTACCTGTATGCTTCGCTTATCCGGTGTTGCCCTGAGAACGAGATACGTGCAGCTCCTATCAGGATGTCGGCGCATTGGGCGGTTTTGCTGGACTTGTTTTATTACTGTCGAAATGTCTTGTAGCCGGGATTCCGAGACTGATCGGGTCTTCCCGGGGAGAAGGAATATCCTTCGTTGATCGCGAGAGCTTATCATGGGCTAAGTTGGGACACCCCTGCAGGGTTTGAACTTTCGAAAGCCGTGCCCACGGTTATGTGGCAGATGGGAATTTGTTAATGTCCGGTTGTAGAAAACCCGAAGTTGATCTTAATTAAAATACACCAACCGCGTGTGTAACCGTGATGGTCTCTTCTCGGCGGAGTCCGGGAAGTGAACACGGTGTTGGAGTTATGCTTGACGTAAGTAGTTTCAGGATCACTTCTTGATCATAGTTGTTCGACCATGCTTTTGCCTTCTCTTCTCGCTCTCATTTGCGTATGTTAGCCACCATATATGCTAGTCGCTTGCTGCAGCTCCACCTCACTACCTTGTTCTACCTTTAAGCTTAAATAGTCTTGATCTCGCGGGTGTGAGATTGCTGAGTCCCCGTGACTCACAGATACTTCCAAAACCAGTTTGCAGGTGCCGATGAGACCGTGCAGGTGACGCACCCGAGCTCAAGGAGGAGCTCGATGAAGATCTTGTTCATTGTGTTGTTTCGTTTCAGTTGATCAGTAGTGGAGCCCAGTCGGGACGATCGGGGATCTGTGTAGCATTTGGGGTAGTCTTCTTCTATTTTGGTTCCGTAGTCGGACCTTGATTGTATCTATATGATGTAATGCTTTACTCATGTAATGTGTGAAGTGGCGATTGTAAGCGAACTATGTATCTCTTTCCCTTATGTATTACATGGGTTGTGTGAAGATTACCTCACTTGCGACATTGCTTTCAATGCGGTTATGCCTCTAAGTCGTGCTTCGACACGTGGGAGATATAGCCGCATCGAGGGCGTTACAAGTTGGTATCAGAGCCTTCCTCGACCTTAGGAGCCCCCACTGGTTGATCGTTTTTAGAGGCCGAGTTGTGTCTAGAAAAATGTTTTGAGTCATTTAGGAATTATATATCGGAGAGTTTAGGAATTCTTTTTACTTCCCAGTCTCCTCATCGCTCTGGTAAGCCATCCTGACGTAGAGTTTTGACTCTTCTCTTCTCAAATTTCACTAAAAAAAATTTTAGGATCACGCGGGTATCTTAGAATCGTTTCGATGGTTTTGTGATGACAACATTGTCTTGGTGCCTCCCGTCAGCAGGGGTTTAGTGGTGGTGTCCTGGGGAGTTGAGCTCCGAGGTGTTGTCGTCATGATTTTATCGTTGCAGTTCTGAAATACCTGAGTTTAGTACGCCAACATCGAAAATCTCTTTTGTACAGTTGTTGGTGAGATAACCCTGATAGCCCAGTACTAAGGCGAGTGCGGGAGTATTGCCATAACTCGTATAATGGATGCTTTTCGAAGGTTGAGGGAAACGATTTCCGAAGGTTTCTTGGTTATGTGTTGAAGGATGGATACAGCTGGATCTAGGTATTGTTAGTTTGGGTGATATATTTTGTGTCCCCTGTATCCCCAACACCTGATTGCATAACCAGAAAGTTTCGGGAGCTTATAAGTGGGAATTCAAGTATCACGTAGGAATTCTTTATAACAGACACATGATACGATATGGGATCTATCATATGTTTGTTTCCGGCTTATTCTGCAAGCCAAATCCTTTGTTTTTGTTTTGTTTTGTGGTATTCGAGTTGCTTCAATGTCAAGTGTTGATTCCATACCTTTTCTAAGCGGTGTTCTCATATTCCTATGTGGATACCACTCCTTCATGATAACTGAGAGTGCCATGTCAATCCTTTTCAACCGATGTGTCTCTCTTCAAGTGGATCCGATCACTTCAACATTCGCAAGATCAATTATCAGTTCTTCTCAACGGTGTTTGTTTCATCCGACCCAAGTTGCCTTTGTTTTCCTACCCTCCCACCCTCTTTCTTCAAGGACTCATATATCTTAATCAAGTATCCTTTTTATTGATGTGAAGTCTCTCCATTCTTTTCCTCCATGTTCTTACCTGGTGTTTCTCATGAACATGTTCTTCAAGTTTATCATTCTTCATTCTTTTCTTCTCCGGTGGATTCAATTCAAGCTTGTCGATCATATCTTTCCTTGTTTTAAATGTTTTCTCATACCGGTGCACCTCTTAATCATTCACCTCTCACTATTCATTTGTTCCGGAGTGATGAAGATATCTCAGAAGATTCAAGTTTCCATTCTCAATTCACTCAAGTTCTTTTGAGGATGCTATCTCATTAAAGCCATTTAATTCAACTGGTGTAATCTCTCTTCCTAAGCAATTCTTTCAACAGTGTTTCTTTTGAATGGGCCCTAACCCACAGGTCTTTTTCCAGGATCTTACCTGACTCTTCTAATTTTCCCGGAGCTTCTAAAATTCTTTTCAAAGTTTGATGTAAGAATGATTTATCATCAGTCAAATGTCTTTCTCCAAGATCCTTCAATTCTTTTCATCGTTGGTTCAACCTTTCTAATTTTCATTCCGGAGTGCCTCAACAATTCATGGTGGTGGTTCTCATCATCATTCTCGCATTTTGAAGACCGAAGAAGAGTTTCCCTTAAATCTTGTCCATTCTCTTGAAGATGCGTGGTTCTACATTGATGCCATTCTCTCATAATTGTTTCGATTGTGAGAATTCTTTTCATACCCATCCGGAGCATTTCATGAGTTCTTTCCATTTCTTTTCCCCGAAGGCCATCATTTCATAATTCCTCATTCTCAGCTTTCAGCTCTTGTTTTCCAAATCTTACCGGTGCATCGTTCAAATATACTCTAATCAGTTCATGATCTCTTCGTTCTCATGTATCTAAATCCTAGCAAGCATCTTCGTTCATTTGCTAATTCTACCCGGTGTTTCTTTATCTTTTCTTCGTCCATTTTAAATTCTTACGGTGGTTCGTTCAAGATCCTTCTTCCTTTGTTATCATATAGATTCATTCTTTCTTTCCAATCCTACCGGTGCTTCGTTGAAGACCTTCTCAAGTTTACGCTATATACCTCTAAATCCTTTATACGGGAATAAGTAGTATGCCAAGTCCATTGCTTGTCATCAATTTAAATTGGTGAAGGATACGCATAACACTATTCTTGTTCTTGTTTCATCCAAGTGATTAATTCCTTCTTCCAGAGTTTGTAATGGTATCAATTTCCCAGTTCTAAGTTGTTCATCTCTTCTTTCTGTAGTTTGTTCATCATATCACATTCTCGGTTCGAGATGCTTCTTCTTTTCTTTTCCGGAGTTCAAAGTTTTCTCATTATATCGTCCTAAAGCTCTATCTAAATCATTGCAAGGTTTCACTTTGCATTTTCAACTTCCTTTTCTTTTTATCATCCTTTTATTACCGGAGTTTCTTCATGGAGGCTCTACATGGTGGTTTATCAAGGACCCTTTTCATTCTTCAATTGTTCATCAAGATTTCTCTCGGAGTCAAGATGCGTCAAGCTATACTCTAAAATAAACATGGTGTTCAACACATGTTTTGTTTGGAGGAGTTCAAGCATTCCTTCATATTGCATTCCGAAGTGAAATTCTTTCTACCTTATCTTTTGAGGTGGTGTTATGTCATTCTTGACAATTTCCTTCATGCTTCATGATTCACAAGTTGTTAGGAATGGGATATTCAAACCTATCAATCGCTTCTTTGGAGTTATCTTGGGTTATATTTCACTTAAAGCTTTCCCTAAGGATTGTTGTTTAAATGACCCAAGTTCTTCATTTGCCCTCTCGGTGAATAAGTTTCTCGTCTCCTTGTTGATATCAACCCAATCGTTTGTTTCCGTTGGTGGCAGAAGCTCACCTCATAATGTTGAGATGTTTCCATAAGTTCACTACAAGGTTATTCTTTTCGTTGTTGGTTTTCCAACAACTCCATTCTAACCTTCTAGGAAGGGTGCTCTCCAAGCTCTATTGTGGCAGAAGTTGGCATTTTCTTCTCCATTCTTTCTTTCTTTCCAATGATCTATCTTCTATTCTTTCTTCCGGAGGCATTGTGTTGTTGCTCTCTTGTCAAATCATTTTGTTTTGTCAGGACCTTGTTCTTTTATTGCTTATCCATCTAACCGGAGCGTTGTGTCTATCATTCCTCTTTTAACCGGAGTCTCATCCAAGTGCTTTCATTTGCCAAGTTCATATTCTATTCCTTCCATTTCAAACTCTCAAGGTTCTTTGGTTTCACTCATTTGTCGAACAAGCAATTTTGTCTTACCTCTTCCTCTTCTGCTTTTCTCCGGTGCCATCCTAGATCTTGGGACGAGATCCTCTCGTAGTGGTGGAGTGTTGTAACGCCCCAAGGCCGATGCTTCAGAAGCCTTCCATGTTTTGCGTGACCCTCGTGTGTTTTATTTGTTTGTTGCATTCATCATCGCATCATCTGCATTGCATCGGCACTCGTTGCCATCTTTGTTTTCATAAAGCTTGCATCCGTTCATAGTTCCCGCTTCTCCCTGTTGCCTTCTTTGTCCCTTTCGAGACCAACCGTTCTTTTGTTGTCCGACCGTTTGAGCCTCTCTGCACAATTCACAAAACCCCCTCTCGTGTGCGTCCGAAACCTGCCCCAAACCCGACCCGCTCAATCGTCACCATTGGATCCGGATCATCCCCTAACGTCTACAAAACATCTCCGTTTTGTTATTTGGGCTTCCTAACTATTTTATTCGCGACGGTCCGATTACGATCGTAGGGACGAGGTAGCCCCTGACCTAATCCAGTGCTATATATATAGACCAATCCCTAGGCAGCAACCCTAAAATCTAGCCCCTTGTCCCATCGCGCCGCCGCCAGACTCCTCTCCTTCCTCGGGGTCCACCCCGATCCACCCAATCCTTCCCCGATCCAGACAGCCAGTCCCCTCCCTCCTAATTTTCAGCGACGGCTAATCCCCACCGAAATCCAACCAACCAGGAACAGCGCTCGATCCCCCTCCTGCTCTGTGTAGCGCACGATCCAAGGAGAGGAATTCCTCCTCGCGCTCCCAAAGGGGAGTTTCTTCTGGAGCCCCTCCTGTACGCTCCCTCTGCTCGGCCCCGTCGTCGTTCCGCCGCCACCGACAAGCTCCGGTGATGTAGCGGCCACCTGCGCCTCCTTCCCTGCTCCTCTTCCTCCCTTCCCCTCCCAACCTTACCTCGTTTTCCTTGTGTGTTATCTCCATGGACAGGGAGCACCATGACATCCACTTCAAGCTTCTGCGCCGCCCAGAGCTCCTCGACGCCGGCCAGATCCGATGCCCTGGAGACCCGCGTCCCCGCCGGACCTCCGTCCTCTGCTGCTCCTCTTCATCGAGCCGCCCAAGTCCCTCGACCCATCGCCCGGAGCCCACCTCCTTGCTGTCCCCGGCGCCGTTGCGCACCTGCTTCCTCTGCTTCAAGGACGACCGCAGCGCCAAGTCCCTGCCTCGCTGCCAAGACCTTGTCGGAGTCCCTCGATGTCCGCAGCCGTAGTCCCATGCTCCTCCTCCATCTTCCTCCTCTCGCGGTTGCTCTCTTCTCATGTCTCTCTCCCTCTTGATGTTCAGGACACCGGCGACCTCCGCCTCGAATCCGCCATCTCCGACCGGATCCGCTGTGGATCAAGCCCTCTCGCCGGTTACCTCGCCCCGCTCGCGTTCGTGTGCGCTTCCGTGGCCCTCTGAACCGCGACCGTCACCCTGCATCCTCTGCTTCGAGCAGGAGGACGAGCTCGCTCGCCTCGTCTCGCGTTGACCGCGCCTCTGCCTCAACCGCTCGCCCCCTCTGCTTCGCACGCTGGCCCGTGTCTCCTTCGCCAGATCCGGCCTGCCCGGCCTCCTCCACCGACCGGCCTATGAGGCCTGGTGAGCAGCCCCCGCCCCTGTGCATAGTTGGGCCAGCCTGTTGATTCGGACCGTGTCGTTTTTTTTCTGTTCCAGCGAATTTAGGCATTATCCAGAGAACGGCTGTTTTGCAGAAAAACCCTCTTTGTCTTGCATATAATAACTTATGAACCCTGCATCATATGTAAAAACTTCATATATGAAAAATGCTTAGAATTATGTCTAGTCTCATAATATGCCACTTTCTTCCATGTTGAAAATGTTTAAAATGTTGTTTGCATTTAATTTGCATAAATGCCATGTTAAAATGATTTATTTCATAACTAATTAACCGTAACTCGGATTTAAATAAACTTTATATGTAAATGGGGTGAAAAAATGCCTAGTTTAACATGGTGCACTTTATTTTGCTGTTAAACAACATTAAAATTGTGTTTAGGGCATAACAGTACCAAATTCATAATATGCATATGAGGATTTTTCCGGACTTGTTGTTCGTTGTTTCCGGCCTCAGTTAAACTTGCCTAGGTAGGTAGTTTTGTTGTGTTTCACCTCTTGCCATGTTTAACAACATTTAATATTGTTGGATATATATACGAGAGAGAACTAAATAATTAAATGTGGTGTTTTGCCAATATGCAACTTGTTGCATATTGAGCTCCACTTAATTTGTAGTATTGTTTGTGCACTTTGCCATGCCATGCCTCATTAAACCGGGCATGCATCATACTTGGTTGTGCATCATGCCATGTTTATGTGATGGTTGTTTACTATGTTGTTTGATTCTTTCCGGTTTGCTTCTATCGTTAGCTTCGGTTTCGTTTCGGAGTTGTGAGGATTCGTTCGACTACGTCCGTTTGTCTTCTTCATGGACTCGTTCTTCTTCCTTGCGGGATCTCAGGCAAGATGACCATACCCTCGAAATCACTTCTATCTTTGTTTGCTAGTTGCTCGCTCTTTTGCTATGCCTATGCTACGATACCTACCACTTGCTTACCATGCCTCCCATATTGTCAAACCAAGCCTCTAACCCACCTTTTCCTAGCAAACCGTTGTTTGCCTATGTTACCGCTTTGCTCAGCCCCTCTTATAGCGTTGTTAGTTGCAGGTGAAGATGAAGTCTGTTCCTTGTTGGAACATGGAGATGTTGTTCCTTGTTGGAACATGTTTACTTGTTGGGATATCACAATATATCTTATTTAATTAATGCATCTATATATTTGGTAAAGGGTGGAAGGCTCGGCCTTATGCCTGGTGTTTTGTTCCACTCTTGCCACCCTAGTTTCCGTCATATCGGTGTTATGTTCCCGGATTTTGCGTCCCTAACACGGTCGGGTGATTTATGGGACCCCCTTGACAGTTCGCTTTGAATAAGACTTTTCCAGCGAGGCCCAACCTTGGTATTATCATTTGCCTCACCACCACCTATTTTCCCTTGGGAGTAATTAACCCGAGGGTCATCTTTATTTAGCCCCCCGGGCCAATGCTTGTCTAAGTGTTGGTCCAAACTAGAGCACCGTGCGGGACCGTCCCTTGGCAACTTGGGTTAGGTTGGTACCTGTACGCTTCGCTTATCCGGTGTTGCCCTGAGAACGAGATATGTGCAGCTCCTATCAAGATGTCGGCGCATCGGGCGGTTTTGCTGGACTTGTTTTATTACTGTCGAAATGTCTTGTAGCCGGGATTCCGAGACTGATCGGGTCTTCCCGGGGAGAAGGAATATCCTTCGTTGATCGCGAGAGCTTATCATGGGCTAAGTTGGGACACCCCTGCAGGGTTTGAACTTTCGAAAGCCATGCCCGCGGTTATGTGGCAGATGGGAATTTGTTAATGTCCGGTTGTAGAAAACCCGAAGTTGATCTTAATTAAAATACACAAACCGCGTGTGTAACCGTGATGGTCTCTTCTCGGTGGAGTCCGGGAAGTGAACACGGTGTTGGAGTTATGCTTGACGTAAGTAGTTTCAGGATCACTTCTTGATCATAGTTGTTCGACCGTGCTTTTGCCTTCTCTTCTCGCTCTCATTTGCGTATGTGAGCCACCATATATGCTAGTCGCTTGCTGCAGCTCCACCTCACTAACCTGTTCTACCTTTAAGCTTAAATAGTCTTGATCTCGCGGGTGTGAGATTGCTGAGTCCCCGTGACTCACAGATACTTCCAAAACCAGTTTGCAGGTGCCGGTGAGACCGTGCAGGTGACGCACCCGAGCTCAAGGAGGAGCTCGATGAAGATCTTGTTCATTGTGTTGTTTCGTTTCAGTTGATCAGTAGTGGAGCCCAGTCGGGACGATCGGGGATCTGTGTAGCATTTGGGGTAGTCTTCTTCTATTTTGGTTCCGTAGTCGGACCTTGATTGTATCTGTATGATGTAATGCTTTACTCATGTAATGTGTGAAGTGGCGATTGTAAGCCAACTATGTATCTCTTTCCCTTATGTATTACATGGGTTGTGTGAAGATTACCTCGCTTGCGACATTGCTTTCAATGCGGTTATGCTTCTAAGTCGTGCTTCGACACGTGGGAGATATATCCGCATAGAGGGCGTTACACAGTAGGAGTATTATCTCTCCGGAGAGCTCCGAAGCTAGGTAAACTGCTCGTGTGCTCCGCCTCGATCTGCTCTTCGTGCGACCTCCGCCCCCCGCCGAACCGAAAGGGGCTCGGTCCCCATAGGTGCTCGTGGATCAGTTTCCCCGACATCTTTGGCGCGCCAAGTAGGGGGCGTCGAGGTTGTGTGAACCTGATCCGGTGTTCACACGAGGTAGATCTTCATCATCTTCATCGACATGCCGCCGAAGAAGAAGGCTTCAGAGGCGGCTGCTCCGTCCGCAACAGACCCACCGCCGCCGGAGCAAATGGCTGGTGGGGAAGACGCCGGCGGAAGAACGGGCATCGACGAGGGAGCCCACGGTGCCGCCAGGTCCAAGGACAAGGTTGCGCTGCCCATCGGCGGTGTAGCCGGCTCCCACGACGACCGAGCGTCCGTAGATGCACCGCGCCCATCTCAGGAGGCGCAGGACCAGCAGCGTCGTGGTACTCACGGTACCATACGCTTGCTGGACCCAGATCGAGCTGGCGGATCTCGGGATGCTCCAGGCCAGCATGCGCGCCAACATGCTGGCACGAGCGAAGCACGGTCGCCTGGACGGGATATTGCTGCTTCTAACGCAATTAGAAGTCCGAGCATATCCCGCTCCTCGCACCGTTCGCCACCGCTACCCGCCACTCCAGCAGAAGCTTTGGCGCGAGCTCACCTGCTCCTAGACTTCCCTCCAACGCCAGACAAGATCGACGACGGGAGGGCCACCATTCAGAGTCTCATCGGCTTCGCCAACGGCGACACTCCACGGCAGCCGACTACGTCGCAACCGCGGCAAGTCAGCCAGGCGCGACCCGATGGCGACAAGACCGGTGGGGGTGCAACCACTGTGCACTCTCCGCCGCAAAGGCCAAGATCGCCACCTCACCGGATCCACCTTGACAGCGACTCCACCGCGTCATCGGATCCACGAGCTCATCGCGATCAACGCCAAGTTCTTCACGAACGACGGCAAGAAGACGCTCGTACTCGCATCGAGCGCCGAAGAGAAGCGCGGCGTCAGTCAGACCAGCGCGCTGGGCCCACTGTCGACATGCGTGCGCCAGGGGAACCAGGCGACCTGCCATACGCGGTAGGTTGCCCTGCGTTTACCCGTGAGCTGCGGCAAGTCCAGTGGCCCAGCACGAAGAATTTCAAGCCAGACGTACCCGAGAAGTACAACGGAAAGTTGCATCCGTCGGAGTTCCTCAGCATCTACACCATCGCGGTGCAAGCTGCAGGGGAGCGGGACGACAAGATCCTTGCCAACTACTTCCCGCTGGTGCTCAAGCCCAACGTCAGGTCCTGGCCCATGCACTTGCCGGACAACTCCATATCTTCCTGGGCAGACATATGCCATCAGTTTGTCGGCGCCTTTACAGGTAGCCACAAACCTCATGGCCAGGAGAGTGATCTTCATCTGCTTGCCCAGAAAGAAGGAGATCCCCTGCGCAAGTACATCTAGAGATTCAGCCATGTGCAACGCAACATCCCAGATGTCCACCCTGCCGCAGTCATCAGTGCGTTCCATCAGAACGTGCGTAAACGCAGGATGCGGGAGGAGATGGCAATGTGCAAGATCAGAGACGTCAATGAGCTATATGCCCTGGACGACAGGTGTGCACGTGCTGAGGAAGGGAGGAAACTCCCCGGAGAAAATATAGGAATAGGAGGATCTGACAGCGAGGATGCCGCCCCGGCAAAGAAAAGCCGGCGGCGGAACAACAGGAAGAGGAAAGGCAAAGATGTGCTAGTTGTTGAGCAGTCCGGCAACGAAGGTGGCGCCAAGAAAGCCAAGGCTGGTAGCTCCGGCAAGGAGGTTGCCGCATGCGCCAACTGCCAGGCTGTGGCGGCCGCCGACAAGCAGGACGACACCAACAAACAGTACTGCATGATCCACCGCACCAAGGGCCATGACCTCCAGAGCTGCAAGAAGGTCGAGCAGCTTGTCGAGCTGCAAAAGGCCGAATACGAGCGACGCGACAAGGAGAAAGCCCAAGGAGGTGCTGGAGGATCCGGTACGAAGCGCCTCGGCTGGGGAGGACGCCGCGGCAAGGCCAAGCAGCGGCAAGGAGACAGACCTCCCCGCGGCCGCGACAAGGATGAAGATGACGACGACGACGAAGACATGGATGATGATGAAACCAGTGAAAAGGAGTTCCAGAAAGCCACAGAGGTCTTGTGCGTTGATGGCGGTGCTTCTCTGTATACTTCACACCGCTAACTCAAGCAGTGGGTGCGGGAAGTCAATGCGGTAGAACCACCCGTTGAGTCACGCAAGCTTCTGAAATGGTCCAGCACGCCTATCATCTTTGATATTGAGGACCACCCTGATCGCACAACTGCTGTCGGGTGCTTGCCGATGTTGGTTTCACCAACTATCCGCAACCTCAAGGTCACTAAGATGCTAGTTGACGGCGGGGCCGGCAGGAAACTCCAGGTCCCTGACAGCGAGCTCGAAGAGACCGGGACATTCCAAGGAATCAACCCAGGAAGGAGCAAGCCGAAGGGGAAGATCACGTTGCCGGGGACATTTGGCAGCGAGTTGAACTTCAGAACTGAGAGGGTCACTTTTGACGTCACCGATTTTCCATTGCCTTACAATGGGATTCTCGGCCGTCCAGCACTCGCCAAGTTCATGGCGGCCTCTCACTATGCGTATAACATGCTGAAGATGCCAGGCCCGATAAGTGTCATCTTTGTCCCTGGCGACAAGAAGGATGCTCTTATCTGCGCCGACAAAATCTACCGGGAAGCAGCAGCCGCAACAGATCGCAAGCCACTTGCCGCCGAAGCTCCCGGGGGGAAGAAGAAGACCAAGTCCGGCAAGAGTTTTGATGCCCACTCCGGCAAGCGCACCTCTTCGGAGTGCTGCGCTACCGTCGAGGACGCACCATCGAGCTCCACCAGCAAGTGTAAGAAGACAATGGCAGCTCCGCCAGAGACCAAGAAGGTGTCCGCCAAGGAGGACGACACTGGTGGTACTTTCACCATCAGTGCCACTCTCGACCCTAAATAGGAAAGCGCGCTCATTGCTTTCCTGTGGGCGAATGTCGATGTGTTTGCATGGCAACCGTCTGACATCCCCGGTGTTCCCAGGAAAGTAATTGAGCACCACCTTGCCGTCTGTCCTCATGCGTGGCCCGTCAAGCAGAAAGCCAGAAAGCAAGCAGTGGAGCGCCAAGAATTCATCGCAGAAGAGATCAAGAAGTTGGAAGCAGCAGGCCTTGTCAGAGGAGTGCTCCATCCTACGTGGTTGGCCAATCCTGTAGTCGTGCGCAAGGCAAACGGGAAATGGAGGCTTTGTATCGACTTTACCGATGTCAATAAAGCTTGTCCCAAAGACCCATTTCCCTTGCCGCGCATCGACCAGATTGTTGACTCCACGGCCGGATGTGACTTGCTTTCATTTCTTGATGCATACTCAGGATACCATCAGATCTTCATGGCAGAAGAGGATGAGGAGAAAACCGCATTCATCACTCCCTGTGGCACGTACTGTTTCATACGGATGCCTTTCAGTTTAAAGAATGCTGGTTCAACATTTGCAAGGGTAGTCCATACTGCTTTTGAACCGCAAATACACAGAAATGTGGAAGCCTACATGGACGACATAGTGGTCAAGAGCAAGGATAAGGCAACTCTGATTCAAGATTTAGACGAGACTTTCGCAAATCTGCGCAAGATCAGCCTCAAACTTAACCCCGAGAAGTGCGTGTTTGGAGTCCCTTCCGGCAAGCTTCTCGTGTTCTTCGTGTCTCAGCGGGGAATTGAAGCCAATCCCGACAAGATCAAGGCCATTGAGCAGATTGAAGCACCGAAGCGCGTCAAGGATGTACGGAGACTTGCCGGCTGCGTGGCGGCTCTCAGCAGGTTTATCTCTAAGTCTGCTGAGCGCGCCCTGCCGTTTTTCAAAATTCTGAAAAGGGCAGGTCCAATGAAATGGACTCCGGAAGCGGAGGCTGCGCTGCAGGACTTGAAGAGATACCTGTCCTCCACTCCAATACTTGTCGCACCTAAGCCACAAGAGAAGTTGCTGCTGTATCTGGCGGCAACCAATCAAGTGGTTAGTGCTGCGTTAGTAGCGGAGAGGGAGGCAGATGATGAGCCAGCAACCACGGCGAGCGCATCCAGCGACAAGCAGGGGGCTTCCCCGACAAGCTCTGGTCCCGGCAAAGATGGATCTGCGTAGGCGCCCGAGGAGATACAGAAGAAAATGGTGCAGCGCCCAGTCTACTTTGTCAGTTCCCTTCTGCAGGGGGCTAGGTCAAGGTACTCTGGTGTGCAGAAATTGCTTTTTAGCCTTCTCATGGCCTCGAGAAAGCTGTGCCATTACTTCCAAGCACATGAGATAACAGTTGTCACTCGTTTTCCGCTGAAGAGGATACTGCAGAATCTAGAAGCAACAGGCAGGATTGTTGAGTGGGCACTGGAACTGTCAAGCTTTGGCCTCAAGTTTGAGAGCACTTCAACTATCCAAAGCAGAGCATTGGCAGAATTCATAGCAGAGTGGACGCCAACACCAGATGAGGAAATCCCAGAAACAAGCATCCCCGTCAAGGAAGTAAGCAAAGAGTGGCTGATGTACTTTGATGGTGCTTTCTCGCTGCAAGGCGCCGGTGCTGATGTACTGCTTGTCGCACCCACCGGAGAGCACCTTAAGTACGTAGTCCAGATGCACTTTCCCAAGGAACAAGCAACAAACAATACTGCAGAGTATGAAGGATTGCTTGCCGGTCTCAGGATCGCGGCGGACCTTGGGATCAAGAAGCTCATTATCAGGGGTGACTCGCAGCTTGTCGTCCGCCAAGTGAATAAGAGTTATCAGAGTCCGTTGATGGAAGCTTATGTTGATGAAGTGAGGAAGCTAGAAGAGCACTTTGTCGACCTACAGATGGAACATGTTCCAAGAGCTCAGAACGACATTGCCGATGGCCTGTCAAAGTGCGCAGCACTTAAGTTACCTGTGGAACCAGGGATCTTTGTGCTCAAGCTGACTCAACTGTCTGTGACGCCATCAACTGGACAGATCAAGAAGAGGAAGTTAATTTCTGGTGACTATTTTCCGGCAGAGCTTCCCGAAGCCGCCGCCAAAAAGGTCCCCAAGATCAACACCAAGAGTGCTGGGGAGCAGTCTGCTCCGGCAAACCCCAGGGTTTGTTTCGTTGAAGCAGACGCTCCTGACAAGTTTTGCTCCGGCAAGCTTGCCGGGGAACGTCAAGCTCCGGCTGAGCCGCAGTTTCTCGCCGTAGAAGCGGATGTTCCCACAGCAGCAGATGTGCCTTTAGTCCTTGTTGTCGAGCCACAAGCTCCAGCATGGGCACAACAGATCTTCCGTTTCCTTCAGACAAGAGAACTTCCCGAAGAGCAAGAAGAAGCGGAAAGAGTAGCCCGGCAGTCAAGTATGTACCAGTTTGTCGACAACGCACTGTACAGAAGAAGACTCAACGGTGTGAAATTGAAGTGTATTCACCGGGAAGATGGACAGAAGCTGTTGGCCGAGATACATGGAGGCATATGTGGTCACCACATTGGCGCAAGAGCGCTTGCCGGCAAAGCTTTCCGGCAAGGTTTCTTTTGGCCGACAGCCCTCCAGGATGCGACTGCACAAGTAACCAAGTGTGAAGCGTGCCAGTTTCATTCCAAGCAAATACGCCAGCCAGCTCAAGCTCTCCAGATGATCCCTTTATCCTGGCCATTTTCGGTCTGGGGGCTCGACATCCTCGGCCCTTTCCCCCGAGCAGTCGGGGGCTTTGAGTACTTGTACGTCGCAATCGACAAGTTCACAAAGTAGCCGGAAGTGGAAGCAGTGAGGAAGGTGACAGCACAGTCAGCAGTCAAGTTCTTCAGGTCGATTGTTTGCCGCTTCAGGATCCCTAACAGGATCATCACCGACAACGGTATGCAATTCACGAGCCGCACCTTCATGCAGTACGTCCAAGATCTTGGCGCCAAGGTCTGCTTCGCTTCTGTTGCTCACCCCAGGAGCAACGGTCAAGCGGAGAGGGCAAATGCTGAAGTGTTGCGTGGACTCAAGACCAGGACTTTCGACAGGCTGCACGGGTGCGGAAGAAACTGGATTGAGGAGCTGCCGGTGGTTCTTTGGTCGATCAGGACGACGCCAAATCGAGCCACTGGCCAGACACCTTTCGCTCTAGTCTATGGAGCAGAGGCAGTTCTCCCCACGGAACTCGTATACTGGTCGCCTCGAGTGCTCGCTTATGATGAGCTTGAGCAAGAGCAGCTGCGACAAGATGACGCGCTGCTCCTTGAGAAAGACCGTCTTCAGGCTGCTGTATGAGCTGCTCGCTACCAGCAAGCTTTGCGCCGCTACCATAGCCGCAAAGTTAACGCCAGAAGTCTCGAGGAAGGCGACCTTGTTCTTCGGCGCGTTCAGTCCGCCAAGAATTCCAACAAGTTGACGCCGAAGTGGGAAGGCCCTTACCGGGTGAAACGAGTCACTAGGCCTGGCACTGTCTGCCTTGAGACCGAAGATGGCATTCCGGTGAGCAACTCCTGGAACATTGAGCATCTTCGTATGTTTTACCCATAAGGCGCGATTCTGGGACCCTGCTCCGGCAACCATCTTTTGTACAAGTCTTGCCGCTGTTGCATGTAATCCTTTGTACAAAGCCAGACGCAGACCCTGTGCATAAATAAAGCTCATGTGCTCCGCACATCTTGTCAATTTCATGCTTTTTATTTTTTGCATGAGTTATCTGACACTTTGTCCAGCGAACACCCCCGGTAAGCAATAACGAGCCATAAGGCTCCATATCATTATTTTCTCTACTTCCTTTTTTCTCAAGGAAATGAAGATTCCTTCGCCCACAAGTTTGCCGGGGGGGAAGGGGAAGATAATGGTATGGACCAGGCGTCGTTCAAGAAAGTTTCGCCTTGCCGGGAAGCAAAAGACAGAAAAGCTAAGTTGCCAAAGTTTGAGTAATCAAATGTTTTTAAATTTTTAAGTTATCTTCCTTAAACGACCATGTTTTGTATGGAAAACCTGTGCGCGAAGGAACCGGCTCGTGGCTAGTTGCGCCCTTACTTTGTTTCGAGTTCGCTCAACAGTTTAAGTGTGCTGCGACTAGAGTCGCGCCCTTACTTTGTTTCGAGTTCGCTCAACAACTTAAGCGAGCTACGACTAGTTACGACAAGGTTTCTTGTCGGCAACGGCACTGCCAGCAGGCTGCTGACGTCCCGCACTCAGCGCTCGCGGCGAGGGTGCCTGCGCCGGCAAGTGCCCTAAAAGCGTAGGGCAAAAACATACAAAGGAAGGAATCAAGTAAAGGAAATAACATTGCAATCACTACCCAAAATAAGAGTTATATTACGAAATAGCTTGTCGCGGCTCTAATAGACTGTTTTCATAACATGATCAGCAGCGATAAGAAAAGAAGAAAATGGGCGGCCTAGTCCACGCGATCGCCCTCAACCCTCTTGATCCCGCTCACCTTGTCCACAATGGGTGCGACAAGGTCCTTGAGTGCCTCCAGATCAGCTTCCGCCGGCAGGGATCTGAGGACGTTGGTAAGGTTGAGACCCGGGTTGCGGAAGGCTACCTTCACCAACACTTTTTGAAGAGCTCCCGCGCAGATCTTGCGCGACTCGTCGGCCAGCTGCTTTGGGATCCTCTCCCGGAGTCGCTGAAGGGCCGTCGCCACGCCTTTGAAGAACAAGGTGAGCTTGGCGCTGGATTGGAGGTTCTCGTCGGAGGGATACCCGAGATCCTCCATCCCCAGCTGCGCCAGCTCCCTGTCAATGTCGGCGGCAGCATTCACAAGACCTTCCGTCCACTGCTCCACGGTTTCTCTAAAAGCGTTCTGGGTGGCGGCAACACTCTCCAGCAGCGCCTTGTCGGCCTGGATCTCCTTCTTCAAGGCCGCCCCCTGCTCCCTGGCGCTGTCCAGCGTCTTGGTCAAAGTGGTCAGCTTCAACTCAAGATCTGTGTTGGAGTCCTTGGCGGCGCTGAGCTCCTTGCCCTTCTCGGAGAGACGGACCTGCAGCTCTGCGAAGCTGTAGACGTCCTTCTCCCGCTCACGCTTGAGCGCGACGAGCTCCTCGCCGCTCGCCTTGAGGTCGTCCTCCAGCCGCGCCACCTTCATCTCCAGCTCCTTCTTGGCGGCCTCGGCGGCTGCGGCAGCATCCTCCGCTTGCTTGATAGCTCCGCCAAGTGTTCGCTCGCGCGCGGCAAGCTCCTCCTCGTGGCTATCGAGGTTGACCTTCCGCTGCGCCAGTTCACCCTCCTGCGCCGACAGCTTCTTAGCGGCAAGCCGCTGCTGCTCCTCGACGTCAGCCTTCTCGAGGAGGAAGGCCTTCTGCGCCTCCTCGAGCTGCTCCCGCTCCTCTGCCAGGGACCGGAGAGCTGCCTGGTTGATGCCTTGGAGCTCCGCCACGCGCTTCTCAATGTCGGCTCCCGCCTTCGCGGCAAGCGCTTCGCGGGATTACAGCTTGGCTTGCCGAGCGCGGTAGAGCGACAACAGCTTCCGCTCCTCCTCAGGCTCGTCGCTGCTGCTGCTTGGCGCGTCGACTAGCGTCAGCCCAGCGGAGGCAAGCACCTCCACGTCAAAGCTTTCTCCTTCGACTGGCGCCCTGGACGTTGACGCCCAGGGGAGGTTGATGAAGACGCCATCGCCGGCCTTCAAGTAGATGCCTGGCTAGGGCCCTTCGGAGCCCGACGCTGCGGCAGCGGCGGGAGGGTCGGCGGTCGGTGTAGCGCCTGACGCTCCTGCGGCCTCAAGGCCGTCAGTGTGATCGCCAGACCCCTCGTCAGCTGCTACGGCGGCAGCCTTGGCGGCCTCTTCGCCGGCGGGATCATCAGCGCCGGCCGCTTCTTCGGTGGCGGCGGCATCATCAACAGCAACCTCGGTCTCCATCGGCTCCGCAGTAGATGGATCTGATGGCCGAAAAAGGAAGAAAAGTCAAGCAGATATCCAGAAAGAAGATCAAACGAAGAAGAACCCAAGGGAAGTTTAGGAGCAAGAAGTACCTGTACCAGGCTCGGCAGTTGGGATCTCCGCTGCCGGGGGGTCACTGGTACTGTCCCTTGCCGGAGACTTCTCCCTTGCCGGAGAGCTCCCCCTTGTCAGAGGATTCTCCCTTGCCGGAGAACTCTCCCTTGACGGCGTAGTCGAAGCAGATGGCATGTCAGGGGCGGCCTCCGGACGCTCCTGGTGGGGCTGCTCTGCTCCTACACAAGCCAACAGTCAGATATCAGCAAACAAAGAGTATCCATGCGCGCCTAACAGCGGGAAGCAAACCATATACTTACGCCGGGGGCTGCGCTGGGGGCTGCTCTGAAGAACAGCTGCCGGGTCCGGCAAGTTTGTCTCGGACGCACCCCCTGCTGACACGGTGGGATCGTCCTCGATGACAATCACCGGGACCTTGGCTCTCTTTGCCGCTCTCTGGGCCAGAGTCCTAAAAAGGAATAAGTTCAGAGTAAAGCAAATGAGGTACAAGACAAGACAGCAAGTATTGAAGGCATACAAGTACAAAAAGAATCTTACTCTTCTTCTTCCTCGTCGGAGCTGAGCGCGGAGAAGTCAAAGCCTGGCCCACCTCCGGCGCGAGGAGGCGGAGGAGTAGGATCCCTTGGCCGCTTGGCGGGAGCTGGAGCGGCGGACCGGGAGGACCCCGCTCTAGTTGTCGCTGCAGCGTGAGGTGCTTCCGCGGCAGCAGAACTTGCCGCGGTGGAGCGTGTCGTGCGGCGCGGCGGGGGTTGACTCGTCCGCCGCTCCGCTACGTCCCCGGCCTTGCGAAGACGCCTTCTTGCTGGAGCCGGGGGCTCTGCTTGTGGAGCCGGGGGCTCTGCTTGTGGCAAGCTGACCGAAGACGAAGAGGAAGAGGAGCCGATCTCCAACGAGCCGCTCGTATCCTCGGCGGGCCCGCTCGGCCCAACGTCATGCCCGGCGGACTTCTCCTCGCTGGCAAGATCCTCTCGCTCGGCAAGGCTTGCCGCCTCTGCTGCCTCTGCCTCCTCCACGGTGAACCCAAACTCGCCCGCAGCTGCGGCTGCCGCCGCCTCTTCCAGCCTGGTGGCGATGCGCTTGATCTCCTCGTCGGTGGTGTCCCGGGTGAGGCCCCTCTGCTCATCGGCGCAGATTGGCACTTCTACCAAGCCATCGAAGAACGCCTACACAACGTCATCTACAGGCTCTATCCAGGCTGGGTCAATTCCATGCGAGTCACACAGCGGCATCATTGCACAGATGCGGTCGAGCGAGGAGTTGTTGCACAGCGGAACGACGCCCCTCGGCAACCTGAACACTTCGGGATGCTGAGGGTCGTACTTGAACAGCTCCTGGAGCATCGCGTTGAGCTCCAGGACAGTGAAGTTGAAGTTGAGGCCCGGCCGCAGCCTCATGATATCCGCCGCGTTCTGGAACTCCCAGGCGGGTCTCCTCCTCTCCTGCAGGGGAGCGATGCAGCGGCGAAAAAAATCTGCGCCAACCGCTCCTACAGTAAGCCCGGCAAGCCTGAGGCGTTGGATCCGGGCGATGGCAATCTTCAGTCTGTCGTCTTCCGGGGCCAAGCTACTCCAATCACTGCCGAGCACTACTGGAGTTTGGCGCTGGGTGGTAAACGGCTGCGGGTTCTCCTCGACAATCAGGCACCAGTCCGCCCTCCACTCCTCCCACTTGCTGCGGAACTCTCCATCCAGATAAGCATCCTTCTTGCCGGCTTTTGAGATCCAGGCGATTCCGCCGGATAAAGGCTCTCCTTTCTCAACTCGAGGCGAAAAGAAGCGGCGGAAAAGGGCTACGTTTGGATGGATTCCGACAAAGTTTTCGCAGATATGTGCAAAAACTGCCATGGTCAGGACAGCATTGGGGGTGAAGTCAAGGAGGCGGAGCCCGTAGGTGTTCATGACGTCATAGAAGAATTCAGAAAAGGGCGGGCAGAGCCCGCAGTAGAAGAACAAGGCGAAGAAAGGGTACCCAGTGGGAGCCTTTTCCCAAGCGGCGGCTGGGAGTACCTTCGTGCGCGGGTGCGCCCGCGTCTCCGTCGACCAGAAGAGGTAGTAGTACTCCCTCAGATCCCCCGCGGCGAGCTTGGGGGGGAATACGGCCCGCTCCTTTCGCAGCGCCGCGAGCCGCTGCGCTTCGGCCGACTTCACGACCTTCCCCTTATCGGCTTTCGGAGCCATGGCGGAAGTAGTGAGGGAGGTCGACGGTGTTGGTGGTGTTGGTGGCGATAGGGGGTGGAGCGCTGCTCTCTTTCGGCTTTGGTAAGAAGGGGGGTGGCGAAGATTTTCAAGGACGGAATAGCAACGGGCGGATGGACGAACTACCCCTGTTTCCCCTGCTTATAAGGGGGGGAGGGGGAGGACGTTCCGTTCTCCCGAATAAAGAAGCCATCCACGATCTCTCCCATGACGCCACAATCTACGCGTGCCGCTCAAGGAGGGCGCGGTGGATACGGAATAATATACGGCGTGACCCAGGCCGCGTGTGCCCGTGCCCTGATTTGGGCCTGGCCCAACAGCGCTTGGCACCGTGTATGGCCCAGGCCCGGGGGCTCCTGTCGGTGTACTAGAGTAGGGGTACCCTAGTACCCCGAACTTGTGCACGGGCAGTTGCAGCACCCCGCGGCAAGGCTTCCCGGGCGACCGCCAAGGCCCTCTGTGGCTCCTTTTGAGCCATTCAAGAACAAAGTATTCAAGCCAAGAAGACAAGGCCCCGGCAAGAGGAGCTTACCGGGAACGCCACTCAAGGCACAAGACCCCGGCAAAGGAGCTTGCCGGGAAGGCCAACCAAGGCATCTCAAGGTACTTACCGCGACGCACCACGCGTCCCGGCGAGGCCCGACAAGCGGCAAGCTTCCGGACGCGACAAGACAACGACCGCGGCAAGGCACTTTGCCGCGGCAAGCTACCACTCCGTACCCACGCTCCAGCACATCCACCAACGTGTCGCTCAGGGACTATCCCAAGCGTACGTGGCGAGAGGCTGTGCAGCCAGGGGTACGCGGTGGCAAACAGAGCTGACAAGATCGCCATCGTGGCGAACGGTGGCGTCCCTGACGGTCCCTTTCTGCACTGTTTGGACGACGCAGACGGGCATTTAATGCCCTTGTCCCCTGCCGTCAGGGTTAGGTAGGATACACTGTACAGGTAGCTGTACCAACCGCAGCACCTTTCCATTTTTACCCTTGTCTACGTTGCCACCTGTTGGAGACCCCTTGAGCATATAAAAGGAGGCCCATGCACAACATAGAGGAGGGGGGAGAATAGAACGCTCACGCTCGGTCTCGTTAGCTGCTGGTGCGTACTGTAGCACTCAGCGCTCCCGAGCAAGAACTCAATACAAACCACAAAGTAGCAGTAGGAGTATTATCTCTCCGGAGAGCTCCGAAGCTGGGTAAACTGCTCGTGTGCTCCGCCTCGATCTGCTCTTCGTGCGACCTCCGCCCCCCGCCGAACCGAAAGGGGCTTGGTCCCCATAGGTGCTCGTGGATCAGTTTCCCCGACAACGACGCATTCCGTTACCTCCGCATGAACACAACGCATTCCGTTGCCTCCCCATGAACATGACGCATTCTGTTGCCTCCCCATGAACACAACGCATTCCGTTGCCTCCCCATGAACACGACGACGACGCTGTTTCTCCGTTCCGACCCAGCCATGTACACGAGCCCTGGCCGTACGAATGCACAAGTAGGCCTTTGAGACCCCGCCCGTATGTACACATACGTGGCCGTATTTTCTTTCTTGCACCCTGGCCGCTGTACGTACGTGTACATGCTACGTGCATGCCTCTACATTGACTAGTATGTATGTACATGTTCGCGACCAGAATGACAACGCTACGTACGCTTCGACCAGGTGGGTCCCAACTGTCAGGCACTTCCTTGCGTGCGAAGATGTAGCTGGTGGGTCCCAGCAGTCAGGGGGCGAATCGTTTTTTTTGCCCGGACGCACTTCTTTGCGTGCGAAGATGTAGCTGGTGGGTCCCAGCAGTCAGGGGGAAATGTTTTTTTTGCGAAATACAGTGGCCCATCCGGTGGGTCCCAGCTATCAGGTGGAGGTATCATTATTTTCCGCGTAATAAGGAGGCACTTCCTTGCTGCGGCCGTGGATCCAGCTATCAGCCTCTCCACGTACAGTCCATGTCCGATGGAAGTCGTTCCTTGACCATGTTGCCCACGCCGCACCGAGAGCACCAGGGCGATGGACGACGGCGAGGCCTAGGAAGGGGACGACGGGGAGCCGGGGAAGACGCGGCAGTGGAAGCCCGCGCGGAGAGGAGTACGAGGGTTCACTGGTTCGGCTGCGGTGTGAGGCTGCCGTCGTCGCCGGGCCTGGCCAGCGGTGGGAATAGTAGGGGTAGTGAGGCCTCCGCGGCAGCACAGCCAGCCACGGGAGGCAGGAGCATGCGGCACGACCGGCGCTGCTTTGGGCGGCTGGAGCAAGAAGACCGGAGGTTGAAGAAGCACTACGGCCATTGGATGGACATCGTACGGTCACTGGAGCTAGAATCGTTCATATTGACTAAAGTTGACAAAGGCCCCCGTCCCAGTCAACTTAGTAGGCCCACAAGTCAGCCTCCCACCATGGTGAGTCCCAGCTAGCAGGGGGAGTATTAATTTTTTTGTGCGTAATAAGGAGGCACTTCCGGTGGGTCCTAGCTGACAGCGGGGGGAACGTTTTTTCACGAAATACGGTGGCCCGTCCGGTGGGTCCCAGCAGTCAGGGGGAAATGTTTTTTTCGCGAAATAAGGTGGCCCGTCCGGTGGGTCCCCGCTATCAGGTGGAGTAATAATTATTTTACGCGTAATAAGGAGGCACTTCCTTGCGGCCGTCGTGGACCCAGCTGTCAGGCTCTCCACGTACAGTACTCTTCCGATGGAAGTCGGTCGTTGACCACGCCGCGCCGAGAGCACCAATGCGGTGGACGGCGGCGAGGCCTAGGAAGGGGACGACGCGGAGCTGGGGAAGACGCAGCAGTGGAAGCCCGTGCGGAGAAGAGTACGAGGGTTCACTGGTTCGGCTACGGTGTGAGGCTGTCGTCGCTGCAGAATAACAGGGGGTGTGGGTGAGTGGAGGGATGGCCTGGCCACCGGTGGGAGTAGTATGGGGGCGGTGAGGCCTCCGCGGCAGCACAGCCGGCCACGGGAGGCAGGAGCAGGCGGCATGACCGGCGCTGCTTTGGGTGGCTGGACCAAGAAGACCAGAGGTTGAAGAAGTACTACAGCCGTTGGATGGACATTGTACGGTCACTGAAGCTAGAATCGTTTATATTGACTAAGTTGACAAAGCCCTTGGTACGCTCCAACTTAGTAGGCCCACAGGTCAGCCTTCGAAACGGTGCGCCCCAGATGTCAGGGGGAGGAATCATTTTTTGGGCTACCGAAGCTAAGAATATCCAAGATTGAAGAAGAAGCACGACATCCGTTGGATAGACATCCAACGGCCATGTCGGTGTACTAAAATAGGGGTACCTTAGTACCCCGAACTTGTGCACGGGCAGTCGTAGCACCCCGCGGCAAGGCTTGCCAGGCGATCGCCAAAACTCTCCATGGCCCCTTTTTGGGCCATCCAAGAACAAAGTATTCGAGCCAAGGCCCCGGCAGGAGGAGCTTGCCGGGAAGGCCACCCAAAGAAAGCAAGGCCGCGGCAAGAGGAGCTTGCCGGGACGGCCGCTCGAAGCACAAGGCCCCGGCAAGAGGAGCTTGCCGGGAAGGCCGACCAAGGCACGACAAGAGACTTGCTGCGATGCGCCACGCGTCCCGGCAAGGACCGGTGAGCAACAAGCTCCCGGGCGCGACAAGGCATCAACCGCGGCAAGGCGCTTGCCGCGGCAAGTCACCACCCCGCGCCTGCGTTCCAGCTCATCCACCCACACGTCGCTCTGGGGCCATTCAAGGCGTACGTGGCGAGAGGCTGCGCAGCCAGGGGCATGCGGTGGCGAAGCGACGCTGACAGGGTAGCCGTCGTGGCAAACGGTGGCGCCCCTGATGGCCCCTTTTCTGCACTGTTTGGGCGACCTAGACGGGCATTTAATGCCCTTGTCCCCTGCCGTCAGAGTTAGGTATGATAGCACTGTGCAAACAGCTGTACCCAACACAGCGTTTTCCAGTTTTACCCCCGCCTACGTTGCCACCTGTGGGTAACCCCTTGCGCATATAAAAGGAGGCCCCATGTGCAACGTGAGGAGGGAGGAAGAAAAGAGACCACTCACGCTCGGTCTAATTAGTTGCCTGAGTGTACTGTAGCACTCAGCGCTCCCAAGAACACAATACAAACCACAAAGCAGCAGTAGGGTTTTACGCATCCGTGCGGCCCGAAGCTGGGTAAATCCCCTTGTGTGCATCGCCTCGATCCGCTCTTCGCGCGATCTCCGCCCCCCACCGAACCAGAAAGGGGCTCGGTCCCCATAGGTGTTCGTGGAGGCAGATTTCCCCCGACAGGCCACTTCTGCTAGAACTGTGTGTTGACTATAATAAGTTGACAAAGCCTTGCATACGCGTCAACTTAGTTTTTTTAGGGGACGCGTCACTTAGTAGGCCCACAAGTGTGTGGCAGAGAACTTATAGCCCATTTGCGTTTGGTAAGAATATACAACCCATTTTTGAATTCTAATGGAATTTAGAACAGCCCATTTACAGTTTGTTAAAAGTACGACCCATTTTCTAGCTAACCAACCGTTGAAGACAGAATTCAATAAAATTTCCCACATTTTGATGGGATCCAAAATATTTTTATCCCGAAATTTCTAGTTATATTAAATATAAATTTGTACTACGTAAAAATCCAACGAAACAGTGCGCGCGCAACAATGAAAATTTAAGATTTTCAAAATCCATAAATAATATTTTATAAACTAATTTCGTGTTTGGTGCATTTTTTATAGTTACTGCCCAGTTTTTATAATTACATCCCATTTATTATTTTTTAAATCCCATTTTCCTATTAAGCCTAATGCATCCCTCCTAGGAAAGATTTGCAGCCCAGCGGGGCGGAGAATAACAAGTTGACCTTTCCTGGGTATTCCTCAAAAAGACGTATAGCTGGGCTAGCCATTTTCATCTTGAAAAAAATTAGTATCTGGGCTGGATATCTGGCCTGGGCTAGACGGGCCACAGCCCGCCCAGTTGACACCCTGCTCTCCTCTGAACAACAACAAAATCATCGCCAAGAAAAACTCTGCAGTGCCCATGCCTCAAAAACACAAATACTGCTCGAGCTGCTTGGTCCCAGCTGTCGGCCGCACCTTGTGCAATTCTCTTGTTTTTATTGACTACATAGGTTGACAATGGTGTGGGACCGTGATGTCAGGAAACCAGGAGAAAGCAAAAAATATATAGTTGTACATAATAAGGAGGCACTTGTGTACGTACGGCTATGGCCCTAGTGGGTCCCTAGTGTCATCCAGTCAAAATAAACTCATCTCCTGAATCGTCAGGTTCGTTGACGATGTTAACAATGCTCGGCGCCACGGCGATCTCAACAACTCGAAGGACAATGGAGAGGGCCTCGCGGGCCCTACGGATGGTCTGATACAACGCCTGCTGCTCATTCAGGAAGCCGGGATCATCGGACACCTATGAGCACCTTCGAGAAACTGAGACGGCATGAAACGGTAAGGCCGCGCTTGGGAGCTCTGGTTTATTTCAAACCTATATTAACATACAAGTGTAATTTACTCGTCATCAGAAACAACGCGTAAAATACAGGCGTAATGAAACCGAGGGCCCGAGGTCCGTAAGTAAAACCGGCGGGTTACGCGTGTAATTTGAGAGACCAGTGTATATTTTACGAGCACTGGTATATGGACGACATTACCAGACGATACATGCACTACGTGCGTATCATGCCATCCATGGGCAAGGCTGAAACAGCAGCTAGCGGCTGGATTGGCAATCGTCCGAGTGTCGTTCAGCATTTTTATCATGTGTGAAGTACTTCCGATATTTTACTAGTCGAAATCGACCAAGCAAGCGCCTTCGCCCAAGACCATCTGCTTTAATTTACAAGCGTCAGTTTTACAAGCGCTTTTGGTTGGAAAACGATGATCCAATCACGGCCTAATATCATGAGTTGGTCGGAAGATCATATGGTTTCACATCTAACCTACCCGACTTGTTGTATAGCCTATGAATGAAACATCAGACGATGAACTTCTTAAGCACGGAAACAACAGAAGGATGATCTTCTTAACAAGAAAATCACTGGCATTAGATCGACATGCAAAACAATACGAAGCATTATTCTAAGGCACGGTGAACAGCTCGTGATGCCGCATGCCACAACATTCCAAGCTCAACTTTGCAATCAAACACAAGGCCTGGCATTACATAGACAATATTCAGAACAAACTCTTAACACCGGAATATCTCAGCAGAGTAACTATTTACTTCTAAACTGAACACAGGAATAGGAAAAAACACTCGACACTGCTCACAGCAAGGGCGTCCCACTCAAAAATATCAAATGCATGTCTTCTGGCTAACATCAATGAGCAAATTTTGACAAGGTTTCCCAATTCCAATATATTAAACTAACGTCTTCTTGCTAACATCAATGATTAAACTTTGACAAGCTTTTCCCATTCAAAATATGTAATGCCTATGATCGTGGAGTCCTGTCGTAGCTTCTTGTACTTGTTTGGGCACTTTTTGCCCAGGGCACTCCACGTGTTGTTAAATTGCCAATGGTCCTGCAGACTAGTCATGTCACCGGTGTCTAATAATACTCTGTAAAGCTTCTCGGTCATTCCTTCTGTAATGTAGCGCAAATAGTGACTGCTTCTTCCTGCAAAGTGGAATGACCAACTGGACCCAGTAATGCAGCAGTTTGCCTTGGACACATTGGCTCCTTTTGTGCAGTTCAACTAAAATCAAAGTCGGAATAAAACCGAGCTTTAATTTTGATATCCCTGTAAGCAACAATAGGTATAAGGGAAACAATTACTGAGAAATAATGGTTGATGACTTGTACTCTCAGAAGAAAAGCATCTACTGATCTACTTTATCTTAATGGGAAACAAAGCAGGAGAGTAGCAATTCTCCATCAGTGTGATTCATTCATACTGACTGAGACATTATCTTAACAATGCCTTGTTTCAACATGTATAAAGAACGACAAAGCAGAAAAGTACCATTCCTAAAACAATGCAACTGATTCATTTTAACAAAGACATTATCTTAACAATACCTTGGTTAAACATGTAGAAAGAACTACAAAGCAGGATATCACCATTCCTAACAAGTGTTGCAGTTTTGAACTAAGATTCAGTAGTTAATTAATTCTAAGAATGGCATTGCTTAATTTTACCAGCGGAATTAGATTAACGAAAAGCATAAACAGTTCTAGGGGAGAGTGGGCGCAACAACAGTATGTGCTTCCATCTACTTATAAAGGGGGTGATGCAGAGTTTGTTGTAACAAAGCAACAAGCATCATGCCCGGGTTGGTCCCATTTTTGTTCACTACTTAATGGGAAAAGACAGCAATACAATAGCTTCAATTCAACATTTATTTAAAACGGTACCAATACAAGTAGCACAACATCTCAAAGCACACTTCACAATCATGTGGATGAAGGCCTGTACTGACCTTTCATGAGACGGACAAGATAAAATACGAATCTGCCAACACGAATAGGAAATCCAATCTCGTTTTGTGCAATTGCACTGAAATCAAGCAAAGTATTTCGCATAGCAAAGCAAAATGTCGCAATAGCAACAAGTTGAATAGATATCCCTGTTTAAACAGAGGCAAAAAAGGAATCAATTACTGGCTAATAAAGGAGGATGAAACATGAGGCCACAAAAATGGTAATCTCGCCAATCCCTCACAAGTGTTGCAGTTTTGAAATAAGATTCAGTAGTTAATTCTAAGAGTGGCATCAATTACTGGCTTATAAAGGGGGTGATGCTGAATTTGTTGTAACAAAGAAACAAGCATCATGTCTGGGTTGGTCCCATTTTTGTTCACTACTTAATGGAAAAAGACAGCAATACAATAGCTTCAATTCAACATTTATTTAAAACAGTACCAAAACAAGTAGCACAACATCTCAAAGCACATTGCACATCATGTGGTCGAGACCAAGATTTGAAACAACTCGCCACGAAGATTGGAAACAAATCTCGATCTCCTTTTGTGCAGTTCCACCAAAATTAAGCAAAGTCACAGGTGTGACATTCAAGTTGAACTGCACAAAACACTCTTAAAACATAAGTGTTTCGAGTAGCGAAGCAAAATGTCGCAATAGCAACAAGTTGAATCGATACCCCTGTTTTAATAGAGGCAAAAAGGAAACAATTACTTGCCGATAAAGGAGGATGAAACAAACGATGACAGAAAGAAGCATCTAACTTATCTTGGATGGAAAACAAAGTAGGACAGTAGCATTTCTAAAACGGTTGCATTGATTCATATTAACAGAGACATTCTCTTGAAACAACATTCGTTAAAAAATGTAATTTACTTTTAACAGTGCATTGCTTCAATTTTCCGGCGGCATTCTTAGATTAACAACAGCAAAATAGTTGTATGGGACATGCCAGCACCATGCGCGTCCACACGTATAAATGGGTGATGCAGAGTATGTAGCCAAGCAGCATATATGCGCTGGTCCCATATTTGTTCTCTTTGAACCTTCTTCCTATGTGAGGGCAGCAAATCTAGTCCTGCACAAACTACTCGACTCCCTAGTTTCTTTCCCTTTTCAACAAAGAGATTGGTTCCTTACTGATGTGTGTACTGGGTTACCCCCTTTTTCCCATTTCGACTTACAAAGCGGCTGGATAGCCAGTCTATACTACTTTCCGCCCCTCCTTTCCTCATTGAACCACGTCCTAGATTCTTGCTCTAGCCCACCGCACCCTTCTTTCCTCTTTGAACCAAGACCTAGATTCGACTATATATTGAAAAAGATCCACATGCAGCAAGAGCAACGACGGTTTCAAAGAAACTTATACCTTTGGGTCGTCGGGATGTGGCAAGGCGTGCGGCGGGAGGCTGAATCTGCCCACACTACGTACGGCAGTGAGGAAGAAGGGGTCAGTGTCCCTCCCGCACAGGCGCTGGGTGAAAGAGAACATCGCATCCGGCAGTGGATTGCCTCCCTTGCCGAAGGTGATAGAGTGAATGTTGCACCTCCTCCCCTTCCCGGTGCGACGGGATACGGACGCCTCCTTCACCAGCTGTGAGGGGGGAGAGAGAGACAAGAGCCCAATGCAGTCTTGTTTAGATCTGGTGAAGAGAGGGTGAGAGACTGTGAATGTATCAAACCCTAGCAAATGATCACTGAGCCTCCAGCATGTAACATATATGTAGTGCGGCGAGCGTGTGGAGAGTGCAAACCCTAGCGAACAAGCGCTGAGGCTCCCTCTTATATATATATATACTACTGTAGTACGGACTGAGCTCCGGTGCCTTCACTGCACCTGCTTTTGGCTGTATGATAGGTGAGCCAGCCACATTTTGGGCCCACCTGTCATAAATTCAAAGGCAGGTGCACTAAGTCAATGAAGCTACGTCCATATAGTACTCTCGTGTATACGACTAATATATAGTGGAGTGGTTTTCTTATTCTCTCCATATCAATCGTTTTAAATTGTGTAAGTACGAAACGAAACTCCTTATTTAATGTACAGTGAAGAAAACTAGTACTACTTCCGATGAACTAACGATCCACGCCCACGCGACCTGGTCGCACTTCATGTCCTTCACGTGTGGTACACTACCCTCCCTTAAGTGAACAACCACACATGCGCCAAATTATCGGAAACGTGTGAGAGTGTGTACAAATAAAGAATTTTAATTTCAATTATCAGAAAGGTTTGAGAGTATTACAAAGTTTGACTTCAGTCAAATCTAATATGCGGAGTAAATAAAAAAGAGGCCTACTACGTCCATCCGGGTTTTTAGTCCACACCATTTTTTAAATCAAAGTTAATAGCTGGACAAATAAAATTACAGGGGAGCTGGAGACAAAGTTGTGAGAAGGCTTAGAAATCAATACAAAACCTATGCTCTTAGTACCAACATCGATCCTTCTTCGAGGAAACATTTGGTTCATAGCCAATTGTGTGATAAAATTGCACCAACGTAAAAGACAACTGCGTCTCCAACGCAACCAAGGTGAACTGGCGAAGGATATCATCTTTGTGCGTAACAAGCAAAGAGAACTGATGGAAGACATCTTGTTTTTCATTGAAAATCGATCAGCTTCACCAGCCGACGCAACCATGAGGCGCAACCATGAGCATCGATAGGTCATCATGGTGATGCATCATCCATTTGGCATCAAGTTTGGGTGAGGCACCTATGAAGTTCGACAAATCCTCACTGTGGTCTGTTTCTTCTCAATAATCAAGCTCGAGGAAGGAAGAACCATGTGGCAGAGGACAGTGAGGCGGAACAACAATGGCCATCCAATTTTGTGCAGTTCCACTAAAATTGAGGAAGACATGCCCGGGTATGGAGACACGCATCGCTGTTTCCAAAAATATAAAAAAGGGTTAGCAACGACATCTCAATTGTCAATAAGAATTAATGAAAAGTACACCAACAAATAGAAGCATCATAATTATCTTGATGGGAACTAAACCAGGATACCCAAGAAAAAAAGCATTTCTTCATTTAACCAGTGATAGTACTACCACCATATGGACAATGACCGCACAACCACCATGTAATTTTTGTCGAAACAACATGTATACCTCCACCGAGGCATAAATCAGGACAACTTTGAGTGGCATTTGCTCTATAATAGTACTAGTAGGTGATGTTGGACCAGCCGACGAACCCTAGCTACTATGCATGGGGAGCTAGGGAGTAGTCGCGTAGAAGAAAACCCGCACGCAGCGACCTGGGGAGCTGGACCAGTACCTCAAGTGGGCAAGATGTCGTTTAGGCGAGCGGGCGGGATCTTCCCACACGACGACAGTGAACAAGGGCGTGGAGGATCTTCGTCCGCGCCAGCGCCGGCTCCGACAGGACGATGCGCATCGGCTTCCTCCGTCGCCGACGGCGACAACGTCAACGCTGCACCTCCTCACCTCCCGTAGCGGACGGGATTCAGCCGGATCTGTGACCACCGGTGAGGAGAGAGATAGAGTGGACACTGTCATCTTGTTTTGATATGGAGAGGGTGAGAGAGCGAGACGCGAGAAACTCTATCAAACAATAGGCTATAATGGAGTAAAAAAATCTCTCCATAGCAGTGGTTTCAAATAGAATACTCGCGTTCCCGGAAAAAAGAAACGAAAATTGGCGGACAATTTTTAAGGGTCTGTCTAGGACACATCTAGATGTGCCATAGTTATGTCACATCTAAGTTGATGTCCACTCTGTTTGTGGTCTACTTTTTTTCCTAGTTTTTTTTGTTTCTTGTTGCTACATTATATACTTGTGGGAGCTTAGATGTGATATCCTTAAATAACATCTAGATGTGAATTAGACAAAATGATTTTCTAACGTAACAAGAAAGAAAACTCGATCAAAAACACGCCCCCGCTTCCAGGTCGCGAGAGTCGTCGCGCACACACACATAGACATAGACATGCATATCCGTGTTTACGTAAAATTCCATTTCCATCTCCATCTCCAATCATATTTGTCCAACTGGCACATTATTTACGTTGTTAATTATATACGCAGCAATATTAACATACAACATCTCTTGTTTGTGCACGTCCGGACCGCTGCCACGGCCGGTCCTGACCAACCCGAGCCCTCTTCATCACCCGCGCGTGCTTCCCGCCCGAAACGGTCAGTGCCACATTCATGCTCGGTCAAAGCGGACGCGACCTCTCACTCGCGCCAGCATTGAAGCGGCGCGCCGGCCGAGAGAGCGTCACCCGCGCCGCTTCTGGGTGCACGCGGCTGCTCCACGTTCAAAGGTCGCAATAGCCGGCTACAACATGCATGTAAAAAGTTCTTGGGAGTCCGTGCTACAGCTAGCTGTCCTCCTCCAACTCATCAATCTCTTCCAGTAGTGCTAGTACTCCATGGCGCGATCCATCGACAAGCAGGTGGGAAAGTTATCGTATACTCGGTTTGCGGTGAGTGGCATGCCGAGCGACCGTGTGGGGTCGAGCCGTGGAGGAGGGTGAGACACGAACACGACAGACGTGATTTAAACGTTGGTTTTGCTCGATGGCGCGATCCAACAAAATGAAACGTTGGTTTCTCTCTGTTTCCATTTTTTCTCCGCAAAATGGAAACTTTCCACTCCATGTTCATTCCTGTTCCATGGTTGCCTCGTTACAAAATTCCATCAAATACAAAGGAAAACTAACACGCATGCTGATGCATCTCAATGATTCACAGATCATAGCCAATATTTACTTCACAACTAAAGAAAAAAGTTGTGAGAGCGTGTACGAAAGAAAAACTACTGATGGGGTCACTACGACTTAAACCCTAAACCCTAAACATGATTTAATTTCCTGGCCAGGTAGAACCTGTCGAAGGAAAGACGGTTGGCACCCTCGGATCATATGATACTTTTGTGCAGTTCCACTAAAATCGACCTGAGCATCCCTGATGGCAAAGATATTGAAGAAGTGTGATTAGAATAATAGTACTGGCACTAGTTCATGAGACATAAACTCATCACAAGTAGAAGCCGGTAGAAGTAGAGAAAGATCGACATGGAGATGGAGCTACGGCAGTGGAGCAAGCCGGCTCCAAAAGGAAGATGGACTACCTGGGACGTCGGGCTGTAGCTAGAAGGGCGGTTGGGACGTGGCATCGGCCCATACCGCGGTGACCCTCGATTGGGACACACCGACTGTGGGTTTTCTCCCTCGCCGATGCCGATCGTGTCTACGCAGAACATTGTTCCCTTCCCCCAACTGCGGGATCAGGCCCGTCGTTCTATGCTTGTGAAGAGAGCAACCTAAGCAAGCAGGCTTGTAGCTTAGGCTCCTGCTAGTGTATATATAGTGGTTTTCTTTTTCTCTCCATATCAACCATTTTATATTGCGTACATGTCATTCAAGAGTGAAATGATGGTTGCTTCTTCCGACTAACTTACTGTGTGATTTAACTGCTCCTTAGTGGCCCCTACACGTACTCCCCCTATGTGTATGCAACAGTCACACGTACACATGGACGCAAAAACACGCGCGACGCCCTAATGCATGCATGTCCGAGCACACGACGGAACACACACGGTCACGCTCAAGTGCTCAACCTACACGTGCATGCACACACATACTCAGTCAGGGTGAGCTAGTGACCGTATAAACACCGGAATATATATATATATATATATATATATATATATATAGCGCAATGAGCGTATTATGAAGTCCACTGACCATATTTTTACAAATATATAGTGACAGACAGTGTATTTATCTCATTTGAAATTAAGCCATATTAACCGGAGAGGAGGCAGTATGAACTAGCATTACTTTGCTGTGTCCCGTCAACTTGCCGAACGAGGAGAAGGTTGCAGGATGGGAGAAGCTTGCGCGCGGTGGCTCACAGGACAAGGAGAAACTTTTGAATAATGCAAGCTCTCCCTCGATCAGGCGGTGGACGTGCAACATTTAATTCGGTGTCAGATTGCCAGAAGCATACACTATACTACTAGTGCTATTATTGTTCGACTTCCCGAATAGGCGAACAACCAAGCGCAAAGTTTACTAGTACTACTACTATAGTCTATAAAGGTACGTACTATACTAGTACTAGGAACCGGATGGAGGAGCGTCTGCACTCTTATTATAATTTTAAAATGTGATAAAGCAATCTTCAACACATTTGGTTCTCTTTGAGGGTTCTCGCATGTGATAATGGAAGTTGATTGCATGGAACACTCGCCACAATTCTCGCTTAATTCTGGCTCATATCTTGTTACAAATAGTAGCGCTCGATAATATTTCCTCTTTTTTTGTTATTCAACATGTAAACAGGTCAACAAACCTTGCGGCGCATCTTTTTGCGAATCGTGCTTGCTGCACTTTGAATGTGGCTGAGAGCTGGCTTGATGAAACACCTCGCTTCCTACTTCTTTTTTGCGGGGTACCTTGCTTCCTAGTGACCAGTGTCTTGGTTGATCGTCCTAAGAATTCTTATATATGAATAAAGCTCTCTCATTTACCCGCAAAAAAGATTGAACCATATTAACCGGAAAGGAGGGAGTATGGACTAGCACTACTTTTTGGTGTGTCCCGTCAACTCGCAGAACGAGGAGAAGCTTGGAGGACAAGGTGAAGCTCGCTTACGCCTTTTGACTAATGCAACCTACCCTCGGTGGACATGCATCAGTCCATTCGGTGTCAGATTCTCAGAAGCATACACTGTAGTACCCAACATGCGGAGTGCCATCATTGTTCGACTTCACAAAGAGGTGAAGAGCCAATCGCAGTAGTATGAGTAGTACTACTGCTTGAACCGCATGGTGGAGTGTCTGTACTCTTATTTTTTTTATCTCTGATAAAGTACACGTTTATTCCGGAGAAGGGCGGAAAACGGCAGCCCAACATGTAATGAATGATATCGACCAACCAACCATGCTCGAATATATCTTGGCCTCCGTGCGAGACCGTCTGTGTGTTCTCGCTCCTCGTCTCTCTCAAGGAACGGCGGGTTGGCTGTTTGCCGTTAATTGAGATTGGTTTGCTCACACTCCTGTCCCACATGTCAGTGATATGCCAAGAGGAGGTGCGTTGACCGACTGGCCATACGCGTACTTGGTTTTGCACCTTCAAACTACTCCTCCCTCTGTCACAGTTTACCGGGCGCGCTTCAGTATGATGCATTTCTCTCAATGCATTTCCACCACCAGAGAGACTTTAGACGCGTTTGGTTTAATGCTCAATTAATTAGGGCGTGGTAACCGCAATCAAGTCCACAATTTTATCTCCATGTACTATACTACGGAGTGGAGTAAGTGCATGCATGTGTGTACCCGGGGAGGAAGCACTGCATGCATGTGTGTACGCATTATTCCCTCTAGTAATAGACGTCGTGCTATAACTACCAATGCTATTTTTCAGGCCAATCGCTAGTCGCCTTGGTCCCACATATTTTTTTCTTTTTTCTGAAGCGCGATGTATAAACAGTGACGGATGGAGTAGTATGAGCGGATTCAAAGAAGAGCGTATTGATGGTTGCTTCTTCAGAGCAACTTACAGTGGGAAAGGTGGGGCTTATGATTTGACTGCTCATTACTCACTATTAATGCGGCGCAACGACCGGGCTGAGTCTCCCATGCGGTTGTGCACTACCCCCTCAGTTCTTAAATATACTCCGGAGTATTTGTCTTTCTAGAGATTTCACGAGTGACTACTCAAATATTTGTCTTTTTAGAGATTTCAACGAGTCACTACTCAAATATTTGTCTTTTCAGAGATTTCAAATGGACTGGCACATACAGATGTATATAGACATATTTTAGAGTGTAGATTCACTCATTTTGCTCCGTATTTAGTCACTTGTTGAAATCTCTAGAAAGACGAATATAATATTTAGGAACGGAGGGAGTACACATACGAAGCAAAATGAGTGAATCTACACTCTAGAATATGCCCGTTTGAAATTTGTAAAAAGACAAATATTTAGGAACGAAGGAGTATAATTTTGTGCATGGCACATGGACCCGGCTGATGAAGAGGCTTCTGGCAACGCTATCAAGCTTCCATCATTTGTTTACATAATTGACGTACTATATAAATAATTTTCCAGCGACATGAAATTGTACGATGGTGTGAGCTTTCAGCTTTTGTTTCGCGTGTCTTGCCATCGATGCTCTTTTGAAAACAATAAAAAACTAACTTCCTTGCTAATGCATGTCAATTATTAGCAGATCAGAGCTAATAATTACATCACAACTGAAGACAGAGTTGTGAGAAGGTGTTAAATTGAAATTGATCCATGCTTTCATTGGCAGCAACGTCCCCCCAGCTCTGTCTAAATCAACAAGGCATGTTGGAAAAAAGTAGCTGCCTGGAGCATGCAACATTTCGATCATTTTGTGCAATTCCACTAAAATAGAGCTGAGTGTCCCTGTTCCAAAGATATTAAGTGTGATTATGATAATAGAGGACTGCTGATGAAACAATAAACACACAAATAGAAGTCGACCACCTTTGCAGTCTCTCTTAAGACTAACTAGTTGGAGAAGATTAGGCTCGGAGTTGGATGGGGATGATAGAGCAAAACCAATCTCCCTTTGTGTAGTCGCACTGAAATGTAGAGACGTTGCCCGTGTGACATTTTAGTACAATTGCACAAAACACCCTTAAGAAAAAAGTTATTTGTGCAGTTCACCAAAAGGTCGCAATAGCAACGAGGTGAAATGGATAGCCCTGTTTGCAAAAAAGAGGTAGAAAGGAAACATTACTGGCCAATATATAACAGTTGATGACACATGCGATGACAAAAAAGAAGCATATTCCTTGTCCTAAGGGAAGATAACAACACGGTTGTGTTTGTCTAAAGCGGTGTGAGGGCGAGAATGCAATATGTAAAGTACGCCGGACGAGCTACGTTTTGGGCAAAGAACTGTGGAAGATCCACATGTAGTGACATGGGAAGACGGGCAGTGGAGCAAGGCCGGAGGGGATACCTGGAGGTCGTCAGGATGTAACTAGGTGAGCGGCGGCGGGCGGAATCTATGAGCAGGTGGCGTAGGCCCTACCGCGCCGGAGCTTGGTCAGAGAGAACGGCATGTACCGCAGATCGGGACGTGCTGCCTCGGCGCCGTCAAATAGAGAAATGATGCACTTCCTCCCTTTCCCCCGGCGGACGAGATATGACCGGATAGTGAGCGGACTACCTTTTTCTTCATAAAAATCGTTTCATATTATGTGTACGTGCCATTGAGTGATATAACTTTATTTAAAAATAACGGGGCAAAGCGTCAAGTCAAACTTTGTTTCGTGCACGCGTGGTACACGACCTCCCTAGGTAAACAACCGCTACAGGCGTTCAAATTAGCACGTGGGCTGCCATTTTGTAAAGAAATGAGCTCCATCGTGTACTCGCGCGGGTGTGGCTGGGCATGAAGCGTGAGTACGTGCACGGTGCACCTATTCTCTTCTTGTATACGTACACCACCTACGTGGGGTTGTGTGAGAGAGATACAAACCTAGAGAGATATAGTGTGTGGGTTCTTGAGAGTTTTTTTGGGGGGGGGTCAGTCAAAAAATGTAACATATGCAATGTGCGTGAAATAGAGTCCTGGATATAACATATATATATAGAGGGGGCGATCCACGAGAAGAGAGTGGAGGTATCATCGGCTTGAGGTGTCCATATAATCGAAGAGAGGGATGATGTGTGTGTGTGTGCACGCGCGCGTGCGATCGATAAAGAGTGCCATCGAATTTGTGTGTGCCCACGTCAAAGATATAGAGTGGCTGGCCTACTGGAACATGAGATGGGACATGTGCAGTTTGTCTTTGTGGCATGGATACCTACCTGTAGCGCTCGACTATCGGTGTGTGGTGGGGGAAGAGGGAGGCCCAATTAACTATAGAGGTACAATGGCTGGTATATGTGTGGAGGAGGAGAGAGGCCTACCTCATGTATTAAGGAGATCGATCTGCCTCATGTATTAAGGGAGATCGATCGGCATCCATGCATATGTGTAGGAGAGGAATAAGGTTGGGAGAGAGACAGAGCTAGAGTGTTGGAGGGGGTGGTAGTGGAGTTGCTTCTAACAAATGGTGGGATAGGCTTGCTAGACAAACGGAGGGCACGCCCGCAATATCAATAAGAGAGGAGATGGCTGCTTCTTGTCTGTGCACGTGCGTGTGAGAGACGGGTCAGGAGGCATGCACGAATTATGAGGGGGGATGATGTGGCTGTGGTAAGCAGACGTAACTACATAGGAAGATCAATCGCCCTTTGTTAGAGAAAGGAGATACATAACTTGTGAGGTACGTCGATCGATGGGGGGGTAGTTAAAGTCGACCAAGGTATATGTTGGGAGATCGATCGGTATACATGCATGTGTGTGTTAGAAGCAAATGAGGCACGAGGAGCAGGATAGAGAGAGAGGGATGCATGTAGGAGGTGGTACAAGAGGCATACTATAACGAGGGGGAGGAGTGTGCGAGTACGAGAACGATGAAAAGAGTGGTGGGAGTGAGGCATAGACGGTGACAAGAGAAGAGGAGAAGCTTGTGTTTGTGCTAGGCACACCTGGCTAGAGAGGCATATCGATCGATGTGTGCCGTAAAGAAGGAGCTGGGGGGCCTACACACACCGTGGGTGAACGACCTAAAGTGAAAAGACGAATTTGCGCGATGGAGCTAGAGAATGCTGAGGGAGTGTGACGCCCCCGATTCAATCGTACACTAATCATGCACGCAAATGTGTACGATCAAGATCCGGGACTCACGGGAAGATATCACAACACAACTCTACAAATAAAATAAGTCATACAAGCATCATAATACAAGCCAGAGGCCTCGAGGGCTCGAATACAAGTGCTCGACCATAGACGAGTCAGCAGAAGCAACAATATCTGAGTACAGACATAAGTTAAACAAGTTTGCCATAAGATGGCTAGCACAAACTGGGATACAGATCAAACGAGGCGCAGGCCTCCTGCCTGGGATCCTCCTAACTACTCCTGGTCGTCGTCAGCGGGCTGCACGTAGTAGTAGGCACCTCCGGAGTAGTAGTTGTCATCGACTATGTCGTATGGATCCTGGGCTCCAGCATCTGGTTGCGGCAACCGGGTAGAAGGGAAAGGGGGAAAAGTTGGAGAAAAGCAATCGTGAGTACTCATCCAAAGTACTCGCAAGCAAGGAACTACACTACATATGCATGGATATATGTGTAAAGGGCCATATCAGTGGACTGAACTGCAGAATGCCAGAATAAGAGGGGGATAGCTAGTCTTATCAAAGACTATGCTTCTGGTCGCCTCCGTCTTGCAGCAGGTAGAAGAGAGTAGACTGAAGTCCTCCAAGTAGCATCGTATAGCATAATCCTACCCGGCGATCCCCTCCTCGATGCCCTGTTAGAGAGCGATCACCGGGTTGTATCTGGCACTTGGAAGGGTGTGTTTTATTAAGTATCCGGATATAGTTGTCATAGGGTCAAGGTACAACTCCGGGTCGTCCTTTTACCGAGGGACACGGCTATTCGAATAGATTAACTTCCCTGCAGGGGTGCACCACATAGCCCAACACGCTTGATCCCATTTGGCCGGACACACTTTCCTGGGTCATGCCCGGCCTCGGAAGATCAACACGTCGCAGCCCCACCTAGGCGCAACAGAGCGGTCAGCACGCCGGTCTAAACCTATGCGCGCAGGGGTCTGGGCCCATCGCCCTGAGCACACCTGCACGTTGCGTACGCGACCGGCAGCAGATCTAGCCCCCTTAATACAAGTGCGAGCTTATGATCCAATGCGGCGCGCGCCACTCAGTCGCTGACGTCACGAAGGCTTCGGCTGATACCATGACGTCGAGTGCCCATATCTTTCCCGCGTAGTTGGTTAGTGCGTATAGACCAAATGGCCAGACTCAGATCAAATACCCAGATCTCGTTAAGCGTGTTAAGTATCCGCGAACGCCGACAGGGCCAGGCCCACCTCTCTCCTAGGTAGCCTCGAACTGCCCTGCCGCTCCGCCACAAAGATCCACACAGAGGGCCGTCGGGAAAAAGGTCCTTTCAGCCCCCAATCCGTGAATCACCCGCGGGTACTCCTCGAGCCAACCCGACTTTGGTCACCATATGTATCATGTATAATGTATAGTATATACCCGTGATCACCTCCCGAGTGATCACGGCCCGATAGTATAGCACAGCAGACGGACAAGAATGTAGGGCCACTGATGGTAAACTAGCATCCTAAACTAAGCAGGTAGGATTGTAGGTAAAGGTATCAACAGTAGTAACAAGGACAGGCTATGCATCAGGATAGGAATAACAAAAGCAGTAACATGCTACACTACTCTAATGCAAGCAGTATAGAGTAGAGTAGGCGGTATCTGGTGATAAAGGGGGGGGGCTTGCCTGGTTGCTCTGGCAAGAGAGAGGGGTCGTCAACTCCGTAGTCGTACTGGGTAGCAGCAGCGTCGGTCTCAGTGTCTAGTGAGAGAAGAGGGGGAGAACAATAAATATTTAAGCAAACAGATGCCTAGCGATGCATGACATGACAAGCATCGGTGCTAGGGGTGCCCTAACGCGGTATGAGGTGATACCGTGAAGGGGGGGAACATCCGGGAAAGTATCCCCGGTGTTTCGCGTTTTCGGGCAAAGGAGCCGGAGGGGGAAAATTTGTGAGTTTGATATGTTAGGAATGTGTGGCGGACGAACGGGCTGCGTATCCGGATTCGTCTCGTCGTTCTGAGCAACTTTCATGTAGAAAGTATTTTCATCTGAGCTACGGTTTATTTTCTATTAATTTTAAAAGATTTAAATCATTTTCAGAATTTATTTAATTATTTTAACGCAACATTATCCAGAACAGTGTTTGTTGACGTCAGCATGACGTCAGCAGTCAACAGAGGTCGACTAGGTCAAACTGACGTGTGGGTCCCGCATGTCATACACTTTTTAGTTTAAGTAGGGTTTAGCTAATTAATTACTGCTTAATTAAATTAACTAATTGATTAGATTAATTTAAACATGATTAATTAACTTAATTATTTTACTAATTAATTAATTAACTAACTAATGATTTTATTAATTACATTTCCATTTCATTTTTCTAATTTTCGTTTTAGGAGTGTGGGGCCCCTGGGTCAGTGGCCCAGGGGGCCAAAACGGGCGATGGTGTAGCGGGCGTGTGCGGGGCGAAGCCCGCCCGGGCACAGGGGATGGCCGCAGGGCGAAGGCGGTCGCCGGCAGGGCGCAGGACGACGGCGAGGGCCAGCAGGCCGCGCGGGCGGCCGGAACTACCCTAAGCCGCGGCGAGCAGGGGGGAGGCGCGCGCGCGGCTGCAGCCTACAGCAGCAGCGGTGGCAGAGAACGGCAGCGTCGGGGGTTCGCGAGCGGCAGGCGGAGGAAGAGCAGGGCGCGCGCGGTGTGCGCGCGACGGGGTAGCAGGGCGCAACGATGCAGCGCGTGGCCAGCGTCGGGCAAAGGCGAGGGCTCTGGCGGACGGCGGGGCGAGCGACGCGGGCAGAATGGGCGGACAGGCGAGGCGCTGGAGAGCAGCAGCTGCTGCCAGCGCGGGAGGGACGGCCACGACGGAGCAGGGGCGGCCATGGCGGACACGAGCAGGGATGGAGGCGGAGCGTCGTTAGCAGGGTGGCATGCGACTACGGCAGTGGCGCGACAAGTGCGGACGGGGAGGGAAGGGAACGCGTGGGCGGCGCGGCTGGGAAGCACGACCGCGGGCCGCGGTGCAGCAGTAGCAGTAGTAGGGGCGGCGCGGTCGGGCCGGCAAGCGAGCCAGGGGCTCCGGCGACAAGGACCATCCCAAGCGCGCGCATGAGGGCGAGGTAGGGCACGGGCCAGTGGTGGACGGGGAGGAAAGGGAGCTCACGGTGGGTCGCAAGGAACGGGGCAGTGGGGGCGTGAGGAGGGTGATGGGGACGACGGTGTCGGAGTGGAAGCAGGCCGGCGAGGAGGCGTCTCGGGTGGCGGCGTCCTGGCGCGGGGCGGCGCGGTCGGCGCGGCGAGGGGGCGTCGCCGAGTGCCCGATCCGATCTGGATCGGGGGGAAGCAAAGGGAGGAGTGGGGATCATGTGGGGGCGAGTGGGGATGTGGGGGGTTCGGTCTAGGGTTACGGGGTGCGGGGAGGTTAAGCAGGGGGGTAGCGGGCCGGGCGGTTGGCCAGCTAACTGGGCCGGTTGGCCCAGCGGGGTTTCCCCTTTTGTTTATGTTTATTTTGTTTCCTTTACCTTTTCATATTTTTCTTTTGCTATTTTTGCTAATTGTTTGGGCACCAATTGAGTTTTGTAAAATATGAAAGCTGGCCCACAAATCACAACACAATAAATCCTACCACCAAAAACTAGTTTGGGTTATTTATCATTACGTATTTCTTTTGTATTAATAAAAAGGTTATTAAATAATGTTTTCAGCCACTGTTTGGGGTTGTTTAAGTCACTTATTAAATTTCAATAATGTTGTTTACAATTTTATCATAACCTCTGATTTATCTACAATTTATTGAACATATTAGTGTTAATATTTGAAAACTTTTATTGTTTGCTTGAATTTTAATTTTGAATTATAATCAGTTTCGAACTAACGCGAGATTAGAAACAATAATCGTGGTGAGGTGGCATCGTTAACGTGGGATTACTGTAGCTTAATTATCCGGGCGTCACAATTCTCCTCCACTATAAGAAATCTTGTCTCGAGATTTAAGAGGGAAGTAAGGGGGAAGAATAGGTTACGACATTCTAACGGATCTTCTCATTCATGTCTGCTCTCCCTGAAGTAGTTGATCCTCTTCGTTGATGTCTTTATTTCTCTGCTTCAGGTCATCATGATGAAGTTGTCGTCCTTCCGTCAGGATCTTCACCGTACTTACAAAAGGGTAAGAAGGGAAAACTCGATATGGATGGATTCTAACAAGATCGAGCATCAGACAGTTAATTCAGGGAAGATGCATAAGTATCTCTCGATTTGAAACTTAAGAAGATATCAAGAGCAAAGTAAGAAGGTACCATGGGAAGTTTCAAACGGATAGTCAATCGTTCGATGTCTAAAACAACATGCGAAAGGGGTCCAGAGCAACAATATTGAGTATTGCGTCTGTTACCAGAATAGATCACTTGGGACGGTGGCCCGTGAATTACATACGAGGCCACGCGCGAGGAATAACTTTGGGCACGGGGGTGTACAGGAGAGTCAGGTTTCGATCCTGGGAACTGTGGGTTATGGGCCCACCATGTGGTTGAAAGTAGGAAGGGGTCCGACATCTTGCACGGTCACGATAGTAAGGCGTGTCAGAGGGTAGCCTGTTAGTTATGTCGGCAACAACATCGATACCAAGCGCGAGGGACGAAGAGAACCACTTTCCTGCTCGTTGAGCGAGGCGGGCCAAGAGGCAAAGTTCTCATCCATCGGCGGTTACCGAAATGTCATCAACAATAGAAACAGGGTCTCACTGGCAGAGTTGTACACCGAGGTGTTTACCTAAGCAGTGAATTATTACTGCTTAGATTATTGTCACATCCCTAGTTCTGGTATGCTCAAGACTAGCTAGTCATGTGTGCATCATGTTTAAAATTCCATTTAAATTTGAAATGGGGATTTGTGAAACCATCAGAATCATTTCTGGAAATGACCCAGATAAAAATTGCTCCAAAAGGGTCCAAGAAAATGTTCATGTATCTCTCTGAAAATATTGGGCAGAGATAAAAATCCAACCAATATTTTTAGGAGCTCATAAATATTTATTTTGGGCATTTGGAATCAATGCAATAGTTATTTACTTTGGATATATATTGTTATATATATAAAATATTGTCCAAAAATTATGCCAGTAATTGAGGAGCTCTGGAATAATACCACTAGACCCTACAAAAATTGGCATAATAAAATAAAATGGTTTAGTACTTTTATTAAACAAAACAAATGTCAGAAAAATAGAAAAGTTAACCAAAATGGGAAAATGCTTACCTGTGAGTACCTGAGGCCTGGCCCAGTGGCCAACAGGCCGGCCCAGCCGACTGGCAGTGCCAGTCGCCGTCTCCACCGCGCCAGGAGGACGCCGGGAGCATGGTCGCCGCGCGCCGCGCGCATGCGTGCCACGGCAGCTGCCTGCCTGCCCTCCCCTCTTCGACCTGGCCTCGTCGAAAGTCGCCACGCGACGCCCGCATCTCTCTCCCTCTCCCTCGCTCTCCCTCCTCCCCTGGATCTCTCCCTCTCTCGCGTCCGAACGCGCCCGCCGCCACCGACGATTACCACCGCGGCCACCGCCTCCCCCTCGCTCTCTTCCCGTGCTCAGAAGCTCCGCCTCCTCCCTCTGAAGCTCTCCGCCGAGCCACGCAAGCCGGGACACCCCGTGGAGCCGCCACCGTCGCCTTCATCACCTCCGGCCGCCGTGGATCTCCGTCGCCGCTCGCCGCCGTCAGCGCCTCCCCCGAGCTCGCCGTCGTCTCTTCCGGTACCCTGTGAGCCCCCTGCCCCCGTGTCGGTTCCCCCTCCTCTCATGCCTCCCCGTGCGCCGTAGCCGCGCGCTCGCTCGAGCCGAGCTCCGGCCGCCGCCGCGAGCTGCGCTCCGGCAAGCTCCGGCGCTCCCGCGGCTTCCTGCCTGCTCCACTGGATGCGGGAGAGCACGGGCTACGCCCCTATGCCCTTAGCCGCCGCCCCCGTGGCCTGAAACACGGACACCGCCGCGTCCTGTGGTCGCCGCCGACGACCTCGCCGGCCTGATGGGTGGGCCCCGTCGCCCAGGTGATTAGCTTAGTGCTAATCACCGCCTAATTAACCACTGACACTGACCAGTGGGCCCCGTGCCCCCTAATCCTTTAATTAAGATTAACTAACCCCTGTTTAACCCCCTGTCACTGACGTGTGGACCCCACACGTCAGGTTTGACCTGGTCAGCGCCGTTGACCGCTGACGCAGGCATGACATCATGCTGACGCTGTTAATCTTTTCCTGGAATTTTTTTCAAATAGGAAATTTCAGAAAATGTTCAAAACTTCAAAAAATCATATCAATTCAACCGTAGCTCGGATTGAAATGATTTATATATGAAAAATCATCAGAAAAATTCAATCTATCCATCTGTACCAGTTTCATGCATGACAAACCAACCTAAACCTGCTGTATAGGTGAAAACATATATATGGCATATATAAGAGCTTAACTTGGAGTTGCATTTGAATTATTGGTTCAAATGGACTTCAACCAAATAAACTCTAGCTACATTAGCTCAAACAGCATCACATATTCATGCCATGATCATGCATCATATTGTTGCATATGCTTGTATTCTGATTGTCGACACCGTTCCTTCTCGATAGGTCTTTGCTTCGGAGACCGATCCAGAGTACCTGTCCAAGGCAAGCAAACCCCCTTGTTCATTCCGATATGATCCCACTCTCGCTCCTGCTCTCTTTTATTGCATTAGGACAAGAACGAAACAACTGCTACTTTATGCTGCGGTAGTTGAACCCATTCCTCTGCATGACCTGTCATTGCCACAGTAAATAGTTGAATAGCATGTGTAGGAGTTGATTGAGCCATGTTGTGCTTCTACCATGCCATGCCTGCTATTGCTTAGAGTTGTGTCAGGGCTGATTCATTGGGAATGGATTGGAGTGATATGATATGTTCTGATGCTGAGAGTTAAGGGTGTGAACACGATTTGGTAAAGGTAGCGGTGAGAGGCCATGTAGGAGTACATGGTGGGTTGTCTCATTGGAACCGTCCCTAAGCACTGAGTTCTATGTATGTTGTCCAATGACTCGATACTACCACACATTGGGTTCCGGTAACTCGACCCCTCTCGACTTATTGACCGACTTGATCTCTGTCCAGGAGTTGCAAATAGTTTCTGGTGTTTGTAGGTAGTGTTAGTAGTCTACCAAGTGGCACCCGGCCAGGTGGGCTTGGGACAGACTAGGCACACGTGGCCCGGTGTACCGAGTGGCACCCGGATGGTGGGCTTGGGAACCCTGTACACATCGTTTGGGGCCGTGAGCGACACCCCGGCCGGATCTCCTCGCGGATGGAACCCGAATAGGCGATAAACCTGGATTAGAGTCTTGTGTGGTTAGTCAGGTCGTGGCCGACACCCTCGCCAGGCTTCCGCTTGAAGGTTGCCGAGATACATGACGTGTACATGGTGATAAGTGGTGAGAGCGTGTGTGAAGAAGTACACCCCTGCAGGGTTATCATGATCTATTCGAATAGCCGTGTCCTCGGTTATGGACTTCTTGGATGCTTACGTGGTACATAGACAACTTGAAGTGGATACTCTAAAATGCTCAAGATAAGTGTGAGTGCTATGGATGGCCTTCTCGTGGTGAGACGGGGATGAATCCATAGTGGTGTATTGATGTGGTGATTAGTGGACTCGTGTGCGCCATTTCAAAAGAGTTACCAGCAGTCGTAGAACAGGATAGCCACAGAGTCAAAGCTGGCTTGCTGCAACTAAACCCCACATTACCTCCTTGATACAAGTGCATGTATGATAGGATTTGATGTAAGTCTTGCTGAGTACCTTTGTACTCACGTTTGCTTTATTTATGTTTTGCAGATGAGACATCTGTCTCACTAGTAGTTCCGCTTGGACTTCGACAAGTAGCTTGTACCTCGGCTACGATCTTGATCGGAGGTTGTAGATAGTCAGGAGTTTCAGCCTTTTTCTTTTGTAGTTGTCTGTACTCAGACATGTAATGCTTCCGCTTGTTGCTTGTATGCTCTGAATGATGGGTCATGTGACCCTTGCTTGTATCTAATGCTATGTGGCTCTTTGGGCCTTTATCTATATGAGTTTGCGTTATGTTGTGATGCCATGTTGTACAACACATACTTGCATGTTATGCGTACGTGTAACGTGTATTGCTATGTGTGGGATCCGACTATCTAGTTGTTTATCCTTGGCAGCCTTTCATATGGGGAAATGTAAGTCTAGTGCTTCTGAGCGATAGTAGTCCGCTACAGCCCGGTTCACCGGAGTCCTGCTAGCCCAGCACTACTGCTCGGAACACTTGACTGGCCGGCATGTGTTTCACGTCATTCCTGTGTCTATCCCTTCGGGGAAATGTCACGCGGTGTTATCCGGAGTCCTGCCTAGCCTGCTACAGCCCGGGTTATCGGAGTCCTGTTAGCCCAGTGCTACAACCCGGATTTATACGTTGTTGACCGACATGCTCGATGTGATTCATGTATGCCTGTCCTCATGGGTTAGTGCCGCTTTGGGTTCACGACTGGCCATGTCGGCCCGGGTTCTCTGTCATATGGATGCTAGCGACACTATCATATCCGTGTGCCAAAAGGCGCAAACGGTCCCGGGCCAGGTAAGGTGGCACCCGTGGGAGTACCGTGCGTGAGGCCGCAAAGTGATATGATGTGTTACGTGCTGGATCGATGTGACTTAGGATCGGGGTCCCGACAGCCTTGGTATCAGAGCCTGACTGCCTGTAGGATTTCCAAGCCAACCTGGTCGAAGTTGAGTCTAGAAATTCTTTAGTTATGTAAGGGAATTGATTGTGGAAGGGAACGTAAGTCTCTTTTTACTACTTATATCCCATGCCTTCTGATTTGAGTCATCCTATATTTCCTACGGGGTTAAGGAACTAGGCTTCCTCTTCTATCTGTCAGGATCACGTGTTACTACTCCGTAGTCTCTTAGGATTGGTTGATCAGAGTCATATCCCAGTTCGAGTACCCCCGGTGTAGTCTGTTTAGTAATATTTCAGAACCTTGAGTGATGATGCTGATTATGTTACTACCCCATTTTAGCAGGATGTCTCATATTGAGCATTTTACTGCCGTTATGCTGCCAGAATTGTCCTAGGAGTTTGGGAGATACTAAATTCTTGTGCTACCTTCTGCATCCTATAGTTGATGCTGAATCCATCCTTGTTTCCTTGGTTTCGTTCTTCAGGATGTTGCCAGTTAACCGAAGTTCTGTTGCTCGTAGCCAGAACCACGGAGATGGTAGGGATGAGGATTCTCCCGACCAGTCTTCATTGGCAGAGTTCATGTTAGAGATGGAGAGGAACAAGCGTGAGTCTAACCGCTTGTTGGCACGTATCGAGGAGAACACCGCACCCCAATGCAAAGAGTCAGCGACCATCTATGATTTCATTCGTCTGAAACCACCCACCTTCCATCATTCCATTGAACCACTCGATGCAGATGACTGGCTCCGTAGTATCACATACAAGCTCCGTTCTGCGAACGTAGCTGAAGGTGACAAGGTCATCTATGCTGCATATCACCTGGAAGGTCCTGCTAGTCTTTGGTGGCAAAATTATGAGGCTATGCTTCCAGCTGGTCAGATTCCTACCTGGAGAGATTTCACCAAGGCTTTTCGCGAGTATCACATTCCTGAAGCCCTCATCGATCACAAGAGAGAAGAGTTCTGTAGTTTCACCCAGGGTAAGATGGCTGTTGATGCTTACAGTAGAGAGTTTGAGAACCTCGCCCGCTATGCTACAGAAGAAGTGTCCACAGACGCCAAGAAGCAGGCTAGGTTCCGGAAGGGTCTCAACCCCAAGTTGCGTCGTGATCTTCACTTGCACCATTGCAATACATTCCAGGCTCTTGTGAACAAGGCCATTAACGCAGAGGCAGCTCAGCTCACCTACGAGGAGTCTCGCAAGCACACCCGTGATTTGGTTTCTTCCTCCGGTTCTAGTTCTCAGAAGCGCCGGATTTGGATTCCGAACTCCGCTCTTCCACCCGGTTATACACAGAGGCCATCTTATGTGGCGCCTCACCCAGTTCAGTTACATGCTCCACCCAGACCTATTGGCAGACCGCTTGTCAATGCGGGTCCACGTCCAACTTCAGGGACTTGCTTCACATGCGGAGAGCCAGGACACTATGCACGTGACTGCTCCCAAGCCAGTTATGCTCCACCCCCGCTCGAGAAGTCTGTTGGCCGTGATAAGCTACCATGCAAGATGATTAATGTCAAGTCAGCTCCCATTGAACGTGGACGTGTGCATCACGTCTCAGCTGAAGACGCTCATGATGATCCAGATTTCGTTCTTGGTACACTCCTTGTCAACTGTCATCCAGCTTCGGTTCTTTTCGATACCGGAGCATCTCATTCCTTCATCTCTGAGGGCTATGCTCGTTTGCACGACATGTCATTTTGTGATATGCCAACCCCACTTGAAATCCAAACTCCAGGGTCTAGATGGCAAACCTCTAGGATAAGTTATGGCAATGAAATACATGTTGACAGACTTGTGTTCCTAGCTTCCTTGATATCTCTTAAGTCTTCAGATATTAACTTCATCTTGGGTATGGACTGGATGAAATCTCATTATGCCAAGATTGATTGTTACACCAGGTCTGTTCAGCTCACACACCCCTCTGGCAAGATAGTCACTGTCTCCACCAAAATTGCAAAGCGTCAGCTTTATTCTCTTAATGCCAGCCCTCTTCCAGACCTTGAAGATATCCCGGTAGTCCGTGACTTTCCGGATGTCTTTCCAGAAGAACTGCCAGGTATTCCACCTGACAAGGATGTAGAATTTGTCATAGATCTTCTCCCAGGAACCGCTCCAATCTCTAGGAGACCTTACAAGATGGCACCCTTAGAACTAGCCGAGCTTAAGAAACAACTTGATGAATCCTTGCAAAAGGGTTTCATCCATGCTAGTTCTTCTCCCTGGGCTTGCCCCGTCCTCTTCGTCAAGAAGAAGGATGGTACGGACCGGATGGTTGTAGATTATCGTCCCGTTAATTTGGTCACGATAAAGAACAAGTATCCGCTTCCCAGGATCAACGATCTGTATGATCAGCTCGCTGGATCCTCAGTCTTTTCCAAGATGGATTTGAGGTTAGGCTACCACCAAATCAAGATCAGAAACGGGGACATTCCTAAGACGGCTTTTGTCACTCGTTATGGCCAGTACGAGTACACCGTCATGTCCTTTGGTCTAACTAATGCTCCAGCTACCTTCTCCCGCTTGATGAACTCGATCTTCATGGAGTACTTAGATAAGTTCGTCATGGTTTACCTCGATGATATTCTTATTTACTCGAAGAACGAGGAAGAGCATGCCGAACATCTTAGACTTGTGCTAGAAAAACTCAGAGAGCACCGCCTTTATGCCAAGTTCTCCAAGTGCGAATTTTGGTTGCCAGAAGTGACCTATCTTGGCCACGTGATCTCTGGTAAGGGCATTGTTGTCAATCCCGAGAGAGTTTAGGCCGTTCTTGATTGGACTCCACCTGAAACCGTTAAGCAAGTTAGGAGTTTCCTTGGTCTAGCCAGTTATTGTCGCCGCTTCGTTGAGAACTTCTCCAAAGTGGCCAAACCTATCACGGAACTTCTCAAGAAAGATAAAAAGTTTGAGTGGTCCCCACAGTGTGAGTACAGTTTTCAGGAACTGAAAAGACGCCTGACTTCTGCTCCCATACTTGTGCCACCGGATTTCACTAAAGACTTTGTTATCTACTGCGATGCCTCACGACAGGGACTAGGTTGCATTCTTATGCAGGATCGTCATGTGATTGCCTATGCATCTCGACAGTTGCATCCACATGAGGATAATTATCCTACACATGATCTAGAGCTTGCAGCCGTAGTCTATGCACTTAAGACATGGCGACATTACCTTCTTGGTAAACGTTGCGAGATTTACACCGATCACCAAAGTCTCAAGTATATCTTCACCCAACCAGATTTGAACCTTAGGCAAAGACGTTGGTTGGAGTTGATCTCAGATTACGACTTAGGGATTACCTACACCCCAGGCAAGGGCAATGTCATGGCTGATGCGCTAAGTCGTAAGTCCTATTGCAACAATCTTATGTTGCAGCAGGGCCAACCTCTTCTCCATGAGGAATTCTGTAAGCTTAACCTTCACATTGCTCCTCACGGATTCCTTTCTACCTTGGTGGCGAAACCCACTCTTGTGGATCATATCATAGAAGCCCAGAAGCATGATACGGGGATTACCCGGATCAAGAGAAACATTGCCAAGAGTATTGCTGGTAGTTTCTCATTAGACGATCGAGGTGTTGTTTTCTTCGGAAACCGCCTGGTGGTTCCCAAGAAGGAGCATCTTCGACAATTGATTCTTAAGGAGGCGCATGAATCTCCTCTCACGATTCATCCCGGTAGTACTAAGATGTATCAGGACCTACGCCAGAGGTTCTGGTGGACCAGGATGAAGAGAGAAATCGCTCAGTTCATTGCTAACTGTGACGTTTGTCGTCGCGTTAAGGCAGAACATCAAAGGCCTGCTGGCACCCTTCAGCCTTTAGCCATTCCTGAGTGGAAATGGGATAAAGTTGGTATGGACTTCATCACCGGCTTTCCCAGGACCAAGAAAGGGAATAATGCTATCTTTGTAGTCATTGATCGTCTTTCTAAAGTGGCTCACTTCCTACCTGTTCGAGAGAGTATCACCGCTAGTTAGCTCGCTGACTTATATATTTCTCGAATAGTGTCACTTCATGGTGTTCCACTAGAGATCAATTCAGACCGTGGTAGTCTTTTCACTTCTCATTTCTGGGAGAGTTTCCAAACTGCCATGGGCACCCATCTTTCCTTCAGTACCGCTTTCCACCCTCAATCAAGTGGTCAGGTGGAAAGGGTCAACCAAATTCTCGAAGACATGCTTAGAGCTTGCGTTATCTCATTCGGTATGGATTGGGAGAAGTGCCTTCCTTTCGCCGAGTTTGCTTATAACAATAGCTACCAATCCAGTCTCAAGAAAGCTCCTTTTGAGATTCTGTATGGACGAAGATGTCGAACACCTTTGAACTGGTTAGAAACCGGTGAAAGACAATTCTTTGGACCGGACATGATCCAGGAGGCAGAAGAGCAAGTTCGCATCATTCGTGAGAATTTAAAAACAGCCCAATCTCGTCAAAAGAGCCAGTATGACCGTCGTCATAAGGAAGTGGCTTATGAAGTTGGCGACAAGGCTTACCTTCGGGTTACCCCCTTGAAGGGTACCCATCATTTCGGTATCAAGGGCAAGTTGGCTCCTCGTTACATTGGTCCTTTTCGCATTCTCGCTAAACAAGGAGAGGTTGCCTACCAGTTGGAACTACCCCCTCATCTTTCTCGAGTTCATGATGTCTTCCACGTCTCTCAACTCAGGTGTTGCTTCTCGGATCCCATCCGCGGAGTGGACCACGAAACGCTTGATCTCCAAGATAACCTCACATATCGAGAGTACCCTGTTCACATTCTTGATCAAGCAGAGCGTGTCACTCGACGCCAGAACATCAAGTTTCTCAAAGTTCAGTGGTCTCATCATTCTGAGAGAGAAGCTACCTGGGAGCGTGAAGATCGTCTTCGACTGGAGTACCCCACCTTCTTTCCATCGACCCCTGAATCTCGGGACGAGATTTTTTCAAGTGGGGGCGAGTTGTCACATCCCTAGTTCTGGTACGCTCAAGACTAGCTAGTCATGTGTGCATCATGTTTAAAATTCCATTTAAATTTGAAATGGGGATTTGTGAAACCCTCAGAATCATTTCTGGAAATGACCCAGATAAAAATTGCTCCAAAAGGGTCCAAGAAAATGTTCATGTATCTCTCTGAAAATATTGGGCAGAGATAAAAATCCAACCAATATTTTTAGGAGCTCATAAATATTTATTTTGGGCATTTGGAATCAATGCAATAGTTATTTGCTTTGGATATATATTGTTATATATATAAAATATTGTCCAAAAATTATGCCAGTAATTGAGGAGCTCTGGAATAATACCACTAGACCCTACAAAAATTGGCATAATAAAATAAAATGGTTTAGTACTTTTATTAAACAAAACAAATGTCAGAAAAATAGAAAAGTTAGCCAAAATGGGAAAATGCTTACCTGTGCACACCTGAGGCCTGGCCCAGTGGCCAACAGGCCGGCCCAGCCGACTGGCAGTGCCAGTCGTCGTCTCCACCGCGCCAGGAGGACGCCGGGAGCATGGTCGCCGCGCGCCGCGCGCATGCGTGCCACGGCAGCTGCCTGCCTGCCCTCCCCTCTTCGACCTGGCCTCGTCGAACGTCGCCACGCGACGCCCGCACCTCTCTCCCTCTCCCTCGCTCTCCCTCCTCCCCTGGATCTCTCCCTCTCTCGCGTCCGAACGCGCCCGCCGCCACCGACGATTACCACCGCGGCCACCGCCTCCCCCTCGCCCTCTCCCCGTGCTCAGAAGCTCCGCCTCCTCCCTCTGAAGCTCTCCGCCGAGCCACGCAAGCCGGGACACCCCGTGGAGCCGCCACCGTCGCCTTCATCACCTCCGGCCGCCGTGGATCTCCGTCGCCGCTCGCCGCCGTCAGCGCCTCCCCCGAGCTCGCCGTCGTCTCTTCCGGTACCCTATGAGCCCCCCCGCATCGGTTCCCCCTCCTCTCATGCCTCCCCGTGCGCCGTAGCCGCGCGCTCGCTCGAGCCGAGCTCCGGCCGCCGCCGCGAGCTGCGCTCCGGCAAGCTCCGGCGCTCCCGCGGCTTCCCGCCTGCTTCACTGGATGCGGGAGAGCACGGGCTACGCCCCTATGCCCTTAGCCGCCGCCCCCGTGGCCTGAAACGCGGACACCGCCGCGTCCTGTGGTCGCCGCCGACGACCTCGCCGGCCTGATGGGTGGGCCCCGTCGCCCAGGTGATTAGCTTAGTGCTAATCACCGCCTAATTAACCACTGACACTGACCAGTGGGCCCCGTGCCCCCTAATCCTTTAATTAAGATAAACTAACCCCTGTTTAACCCCCTGTCACTGACGTGTGGACCCCACACGTCAGGTTTGACCTGGTCAGCGCCGTTGACTGCTGACGCAGGCATGACATCATGCTGACGCTGTTAATCTTTTCCTGGAATTTTTTTCAAATAGGAAATTTCAGAAAATGTTCAAAACTTCAAAAAATCATATCAATTCAACCGTAGCTCGGATTGAAATGATTTATATATGAAAAATCATCAGAAAAATTCAATCTATCCATCTGTACCAGTTTCATGCATGACAAACCAACCTAAACCTGCTGTATAGGTGAAAACATATATATGGCATATATAAGAGCTTAACTTGGAGTTGCATTTGAATTCTTGGTTCAAATGGACTTCAACCAAATAAACTCTAGCTGCATTAGCTCAAACAGCATCACATATTCATGCCATGATCATGCATCATATTGTTGCATATGCTTGTATTCTGATTGTCGACACCGTTCCTTCTTGATAGGTCTTTGCTTCGGAGACCGATCCAGAGTACCTGTCCAAGGAGCAGTGCCCCCCCTGTTGATCTACCAGGCAAGCAAACCCCTTTGTTCATTCTGATATGATCCCACTCTCGCTCCTGCTCTCTTTTATTGCATTAGGACAAGAACGAAACAACTGCTACTTTATGCTGCGGTAGTTGAACCCATTCCTCTGCATGACCTGTCATTGCCACAGTAAATAGTTGAAACCCACTAGCATGTGTAGGAGTTGATTGAGCCATGTTGTGCTTCTACCATGCCATGCCTGCTATTGCTTAGAGTTGTGTCAGGGCTGATTCATTGGGAATGGATTGGAGTGATATGATATGTTCTGATGCTGAGAGTTAAGGGTGTGAACACGATTTGGTAAAGGTAGCGGTGAGAGGCCATGTAGGAGTACATGGTGGGTTGTCTCATTGGAACCGTCCCTAAGCACTGAGTTCTATGTATGTTGTCCAATGACTCGATACTACCACACATTGGGTTCCGGTAAATCGACCCCTCTCGACTTATTGACCGACTTGATCTCTGTCCAGGAGTTGCAAATAGTTTCTGGTGTTTGTAGGTAGTGTTAGTAGTCTACCAAGTGGCACCCAGCCAGGTGGGCTTGGGACAGACTAGGCACACGTGGCCCGATGTACCGAGTGGCACCCGGATGGTGGGCTCGGGAACCCTGTACACATCGTTTGGGGCCGTGAGCGACACCCCGGCCGAATCTCCTCGCGGATGGAACCCGAATAGGCGATAAACCTGGATTAGAGTCTTGTGTGGCTAGTCAGGTCGTGGCCGACACCCTCGCCAGGCTTCCGCTTGAAGGTTGCCGAGATACATGACGTGTACATGGTGATAAGTGGTGAGAGCGTGTGTGAAGAAGTACACCCCTGCAGGGTTATCATGATCTATTCGAATAGCCGTGTCCTCGGTTATGGACTTCTTGGATGCTTACGTGGTACATAGACAACTTGAAGTGGATACTCTAAAATGCTCAAGATAAGTGTGAGTGCTATGGATGGCCTTCTCGTGGTGAGACGGGGATGAATCCATAGTGGTGTATTGATGTGGTGATTAGTGGACTCGTGTGCGCCATTTCAAAAGAGTTACCAGCAGTCGTAGAACAGGATAGCCACAGAGTCAAAGCTGGCTTGCTGCAACTAAACCCCACATTACCTCCTTGATACAAGTGCATGTATGATAGGATTTGATGTAAGTCTTGCTGAGTACCTTTGTACTCACGTTTGCTTTATTTATGTTTTGCAGATGAGACATCTGTCTCACTAGTAGTTCCGCTTGGACTTCGACAAGTAGCTTGTACCTCGGCTACGATCTTGATCGGAGGTTGTAGATAGTCAGGCGTTTCAGCCTTTTTCTTTTGTAGTTGTCTGTACTCAGACATGTAATGCTTCCGCTTGTTGCTTGTATGCTCTGAATGATGGGTCATGTGACCCTTGCTTGTATCTAATGCTATGTGGCTCTTTGGGCCTTTATCTATATGAGTTTGCGTTATGTTGTGATGCCATGTTGTACAGCACATACTTGCATGTTATGCGTACGTGTAACGTGTATTGCTATGTGTGGGATCCAACTATCTAGTTGTTTATCCTTGGCAGCCTTTCATATGGGGAAATGTAAGTCTAGTACTTCTGAGCGATAGTAGTCCGCTACAGCCCGGTTCACCGGAGTCCTGCTAGCCCAGCACTACTGCTCGGAACACTTGACTGGCCGGCATGTGTTTCACGTCATTCCTGTGTCTGTCCCTTCGGGGAAATGTCACGCGGTGTTATCCGAAGTCCTGCCTAGCCTGCTACAGCCCGGGTTACCGGAGTCCTGTTAGCCCAGTGCTACAGCCCGGATTTATACGTTGTTGACCGACATGCTCGATGTGATTCATGTATGCCTGTCCTCATGGGTTAGTGCCGCTTTGGGTTCACGACTGGCCATGTCGGCCCGGGTTCTCTGTCATATGGATGCTAGCGACACTATCATATCCGTGAGCCAAAAGGCGCAAACGGTCCCGGGCCAGGTAAGGTGGCACCCGTGGGAGTACCGTGCGTGAGGCCGCAAAGTGATATGATGTGTTACATGCTGGATCGATGTGACTTAGGATCGGGGTCCCGACAATTATATAGATCACAAGAAAGGTTAAATCAAACAACGGAAAGGAAATATGGTTATCAAATTACACAGAACAATGGCAAGGAAAATGTGTTCAAACACATATTTCAAGGTTATATCCTTCCCAAGGATAAGCAGAGCATGATATCCATGACAGGTTATAATGCAGAAAACTCTTTAGGTAGGGGAGAGAATTTTCATGACATTATCCATACAACGGTGTTTGGACAATAGAGCAGGAAACATTTAGCATTGGGCTTCAAATGTTCTTGTTGAAAATCAGAGTACCATAGACATGCTTCGAGATAGCATTGACATGGTCATCCTGTGAAGATCAAACTTTGGAAACACAAAGGATCCATCAGGAATAACTTGTAGAATAAGTCTTACAATTTCCTCATGGAAGAATGGTTAACCTTGTTAAAAAGGAAACTATAATGATAGGTCCTCCAGCCGGGGGGGGGGGGGTGCTAGGCATGACATCATGTTACCGGGTCATCACAGGACCAAGATCATAATTCTCGGAAAGATGTCCCAAGCATCATATCTGATCGAGATTCAGATCCGATTGGTGTCATGATACCCCAGACTCAGGGTGTTCGAGAGGAAAAGGTGCAACACAAATTGACGAGATGTCAATGTAAGATTCTCGAGAAATGAACTATGGAAGCGAGTTTCGAAACAAGAGTTCATCATGCCAAGAGAGGATGAGGAGGTGCCGATGGACTCGGTGATAATTCATCGAGATTTCCAGAAAGATGGATTTCCACAATTGCGTGAACACAGAGATATCATTTGTCAGATTGAATGACTTAATGATGTATGATGGAGGAACACATACACAATTAAACATTGGTTGAAAGGTACACCCGAAATATGAGCTGGGTTGCACGACCAATGTCAGAATGGTGATGGTGAGAAGTATCACTATACCAAGGAATTTTTAAGGGGCGGGGCAATTCTCACAACCTTCTTGACATAAAAGATGGTAATACTCCAAGGTAGGGCATAACATAAGTCGGATAGCAAGGAACTCAAGGTACAACGCAAAACTAGAACAAGTTTTGTGTTGCGGAAACGCAAGAATGTCGTCGATGATAACACAAATCATCGAGGGCAAGGATGGTATTTCTCATCATGAATTCCATTGGAAACATAGGAGGAGTCAAAATGTTGATGATGATCACGACAATTTGTCGAGAGAATTTATGAAGATGTAATCAATTGACGATGACATCAAGTCAAAGGAATGATGAAGCAAAAAGGTTATTCAAACCATGGGTACGACACAAACTCAAAATCAAGTTTGTTGGTCAAGGAGAAATGGTATGACGAGGGAGATCGACGTAAGCTTAGCTCATCATCGAAACTGGTGCTCCCGGAATAAGGACCAGGTAGCACAGTTTAATATCAACAAGACAATGATATAGCCAAACAGGCTAGGAATGGCGTGATCGGGTACAAACTCGTACTTATAGAAGCTTACTGAAGAGTTGTTGAACCGCAGTGCGGACTCGGTTCAGTTATCGGTGTCGTTGAGTGTTTAATAACTCAGAGTCCGTGAAAAATTGGAATCAGTGGGAAGGTAGCACTTGATGAATAACTCATAAGAAGTTATGCAGTTCCATGATAACCTCGAGATACCAGGTGGTAATACTCGACGACAGATCAAAGTAGAGGTTGGACTGGGGTATTATTCTATAGAAGACAAGTGCTTAAACTTTCACAGGAAATGGTATTTAAAGGAGAACATGGTCAGAACCATGATGGCAAAGGATCAATTCAACGATACCAAAGGATATTATATCAAGGAACTAGTTACCAGAAGCTTCCATGATAGGATCTACATCGTGTCCATGGGCATGAACACAAAGTTCAAGGTCGACTCCCACTTCTCCAATGCATAACCTTTCATTCACTTCTCGCGTTCGATGAAGTTGCAGTGTTGAAATTTTATCTGGCGAAGCACCATAAGAGTATGACTCGTGAAAACCTTCGGGTTCACACGGTTTAGAGAAGGCATATGTTCAACCCATAGGGCTTCTTAGAAACATATACCACAGTTTCAAGAGCAAATAACACAAGCTCGATAGTAGAGCATGGGTGAAAAAACAAGAGGATACAATTTACCGAAGGCATTAGGTATCAGGGAAGAACTTATCGATGGTTTTGTATACGAGGGACACTGTCGGATGATATTTCAGCAAAGGATCCGATGATCCATAGCGAAGCTGGTGAGAGTATCGTCACACAACCAGAGGGAGAAACAAGGTGAAGGCATCAGATTATAGAAGCAACTGGCTAATACAACGCTCACATGAAAAGGAATTATGATTTCCAAATCAAAGGATCAGAAGTAAACGCTCTGATTAAGGATGGATAAGTTGAATAGCCTTAGGGGTACAATCGATGACAATTGGCTTGGGTGAGAACCAGCTCACGTTTAAGATGACGTCTGAGCCGGAAAGATAATTTAAAAGAATCAACTGATGATTGCGTGCATTCGCACTCATGTTGAATCAAAAGGATCAAAATGATGGTGCCTAAGGATACTAACGAATATTGTCAGAAATGGAAAGCATCCATCATGCAAGCAGACAAGTATTGCCGAGCAATAAGCTACTAAGGATTTTTGGAGGATCGAATAGTATTTCGAAGACCATTGTGAAACACATGAACAACTAGGGGATGAGCGGATACTCGATAAGTGCAAGAATTATCCGTAGGGGTATTCAGGTGACAAAGAACAGCAAGGCAGTAAGCTCAAAGGATTATCAAGCAACGACGAGTATTTCGGGGTATCTTGTAATAACAAGACCAACTGGGGATGAATGTAAGAATAACAACTGAAAGTAGTTATCCATAAGGGTTGACGGTGGAAGGGGGATAGCAAATGCGATGAACACCAGTTCTCGGGTTAACAGCGGAGAGTATCTTCAGGGTCTTCATGTGCAGCAGACGATCAGCAGTAATAAGGGGCCCTCCGGGTGAAAGTGATAACGAGATCCTAATGTTAGATTTAGCAAAATTCATTTAACCCGAATAGAAGAGAGATTAGAGTCCCAGAGTATAGACAAGGAGTAAAAGATCCTAATACCACCCAATGGCGACGTGGGCCCATAAGCCACACAGCCATGTTAGTAAAAGTTTTTCAATGACTAGACTCGACTTCAGCCAAGGAGTTGGAAAGGGGGATTCCTACAGGCAGTCGGCTCTGATACCAACTTGTGACGCCCCCGATTCAATCGTACACTAATCATGCACGCAAATGTGTACGATCAAGATCCGGGACTCATGGGAAGATATCACAACACAACTCTACAAATAAAATAAGTCATACAAGCATCATAATACAAGCCAGGGGCCTCAAGGGCTCGAATACAAGTGCTCGATCATAGACGAGTCAGCGGAAGCAACAATATCTGAGTACAGACATAAGTTAAACAAGTTTGCCATAAGATGGCTAGCACAAACTGGGATACAGATCGAACGAGGCGCAGGCCTCCTGCCTGGGATCCTCCTAACTACTCCTGGTCATCGTCAGCGGGCTGCACGTAGTAGTAGGCACCTCCGGAGTAGTAGTTGTCATCGACGGTGGCGTCTGGATCCTGGGCTCCAGCATCTGGTTGCGGCAACCGGGTAGAAGGGAAAGGGGGAAAAGTTGGAGAAAAGCAACCGTGAGTACTCATCCAAAGTACTCGCAAGCAAGGAACTACACTACATATGCATGGATATATGTGTAAAGGGCCATATCAGTGGACTGAACTGCAGAATGCCAGAATAAGAGGGGGATAGCTAGTCTTATCGAAGACTACGCTTCTGGTCGCCTCCGTCTTACAGCAGGTAGAAGAGAGTAGACTGAAGTCCTCCAAGTAATCCTACCCGGCGATCCCCTCCTCGATGCCCTGTTAGAGAGCAATCACCGGGTTGTATCTGGCACTTGGAAGGGTGTGTTTTATTAAGTATCCGGTTCTAGTTGTCATAAGGTCAAGGTACAACTCCGGGTCGTCCTTTTACCGAGGGACACGACTATTCAAATAGATTAACTTCCCTGCAGGGGTGCCCCACATAGCCCAACACGCTTGATCCCATTTGGCTGGACACACTTTCCTGGGTCATGCCCGGCCTCAGAAGATCAACACGTCGCAGCCCCACCTAGGCACAACAGAGCGGTCAGCACGCCGGTCTAAACCTATGCGCGCAGGGGTCTGGGCCCATCACCCTGAGCACACCTGCACGTTGCGTACGCGGCCGGAAGCAGATCTAGCCCCCTTAATACAAGTGCGAGCTTACGATCCAATGCGGCACGCGCCACTCAGTCGCTGACGTCACGAAGGCTTCGGCTTATACCACGACGTCGAGTGCCCATATCTTTCTCGCGTAGTTGGTTAGTGCGTATAGACCAAATGGCCAGACTCAGATCAAATACCCATATCTTGTTAAGCGTGTTAAGTATCCGCGAACGCCGACAGGGCCAGGCCCACCTCTCTCCTAGGTAGCCTCGAACTGCCCTGCTGCTCCGCCACAAAGATCCACACAGAGGGCCGTCGGGACAAAGGTCCTTTTAGCCCCCAATCCGTGAATCACTCGCGGGTACTCCTCGAGCCAACCCGACTTTGGTCACCATATGTATCATGTATAATGTATAGTATATACCCGTGATCACCTCCCGAGTGATCACGGCCCGATAGTATAGCACAGCAGACGGACAAGAATGTAGGGCCACTGATGGTAAACTAGCATCCTAAACTAAGCAGGTAGGATTGCAGGTAAAGGTATCAACAGTAGTAACAAGGACAGGCTATGCATCAGGATAGGAATAACGAAAGCAGTAACATGCTACACTACTCTAATGCAAGCAGTATAGAGGAGGGTAGGCGGTATGTGGTGATCAAGGGGGGGCTTGCCTGGTTGCTCTGGCAAGAGAGAGGGGTCGTCAACTCCGTAGTCGTACTAGGTAGCAGCAGCGTCGGTCTCGGTGTCTAGCGAGAGAAGAGGGGGGAGAACAATAAATATTTAAGCAAACAGATGCCTAGCGATGCATGACATGACAAGTATCGGTGCTAGGGGTGCCCTAACGCGGTATGAGGTGATACCGTGAAGGGGGGGAATCATCCGGGAAAGTATCCCCGGTGTTTCGCGTTTTCGGGCAGAGGAGCCGGAGGGGGGAAAGTTGCGAGTTTGATATGTTAGGAATGTGTGGCGGACGAACGGGCTGCATATCCGGATTCGTCTCGTCGTTCTGAGCAACTTTCATGTAGAAAGTATTTTCATCTGAGCTATGGTTTATTTTCTATTAATTTTAGAAGATTTAAATCATTTTCAGAATTTATTTAATTATTTTAACACAACATTATCCAGAACAGTGTTTGTTGACGTCAGCATGACGTCAACAGTCAACAGAGGTTGACTAGGTCAAACTAACGTGTGGGTCCCGCATGTCATACACTTTTTAGTTTAAGTAGGGTTTAGCTAATTAATTACTGCTTAATTAAATTAACTAATTGATTAGATTAATTTAAACATGATTAATTAACTTAATTATTTTACTAATTAATTAATTAACTAATTAAAGATTTTATTAATTACATTTCCATTTCATTTTTCTAATTTTTGTTTTAGGAGTGTGGGGCCCCTGGGTCAGTGGCCCAGGGGGCCAAAACGGGCGATGGTGTAGCGGGCGTGTGCGGGGCGAAGCCCGCCCGGGCGCAGGAGATGGCCGCGGGGCGTAGGACGGCGGCGAGGGCCAGCAGGCCGCGCGGGCGGCCGGAACTACCCTAAGCGGCGGCGAGCAGGGGGGAGGCGCGCGCGCGGCTGCAGCCTACAGCAGCAGCGGTGGCAGAGAACGGCAGCGTCGGGGGTCCGCGAGCGGCAGGCGGAGGAAGAGCAGGGCGCGCGTGGTGCGCGCGCGACGGGGTAGCAGGGCGCAGCGGTGCAGCGTGTGGCCAGCGTCGGGCAGATGCGAGGGCTCTGGCGGACGGCGGGGCGAGCGACGCGGGCAAAACGGGCGGACGGGCGAGGCGCTGGAGAGCAGCAGCTGCAGCCAGCGCGGGAGGGACAGCCACGACGGTGCAGGGGCGGCCATGGCGGATGTGAGCCGGGATGGAGGCGGAGCGTCGTTAGCAGGGTGGCATGCGACTACGGCAGTGGCGCGGCAAGTGCGGACATGGAGGGAAGGGAACGTGCGGGCGGCGCGGCTGGGAAGCACGACCGCGGGCCGCGGTGCAGCAGTAGCAGCAGTAGGGGCGGCGCGGTCAGGCCGGCAAGCGAGCCAGGGGCTCCGGCGACAGGGACCATCCCAAGCGCGCGCATGAGGGCGAGGTAGGGCGCGGGCCAGTGGTGGACGGGGAGGAAAGGGAGCTCACGGTGGGTCGCAGGGAATGGGGCAGTGGGGGCGTGAGGAGGGTGATGGGGACGACGGCGTCGGAGTGGAAGCAGGCCGGCGAGGAGGCGTCTCGGGTGGCGGCGTCCTGGCGCGGGTCGGCGCGGTCGGCGCGGCGAGGGGGCGTCGCCGAGTGCCCGATCCGATCTGGATCAGGAGGAAGTAGAGGGAGGAGTGGGGATCGTGTGGGGGCGAGTGGGGATGTGGGGTGTTCGGTCTAGGGTTACGGGGTGCGGGGAGGTTAAGCAGGGGGTAGCGGGCCGGGCGGTTGGCCAGCTAACTGGGCCGGTTGGCCCAGCGGGGTTTCCCCTTTTGTTTATGTTTATTTTGTTTCCTTTTACCTTTTCATATTTTTCTTTTGCTATTTTTGCTAATTGTTTGGGCACCAATTGAGTTTTGTAAAATATGAAAGCTGGCCCACAAATCACAGCACAATAAATCCTACCACCAAAAACTAGTTTGGGTTATTTATCATTACGTATTTATTTTGTATTAATAAAAAGGTTATTAAATAATGTTTTCAGCCACTGTTTGAGGTTGTTTAAGTCACTTATTAAATTTCAATAATGTTGTTTACAATTTTATCATAACCTCTGATTTATCTACTATTTATTGAACATTTTAGTGTTAATATTTGAAAACTTTTATTGTTTGCTTGAATTTTAATTTTGAATTATAATCAGTTTCGAACTAACGCGAGATTAGAAACAATAACCGTGGTGAGGTGGCATCATTAACTTGGGATTACTGTAGCTTAATTATCCGGGCCTCACAGGGAGGGTGAGAGGGATGCGGGCGTGTGCATGCACAAGAGAAAGTTAGCTCTAGCTACAAAGATAAGAGGGTTGTGTGGGTGTAAAAGATGAATAGAGATCATATATACTTCATTATAAAAAGCGAATTCGGATATTTGAAGAATTTATCATAGTGTTTCAAACCGACGCATGTGTATAACGGTGATACACATGGTGTGGTTATGAACATGTTATACTACATTTAATATATTTTATCTCTACTCTTATAAAAAAACGGAGTTGTTGATGATGGTGTGCCTGCCATCCTGCATTATAGGCCGTCCGATTTATATCTGGTGGATAGCTAGGAAACTATGATGGTTGAAGTTGGGAACAATCATGATTGTAGATTCTTATTGAAATAGAGAAACGAATTCAAATTTAGTTCGAATTGCAGCGGTAGTATAGACATTGGGAATGCACTAAAATGTTGGTATGAGTAGGTTACATGCATTATACAGCAAGCGAAAAAATTTAATCAGACATAACATGGATTCATACTCCCTCCTTCCATCTATATAGGGCGTAATGAGATTTTTAAGACCGCCTTTGACTATTGACACAATTAATAGTACGTGACATGCACAATGTGAAAATTACATTATTGAAAGAACCTTTCACAGACGAATATAACGGTGTGCTTTGTGTAAGTTGCATGTCATATATCATTGTTCTAATATTTGGTTAAAGTTAGCATCGAAAAACGCATTAGGCTCTATATAGATGGAAGGAGGGAGTAGCTTTGAATAGCATTTGTATAGTAAAACGGGGCAAGACTCTCTCTTTGTGTGGTGTGAATAGTTTTATTTTTTTCGTTTTTTTGGTTGAGGGAAGTGCGAATTGATTTGGTAAGTACAAGTACAATATTACTACACGTTAGGCTTGTCCCTAAATTCAACCCGCGTCTTGTTATATCCCGAAAATTCAGATATCGTCCTCCCAAAACTGGCGCCTTCACAACCCGCACCTTGCTATCCAGAAATTACAACGCGTGCAAAAACTCCCTCCAGCTGCCAAATCCCGACAAGCGAAATCCCCCTTCTAACCCTGAGGCGAAAGGGCCGCTAGTTCAAATCGGTGGGGGGTACTTTTGTAACACACCCTACATTTTGGACAAGCGCGTCCCTGAGTCATGCTTCACCCCCTCCCATCACCCCCTTTTCGCCATTCGAAATCCCAGGCCGCCATAACCTCTCCGCTCCAGCCACGAAACCCCACCATCCTCCGTCAGCCACATCACCGCTGCCCAGCCGGAGCCTCTTCCCCGACGCCGTCGTCCACCACAACAGCTCGACGTCCCTCGTCCACCTCCCCGGATGAGGATCCGTCGTCCATCTCACCGTCCCGTCGGTTCAGCCGCCACGTCCTCCACCTCCAAGGAGCTGCTCTGACAATCGCCTCGTCTATCGCGGCTGCTCCATCCCCATAGCGCCACCTTAACCTGCTCCACCGGAACCGCAACATCCTCACCGACTCCTCGAACAAAGCCGAGGCCTACTCGGCGCCAACAAAGAGGTTGTACACTTATCGCATCGCACCTTCTCCTTAACTCGACCTCCCGGCGCCGACGGTGCTCCATCCCGCACCCCCATGGAGCGGCTACCTTGAAGCCGGCGCCGCGGGCGACATCTCCACGGCGGCTCTCCCCTAGTTGGAGGCCCCTTCGGCGGCGGCGTCCATACCAGCCGGATCTGCTGCTGCTGCTCCGGCTCTCACTCGCTCGCTCGCGCTGCTGCTACTGCTCCAGCTCTCGCTCGCTTGCCCAGCTGCTGCTGCTGCTCTCCCCCTCGCTCGTGTTGCTGCTCTGCTCCGACTAAGCCACACTTCAGTCGACTGAATCGACTTTTGGGTCAGTCGATTTTCAGGGGTTGGGGGGGCTTGTCGGTGTCAAAATCGGCGGATCTCGGGTAGGGGGTCCCAAACTGTGCGTCAAGGCCGGATGGTAACAGGAGACAAGGGACACGATGTTTTCACCCAGGTTCGGGCCCTCTCGATGGAGGTAAAACCCTACTCCTGCTTGATTAATATTGATGATATGGGTAGTACAAGAGTAGATCTACCACGAGATCAAGGAGGCTAAACCCTAGAAGCTAGCCTATGGTATGATTGTGTATGATGATTATTGTCTACGGACTACAACCCTCCGGTTTATATAGACACCGGATAGGGTTAGGGTTACACAGAGTCGGTTACAATAGTAGGAGATCTTGAATATCCGCATCACCTAGCTTGCCTTCCACGCCAAGGAAAGTCCCTTCCGGACATGGTACGGAGTCTTCAACCTTGTATCTTCATAGTCCAGGAGTCCGGCGAAGGTATAGTCCGGCTATCCGAACACCCCCTAATCCAGGACTCCCTCAGTAGCCCCCGAACCAGGCTTCAATGACGACGAGTCCGGCGCGCAAATTGTCTTCGGCATTGCAAGGCGGGTTCTTTCCCGAATTCTATGTACCTGTACGAATAACGTCTGATTTTTATAGCGCTCCTCGGCTTCTACGCCCAATAATGGCTGTCTTCCACGTGTTGAACGAATGCGAAAAGCCCGGGGCGTTCTTACATCCACACCCTTAGCCATACAAATGAGCCGCCTATTTAATGGGATGGGGATTTAGATCCGAACCGCATCTTCTCCTCTCCGCGAGTTGTCATCGGAGCTTTCCCAGCTAAGATCCATTCCAACATGGCCAGCCGTCGCAGCTCCTCCCCTCGCCCTTCCGGTCCCAAGCCCGGGGATTGGGAGAGTTGCACCATTCCGCATAGCGAGTTAGTGTCGCTTCAGGCCAAGGGATTCCTCCCTCAGGCATACATGGTCCCGGTCTGAGCCGGTCTCGCCACCTACCGTGGCGGAAAACAAGCGGGGAGCACCCCCAATCCTTCTAAGGGAGAACGGGTGTGCCTTGTTCCCTATCTGATAAGGGGTCTGGGATTTCCAATCCACCCATTTCTCCGCGGGCTTCTGGAGTTCTACGGCCTCCAGCTGCATCAACTCACGCCCGGCTCCGTGTTACACATTGCGGGCTTCGTTGCCCTTTGCGAGCTATTCTTAGGCGTCGAGGCTCATTTCGCGCTGTGGAAGAAGATATTCTGCCTGGTACCCCGTTCTCAAGAGGGGTCTATATACCAAGTGGGCGGAGCCGAAATATGGCGCATCGCCGGGACCGGATATCTATCCGGAACCCCGAAGAAGGCGTCCGAGGACTGGCCTTCGGAATGGTTTTACATAGACGACGTCCCACTGCCGGACCCTATCCGGGCCGGTCTCCCTGAGTTCAACAGTGCTCCTTTGAAGAAACGCCTGAGCTGGCGCCCATGGAGCTCTTAGAGAGAAAACGGCAGGGACGTCCTTTACCTGATGGGTCGGATAAGACTGTTGACTCATTCTGGACTAACCATGATTGGAGTCATGTCCGCATGCATTACGCGAGGGGTGCAGCCGCTTCAATACAGAGGCCACCCTATGTGGGATTTCAATGGGGAGGATGACGCCACGCGATACGGCCGTAAAGGGCCGGACTCTGCTGCCTCCCTAATAAAGGTTTTGTCCTCCTTGCACAAGGGAGAGAAGTAGGAGTTCCTCCGCGTTAACCCGCGGGCTGGATTCACTATGTACGAACCTCCAAGTTGGGTAAGTGAACAACTGCGCTTGCCCATTTATTTGATACTTCCATGGTCAGATAAGTAGTCTGACGACTTCAATGCAGGAACTGCGACAGGAAGTGAAAGATATAAGCAGCCGTCCTCCACAACCCAAGGACCCAGAACGGTCCCTCGATCCGGACTCTGAAGAGGATCCGGACATATCGGTGGAGCTTATCGATGGGGTGTTTCATCAGCTAAGCAAGGACAACACCTTGGTCGCTATTGTGGCAGATTACCCCGGGTAATCCCGGCCTCCCAGGTGACAGGAACCGGAGTCTTTATTCCCTTGAAGGGGATTCCATTTTTCCGTATTCCGGCATTTCTAACAACAACCGTGTTTCACAGGGGAGATTCCCGAGGCGGGAAGGCGAACCTGCGGCAGCTAGCCCACGAGGGGCCGCAGGGCCCCGTGGGGAAAAAAGAGATGCAGTCCGGACCGTGGTGCCGCCGCAAAGGTAATGCATTCTCCGTTTCCGCGGTATTATTCCGCCAGGGCATATTAATGTTTGTGCCTTTTTCAGGACGAAGAGACCTCGCCGGACTATATCCGGAGAGGATGCCAATAGCGCTTCCACCAGCCAGGTTCCAGTGACCGGCCAGGAAACGGAGGCGAGCACAAGGTGTGCACCGGGCGCTCCTCCGACAGAGGATGCGGACAGGCTGTCTGCCACAAATTCTGAAGTGGAGAGTGCCATGAACCACAGGCGTCGCCGGACAATTTTACGCGACACTTGTTTCTCCCGAGAGGCTTTAGATGCCTTTAATTCGGGAGATACGTACCTCCGTGCCGCTCAAGATGGTTTAGCCAGAGCCACGGAGCAGTATGTGAAAGACATACAGGTAAGAAAATTTTGGTTAAATATATATATATATATATATATATATATATATATATATATATACCAGTAGCCCCCGAGACTTGAAACAGTTAAAGGATCGTAAAACATGCAGGTTCTTACCGAGAAGAACACCGTGCTGTCCCAGGAGCTAGAAAAGTGCAAGGCCCAACTAGAGGCCGCACTAGCCGCAGCAGGGGAGCCTAAAGGGACCCCCTCAGGTAAGATACACTTCGAAAGATTAGTATTGTGCAGTTTGGGTGCAAATCCGACAATTGATGTTGCAGATGGCGCCGGACTTGATCCGGAGAAGCAACAACTCTTGCACCGGTTAGAGGCTGGTGAGAGTACGTTGACAAAGGTGAGGCGAGAGAAGAATGATCTCCAGGATGCCAACACCAAGCTGGATGTTGAACTTAAGGACGTTCGTGGCCAGCTGTCGGACTCCACGAAGGAGAATCAGCGGCTTCGACGCGGCATATTTGGTAACTGCTTGAACGAACTTTGAAAAATGAGTTCGGCGAGGAAGTCGAATAACAGAGTATTGTCTGTAGGTATGCTCACAGGTCGTCCTGCAGAGGATATGCCCGGTTCTACGGGTGACCTTCTTCCCGAACTCCTGCAACTGCACGAGCGAATTCGGCAGGCAATGCAAGGCGTTGCCCAAGCCTTATGGCCAGCCCACTCCATGCCCGATGGCCTTGGAGAGCTTGCGGGGAAGCTGAAGGGAGCTCGGCAGCGCTTCCGGTTGTGGAAGGTATCGGCCTGCCGACAAGGCGCTAGAGAGGCCTGGGCTATGGTGAAGACCCGTTTTACAAAATCTGACCCCAACCATATGGCCGAGGTTGGACCGGTGGGGCCTGACGGGAAGGAGATCCCTGTAAGCTTAGTGTACGACCAAGTGGAATTGGCCGCAAGGTATTCCCAGCAGGACTGTAAATTAGACAGCCTGTTAGATGGTATAGAGGAGGAATACAATCAGTCCAAATGACTGTGTAATTTTGAATTGACATATGTAATGCCTTCTAGCCGGATTGTAGATCGTTTGTCGTTGCCGACCTTTTCGCTTCAACCTCGGGACCTGACGGTCCGGAGTGTGTCCAAATACCATAGCGGTTATACAAGAGCCGTGGTATGCATGGAGACCAGGCGTATGGGTCATGAGTGCTTTATCAGACAAGTGCCCAACTAGTTATGTTATATTACATGGTTAGTAAGAAACATCTTCCAGAGAGAATAGTTCCGTTAAGGGTTCCTTTCGCTGGGGAGGCATGCCCTAAAGTGCATGTGCGGACTGCATAAAACGCAGAAAAAGCATCTGGGGGCGCATGAAAATTAATAAAAAGATCATCTTTTTTCCATCGACCGAATATTCCCTTAAGAACGCTAGCTTTCGGCTTCACCCAGTCTGAGGTACACATCCGGCTGACCCGGCAGTAACAATCGCAGAGGTGCTCCCTTTACCACCTAGCCGAACAATCGGGAACGTTGGGGTAAGCACAGGAGCCAGGCAACCCAGCTTGGCCAAAACTTAAGTCATATCGATGCATATAATGGTGAGAAAAAAGGTACATGCGGAAGTTTGACACATGTGTGGGGCATGAAGCCCGTATAAATAAGCTTCTGTTAGAGAAGCCCCCAGGTAAAATGAACGCGAGTGCGCGTCATGTAGTGAGCCTTTTAAGGGCTATAAAGGAAAAAGAGGGGAAGAAGAGAAATATAAGACAGAAAAATGTAAAAAATGGACAGGGGAAGGAGACGAACACGGAGTTCGGCGCTAGGCATAGAATCTTCAGAGACGTGCGGCATTCCACGGGTTCGGCTCAAGTCGGTTATCCGACGCATCTCGCAGGCGGTACGCTCCACCAGTCAGGACTTGGTCGACTATAAATGGACCTTCCCATTTGGGCTTGAGTTTGTCCTTTTTCTTATCCGGCAGGCGTAGAACTAGTTCGCCAACATTGTAATTTTTGGCCCATACTTCTCTGCTTTGGTATCTGCGGGCCTGTTGTTGATAAAATGCGGAACGGGCTTTTGCCACGTCACGCTCCTCCTCCAAGGCATCCAGGCTGTCCTGCCGATCGAGCTCGGCTTCTCTTTCTTCGTACATGCGCACTCTAGGTGAGTCATGAATTATGTCGCAGGGCAAAACTGCCTCTGCGCCGTACACCATAAAGAATGGTGTGTATCCGGTGGTGCGATTTGGCGTGGTCCGCAGCCCCCAGAGTACGGAGTCGAGCTCCTCTACCCAGTGCGTGCTAGATTCCTTGAGGGACCGCACTAGTCTGGGTTTGATGCCGCTCATGATAAGACCGTTTGCATGCTCGACCTGGCCATTGGTTTGTGGGTGATAGACTGAAGCATAGTCGAGCTTGATGCCCATGTTTTTGCACCATAGTTTTACCTCGTCGGCTGTAAAATTTGTACCGTTATCGGTTATGATGCTGTGGGGGACGCCGTAATGGTGTACAACCCCGGATATGAAGTCTATCACGGGTCCGGATTCAGCCGTTTTGACAGGCTTGGCTTCTATCCATTTGGTGAACTTATCCACCATGACCAGTAAGTATTTTTTCTTATGGGTTCCACCTTTAAGGGGTCCGACCATGTCAAGCCCCCAGACCGCAAAGGGCCAGGTGATGGGTATAGTTTGGAGTGCGGTGGGTGGCATATGGCTTTGGTTGGCAAAAAGTTGGCAACCAACGCATCGTTGGACTAGGTCCTGAGCGTCTGCTCGGGCCGTCGGCTAATAGAAGCCTGTGCGGAAAGCCTTGCTAACAAGGGACCGAGCAGCAGCGTGATGGCCACCGAGTCCGGCGAGAATTTCGGCCAAGAGATTCTGCCCTTCCTCTTCGGAGATGCACCTTTGAAGGACTCCGGTGGTGCTTTTCTTATAAAGCTCTCCCTCGTGGACTTTGTAGGCTTTAGATCGCCGCACTATGCAGCGGGCCTCATTTTGGTCCTCTGGGAGTTCCTGCCTAGTAAGGTAGGCTAGGAATGGTTCTGTCCACGGGGCGATAACCGCCATTATTACGTGGGCTGAAGGTGTAATTTTGTTGGCAGGACCTCCGATTACGTCAGGTTGTTCGGCGTCGAGTGGTTCGGCTGCATCCGGGCTGTTAATTGCGGGTTCCCCCTCCCATGTTACGGATGGTTTGAACAATCTTTCCAAAAAGATGTTGGGTGGACTGCATCGCATTTTGCTCCGATGCGTGCCAGGACGTCCGCTGCTTGATTATTTTCGCGGGCTATATGGTGAAACTCCAGCCCTTCGAACCGAGCTGACATTTTTAGGACGGCATTGCGGTAAGCTGCCATTTTTGGATCCTTGGCATCGAAGTCGCCATTTATTTGGGAGATCGCGAGGTTCGAATCCCCGCGTACCTCTAGGCATTGAATGCCCATGGATACTGCCATCCGGAGACCGTGTAGGAGAGCCTCAGATTCGGCTGCATTGTTGGAGTCCGTGTACATAATTTGGAGTACATATTGGACTATGTCTCCTGTGGGGGACGTCAAACCGACGCCAGATCCCAATCCGGCCAACATTTTGGAGCCGTCGAAGTGCATGATCCAGTTTGAGTATGTGCCATACTCTTTAGGGAGTTCGGCCTTCGTCCATTCTGCGACGAAGTCGGCCAATACTTGCGATTTTATAGCTCGCCGTGGCTTATAGGTTATGTCGAACGGGAGGAGCTCGATGGCCCATTTTGCGATCCGGCCCGTTGCATCACGGTTATTGATAATGTCATTGAGTGGTACTTCTGAGGCTACTGTAATCGAACACTCTTGAAAGTAGTGTCGTAGCTTCCGGGATGCCATGAATACTGCATATGCAATTTTCTGATAGTGTGGGTACCGTGATTTGCATGGAGTGAGGACAGTGGACACATAGTAGACCGGCCTTTGAAGGGGGAATTTGTGTCCGTCCGTTTCCCGCTCGGCGACGAGCACTGCGCTGACAACTTGATGGGTTGCCGCGATGTATAATAGCATTGGCTCGCCGGTGTTTGGCGCGGCCAGGACTGGGTTTGTTGCCAATATGGATTTTATTTCATTGAGTCCGGCCGTGGCGGCATCTGTCCACTCGAAGTGTTCGGTGCACCGTAGGAGGCGGTAAAGGGGCAGCGCCTTTTCTCCCAGGCGGGAGATGAAGCGGCTTAGAGCCGCCACACATCCGGTTAATTTCTGTATTTGTTTGAGGTCTTTTGGGACATCCAATTGTGAAAAAGCTCGGATCTTGGCTGGATTTGCTTCGATTCCTCTACCGGATACAATGAAGCCCAAGAGCTTTCCGGCTGGAACGCCGAAAACGCATTTTTCCGGATTCAGCTTGATGTCGTATTTTCGGAGGTTACCGAATGTAAGCCTCAAGTCGTCTACTAGAGATTCGACATGTCTTGATTTGACGACCACGTCATCCACGTACGCTTCTACTGTTTTGCCGATCTGGTTTGCCAGACATGTTTGGATCATGCGCTGATATGTTGCGCCAGTGTTTTTTAGCCCGAAGGGCATTGTGTTGAAGCAGAATGGGCCGTATGGTGTGATGAATGCCGTTGCGGCTTGGTCTGATTCAGCCATCTTGATTTGATGGTAACCGGAGTATGCGTCGAGGAAACACAACGAATCGTGTCCTGCAGTGGCATCGATAATTTGATCTATGCGAGGGAGGGGGAAGGGATCCTTTGGGCAGGCCTTATTAAGGTCTTTAAAATCGACGCACAGGCGCCAGGATTTGTCCTTCTTTGGTACCATCACCAGGTTTGCTAGCCAGTCCAGATGTTTTATATCTCCTATGAATCCGACCTCCAATAACTTGTCTAGCTCCTCTCCCATAGCCTGTCTCTTCGGTTCGGAAAAGCGCCGAAGGGCTTGTTTGACAGGTTTGAATCCTTTCTGGATATTTAAGTTGTGTTCGACCAGCCTGCGTGGGATTCCTGGCATGTCTGAAGGGTGCCAGGCAAAAATGTCCCAGTTCTCTCGTAGGAACTCTCGCAGTGCGGCGTCTACATCAGGGTTCAATCGTGCCCCGATGGAGGCTGTTTTATTGGGGTCCGTTGGATGGACCTGGAATTTGACTATTTCGTCCGCTGGTTTGAAGGATGTGGATTTGGATTTCTTATCGAGTATCACATCATCCCTATTAACCTTGGAGCGCAGCGTGGTCAGTTCTTCGGCCGCTAAGGTTTCGGATAGTGCCTCAAGGGCCAATGCGGCTGTCTTGTTTTCGGCGCGGAGTGCTATGTCTGAATCACTAGCGAGAGTGATAATTCCGTTTGGCCCAGGCATCTTGAGCTTCATGTACCCGTAATGGGGTATGGCTTGGAAAACTGTGAATGCCTCCCGTCCTAATATAGCGTGGTATCCGCTTTTGAACGGGGCCACCTGGAACATGACTTCTTCGGACCTGTAATTATCCAGCGTGCCGAACACCACATCTAGTGTGATCTTTCCAGTGCAGCGTGCTTCCTGACTGGGGATTATTCCTCTAAAGGTTGTGATGCTTTGCTCAATGCGGTTCCAGTTTATTTCCATCTTTTGGAGGGTTTCCTCGTAAATGAGGTTCAATCCACTGCCTCCATCCATAAGTACCTTTGCGAGGCAACAGCCGTCCACTATGGGACTGAGGACCAATGCGGCTGGTGCTCGGGCTGTTCGGAATTTAGGTTCGTCACTCGCGTTGCAGGTGATGGCAGTGTTACTCCATGGGTTTATTATTGCTACTTGATAGACTTCGGTGAGGCTGCGGAGTGTTCTTTTTCACATATTATTTGATGCAAAAGTCTCGAAGACTGTGAGAACGGTACTGGTGTCCTCGTGCTGGCTTTCTTCGGCCTCTGAAATTAGGAGGTCATCGCCAATTTTGGCCACCTGCCGGAGTATCCAACATGCTCTAAGGTTGTGTGTTGGTGTGGCGTCCTCTGTACTGTGAATCCTACAGGGTCCATCAAGCCACCTTTCTAGTACGGTTCCATGCCCTCTAGAGGGTTTTGGCTTTTTGATATTTGATCTGGGTGCCTTAGTGTGGTGCACCCTCTTAGTTCGGACGGGATTTCTATTCAAGGCCGGATTATCCCAAAATTTTATTTCGGTTTTCCAAGCGCTTTCCATCGCACAGTACTTTTGTACTATGGACGCCAAGTCAGCGAATCGTGTAATATCACGACGACTTATGGCGTTAAGTATTCACTCGTCCGTGCAATTACTACAAAAGATTGAAATTGCGTCTCCCTCGCAGTAGTCCTTTGTCTTGTTCATAACCAGGAGGAATCTGGCCCAGTAGTGATGTACTGTTTCTTCGGGCTTTTGCCTGATTTGGGAAAGATCGCTTATGATCGGGCGGGCGGGTGTCGTTGAATCTGAGACCTCACCCAATTTACGATTCGGAGGCCGAAGAACTTCCGAACTCTGAAGTCCGGAATCTTGGATGTTGTCCGATGAGTCTAGCCAGTTGCCTGATTCTAAGCTCAGGTCTTGGATTGTATACTCCCCTCCGCGGGTATCCGGCCTGGAGGGTTCTGGAATTCGGACGTAGCTAGTCCTTAGGATAGATGAAGGGTCGCCGCATTGCGCCTCTACCACAGCAACGTGGTGGGCGACTTGGGGAGAGTTAATTTCTCTTAGATCGGGTTTAAGCCCAACCTGGTCGTAATTTGTAGCGACCCCCAATGCGGCGATGCGATCCAAGAGCTCGTTTACGGAAGAGAGCTTCATTGGATCCAACTGCTTGGCGAGTTCTAAGCTGACGTGAAGGTTGCTTTCGATGACCCGAGAGGTCACCGTCGGTGCAACGGCCGAACAGGCGGTCGTGAGAAAACCACCTAGCCGGAGGGTTTGGCTGACAGCCAAGGCTCCCTTAATAATGGTGCCCTCTTTAAAGACGGGAAGAGGCATCCTTCCTGATCGCGACGGCACAGAGGAACTCTCAATGAAAGCACCAATGTCGGTGTCAAAACCGGCGGATCTTGGGTAGGGGGTCCCGAACTGTGCGTCAAGGCCGGATGGTAACAGGAGACAAGGGACATGATGTTTTTACCCAGGTTCGGGCCCTCTCGATGGAGGTAAAACCCTACTCTTGCTTGATTAATATTGATGATATGGGTAGTACAAGAGTAGATCTACCACGAGATCAAGGAGGCTAAACCCTAGAAGCTAGCCTATGGTATGATTGTGTATGATGATTATTGTCTACGGACTACAACCCTCCGGTTTATATAGACACCGGATAGGGTTAGGGTTACACAGAGTCGGTTATAATAGTAGGAGATCTTGAATATCCGCATCACCTAGCTTGCCTTCCATGCCAAGGAAAGTCCCTTCCGGACACGGGACGGAGTCTTCAACCTTGTATCTTCATAGTCCAGGAGTCCGTCGAAGGTATAGTCCGGCTATCCGAACACCCCCTAATCCAGGACTCCCTCAGGGCTCGCCGGAGTTAAGGAAGAACCACCCGCAGCGGGGAAGGGGGCTCGCCGGAGAGGTACCCCACTATCTATCTTAGGGTTCAGGGTGGGGGCGGGGGGCCTAGAGGGCCGGCCGGGGTGCCGGTGGCGAGTAGTTTCGGGGTGGCGAGGCAGCGCCGGGGCCGGCGGTTCGGCCGGTGGTGGCTGGCGGCTCACGGGGGTGCAGGTTGAAGATGAACTGCATGCCCTCCCTAAACTACATGTCAAGTGCCTCTCTGCTACCATTGCGTTCAGTTTCGACAGTAGCATTCAGATTCCACAGTAAATTTCAGTTTCGACAGTTAAGTTCAGAGTGAACAGTTTTTACCTCATCTGTTGTAGTTAGGTGGTTTTTGGTGATGTTAATTTACATCCATTTTACATCATCTATTGGACATGCTATTAGAATCCCACTTGAGATTGATGATGTCTGGCTTGTGCTGCTTCAGCCTTGACGTCTTACGGCTCACCGGAGCTGCTCCAACGACAGAACGATCCATCACAACAGAGCAGTGCCCTGAACGCCGTCTACAGATTTCTCAGATCTTCCTCCACACCTCCGACAACCACCTCTGCCTCAACTGCTTCAGTGACCAACCAAATGATGCTGAGGTCGACACGGCTACGGCAAAGAGGTTGTACACTTGTTGCATCACTTATTACTATATATTCACGTCGATCCATTAGGGCTATTTTGGTTCAACGGAAAAACGTTGATCCACTGGTTGTTACCATCACTCTAAATTTCTGCATGCTCTCCTTACATAATGTCACCATATTTTTTTTGTATGCATGTCAGATATTGTACACAGTCATGCTGAACATGTAGAGAAAAAGAGAAGAGTTTTGTGCGACAATACAATGTCATGCAGACATCGCTCCATGGTGGGTTCAATGGCAAACCCTCCCCACCCCTCTCCATATTGTAACCCAGAGGAAGATATCTATTCTGAGGTGGATTCAGACGCCGCTGACGACTCCTATTTACCCCCAAGGTGTTTGCTCTACCTTGGCATGATGATGTTAGTCATATCATGCATATGTTGCCTTGCAGTGCCTACTTTTGACATCATATATGTCATCTGCTTAGTTTAGACATGTTCTGTAATGCCACCTGTTTAGTTTCTATATCATATATGGGAATTATGCAGTCTCATGTCTTTTAGCCAACCATAATATATGTGAAATATGCAATGCCATCATGTTTAACCAGGCATCATATATTTGAATGATATCTTAACCATCCTTTTCTTCATTACATTTCCATTTGTCGACAATGTTTGTACATTAAAGTACTCTTCTTGTGAATCAACCATTTGGGTGGGAGATGGAAAAATCTGGAGTGAAAACAAGGCCTTCAGAGTAGTCAATGCTACCTGTCAAAGCAGATCTCTTGTTGGGTCCCGATAGCTCCTCAGAGATGGATTCAGAGACAGATGACCAGTCCTATTCCCCCACTGAGGTGTATGCTCTAACTTGGCACGGTTATACTGCTCATATCATGCATACGGTGTCTTGCATTGCATAGTTTAGACATCATATACACAATATTCAACACCATGTTCTTAGTTCATACATCATATCGAATGCCCTATGTTCAGCATATAAATCACATATGTGAATTAAATGATGCGATCCTGATTACTTAGATAACATGTAGGTGAATTATGTCATGCGATCCTGTTTAGTTATTCATCATATCTTTGAATTATGTTATGCTATGCTATCCAGTTTAGATAGACATCATATATGTGAAATTATGTCAACTATTTCATGCCCTCTTTTTTCCACACTATCTATTGCATCTGTCTCTCATACAATGTCTGTACATTCAACTATGTTTCCTGTTTATCAGCCATTTGAATTGGAGCGGGTGATGCCGGTATCTAGCGGACTAAAAACACGGTCTTCAAATAAAACACGGTCTTGGTGGGATAGCACCCCGGTTGTACATGCACAAGAACCAGCGCTACCACACATAACCCAAACTGTCGCAGATTGTACCCCTACTGCGATGGACACAGAATCAGCTTCACCCAATCTAACCCCAACCCCAGCCGATAGTAACCCAGTTCCTGTTGACACATCACCATCTCCACCATAGAGCTCCCAAACAAGAGCAGTTAGTAAGGTAGCTCAAGTGCCCAAAGGGCCAGTACTATCACGGCGAACCCCAACTCCACCAGTTAGTACGCCTATTCCTGTGGAGGAAGCACAACCAGCTAGTCGTAGTTTAGCATCTATCGCATTTGATGTTGTTAAATTGTATGTGCGTATCTTCCCATCTTGGAAATATTATACTGAAGATGAAGGAAAATGCCAGTTGCAAGTGTTTATCCAGGAGTTATGTGTAACTAATGTTATTCATGGCAATTACTTTGCTTCATCCTATACATCCTACCTCCATGATGGTTATAATACAGCAAATTTTCCCATTTTTCTCTATAGAGAAGGACCGATTTGGAAACTCGGGATGAGGTAAGCTGTGCTAATACCTCTGCTATCTTCAAGAATTCTTGGTGGCAGTATCAGAATTACCTGAAGAAAACGTACTTCACCGGCAAAGAAACTCATCAAATTCCCTTACGTTCTCCTGAGACACATTTACTGGACGATGACTGGGAACGCCTTGTTCTGTACTGGTCCCGAACAAAGAATGTGGTAAGGTCTATGAGCTCATTTTCTATTTTTAAGTATTATATTCTTGCATCTTACTGTACTCTGTTCATGTAGAACAAGTGCCTAAACCTGAAGAACAACTGTTCTAATTTAAGATTCCATTGCTATCATAGTTCAAAAAAGCGTTAGGCGTTAATTGTGCGTTTTGCCACCGCCTTGCGCTTTATTGACCAAAGCACATGCTTATGCGCAGTTATGCATAGATTATGCGTAGTTATGCGCAATGCGTTTTTCCAACGCCTAGAGCCTAGGCGCGCTTAAGCGCTCGCTTAGGCGTGCCTTTTTTTAACTATGATTGCTTTGCTCTTGTATCACTATATTTACTCATAAACTTATTTTTAAATTGAAGGATCCAATCGAAACTCCAATGGCACAGCAGGTATGTTCAGGCATGTTTCTTTAACAATTTTGCTCTTATCAATAGCTCTATTGATTTCAATTTCAATTGTGTATACAGTTGACTTTCATATCATGCACATTACTAGCATCACAACAGAGCCAATAGTGTTGTTGTACATGCAGACCCGTGGTACCCATCTGAAATCTTGTTGTGCCGTGTAGTTTCCCATGCTTTGTTTTCTTTCACTGCTGCTTTGTCTTGAACTGATATGATTTGAACCATGTCTCTATTTTGATTTGGCAAGACAATGCAGTGACCATAGGACATAGATATATGTTTGTTTGATGCTTTTATTATGTACTAGTACTTGGCAATAGAAGACTTGGTAGTTTAATCCTGTCCACCTTACTAATGAACTGGTTCACCGAAATGAGTTTCATATACTAGTACATGCTAAACTTGTTATGTGTCTGCTTGTTTCTTCTTTTAGAATGTTGATAGAATATTGGGGAAGAGTGCCTTATTAAGCAATGGTAAAGGAAGTAATGCAGATAAGGTTCAGGATAGTGACACATCCTTGTTGGTCTCCGACAAAGCTTATAAAACACCTAAGGAAGACTATCTTGAAGACAGCGAGACAACCCCAAAGTCCTGTCTTGGTTTAGTGTTCGAGTTACTGGCCACTACCTCTTGCACAAGCTATTCAAACTCATTGTCTGAATCAGTTCGGTTTCTTGAGTCTCAACTACAAGCTGAAAGACATCGATCCGCTGTGCTGCGACAAGAAGCGGAAGGACTGCGGAAGTCCCTGGAGCATTCAGATGCATACTTTCTGGTGCAACAGCAAGCGTTGGAGGATTTTAGCGCCAAACAGGACAAAGCTAATCAGCTTGCTAAGCTTATTGCCAGCATGGTGGATACCCAGGATAACGTTTGTTGAGCTCTTCTGAAGTTGTTTCAGTTATGCTCTTGTTTTGCTGCCGCGTTTATTTGCATTGGTGGCCAATTTTGACGGCCAGTGTATGTAATGTGCTGCTTTGTTCCCTATATTTGCACTGGTGGCGAACTTTGATGCCCAGTGGATGTAATATGTGTAATAGCGGTAATAGGCTAGCGTTAATTGCTTGCTTATTTATTTCCTTATTGTCTTGTTTAGTTGTTTGCTTGTAGTCACTGTATTTCTTTTTCTGTTTTCTTTCTAGTGGCCACAATAGCCTATTTTTGGTTACTAGGCCAAAATAATCATGGCAACACACGGACTTTTGTAACCATGGACCTCCTGCAGGCCGTATGATCCATGGGCCTTCGTCCGGCCGTAGGATCCATCGGCCTTCTATGCGGGCCTTAGGGTCCATGGGCCCTCTACGGGCCGTAGGGTCCATGGGCCTTCTATGGGCCATACGATCCATGGGCCTTCTACGAGCCATAGTATCCATGGGCCTCATATGGGCCGTAGGATCCATGGGCCTTCTACGGGGCATATCATCATTTCGCCAATCATGGGCCGTACTATTCGTGGACCATAACGGGCCTTTAATAGGCCGTATTTGATAACTCTATGAAAATAGCCCAACGGGCTTTTTTGACATGAAAACGGCTCAACGTATTAACGGTCCGCAAACGGGCCGACTGTAACAACGAGCTGATTTGGCCCACAAGCAGAAAATGACGATAACGGGCCGTATGTAACCGAATGCTGCAAATGAGCCCAAGAATCAATGGGCCCTGAGAAGGCCGAAAGATAACTTGGGCTGGAAACGTCCCAATGGAATAATGGGCCATTAATGGGTATAAAGTGGTACATTGTTCATTACGGGCCAGTTTCACCACGGGCCGTTAATGGGCCAAGAATTACAAAGGTCCTCATATGGGCCGAAAGAAGTCATGGGCCACACATGGGCCGGAATTTAAAACGGGCTGAATCATATTGGACGGCCCAGATGACGCTACTGGGCCTAATTCGGATAGGGCGTAACGGGCCCTGGGTTAGCGGGTTGTAAATGGGCTATATGCGAACATGCCGTTAACAGGCTTTCCGTGGGCATGCCCGCCACCTTTTGACCAAGTCAAACGGGCCGGCCTTTTCACAGGAATGGGCCTCTGTTGGGTCGTGCCACGTGTTGCCGTATCATAGGCACCTTCGGTCCAATGAGAGGACGACATCTGTTCCAACGGTGAGCCGACACGTGTTTCCTCCAGCCAATGATGATTTTACACGTGGAAAATCCCCATTGGTCGGGGCTGTTAACGGGTTATCGGATCCAAAACCCGACCCGATAGCTTAACAGCGTTCCGTTACGGTGGATGCCACGTGTCAGTCACCCTTGACGAAAGCACTTCTGTGACGCGCGATTTATTGTCATGGAAGTGGACACTTCCGTGATTATAATTTTGATAATGTCATGGACCACTTCTACAACAGCACAAGTATGACTATCTTGATTCTGTCATAAATTTGTCATGCATGTACATGCATGACAAAAAATGCGACCTACTGTGACAAACACGTATCATCACGGAAGTGTATTTTTTTGTAGTGGCGCCGAGAGCGTAGGAGCGTTTTCTTATGGCCGGGGAACTTCTTGGCAGCTTCCTTCTTCGCGGGCGGGCGCCCGACGCGGTGGGTCGCTTTGAGGGGCCGCGCGTCTGATGCCAGGGCACCGTCTTGGTGCGGAGGTGGTGGAGGCGCTCCGTGGGCTATGTCACCCGCGATTGGAGGAGGGCGAGGTAGCAAGAGAGACGGGACAGGTGAGCCCCCAGCGGCACTGACGAGCTTGGCGATGAGGTCCAGCCAGTCCTTGTAGAGGTCGTCGACCCGGCGGTAGCGCAGGAGCTCGCGTGCCATGAACAGCGCGGACTGCGCGTCTATGGGCGCGCGGCGAGTGTGGGACGATGAGCCGGCCGAAGTTGCAGCCGTACCGCCACACCGAGGGGTGCAGCAAAGACACTAGCTGCTCGTTTCCCGCTGGGCCGATGGTGCATTGGCGGCGGGTGACGAACAACGACGGGGAGGCCCGCCAACGGGGGCCGTCTAAGCAACGTGGGCGGCCAGGGCGGCCCGGCGCTTGGCGCGAGCTTGACGCGCGTCTACCATGGACGTGGTGGAGCGATGGAGCGTGGATCAACGAAACGAAAGCTTCGGCGCACCCCTACCTGGCGCGCCAAATGTCGGATTGCGGGTTCTGGCAAAACCCTTAAGGTCCGAACTATGGGGTGCGCACGAAGATCTCTCCCTCCCCCTAGCTCACTCACCACAATCTCAAAGCTCAGCTCGTCAAACTCGAAGAACAAGGGACATAAGAGTTTATACTAGTTCGTGTTGGCGAACGTTGCAGAAAACAAAAAAAATTCCTATGTTTCACCAAGATCAATCTATGGAGTCAACTAGCAACGAGAGGAGAGTGCATCTACATACCCTTGTAGATCGCGAGCGGAAGCGTTCAAGAGAACAGGGATGATGGAGTCGTACTCGCCGTGATCCAAATCACCGATGACCAAGTGCTGAACGGACAGCACCTCCGCGTTCAACACAGGTACGGTTGGGGAAGACGTCTCCTCCTTCTTGATCCAGCAAGGGAAGGAGAGGTTGATGGAGATCCAGCAGCACGACAGCGTGGTGGTGGATGCAGCAGTGATCGCAGCAGGGCTTCGCTGAGCTTCTGCGAGAGGGAGAGGTGTAGCAGGGGAGAGGGAGGCGCCAAGACTTGAGGTGCGGCTGCCCTCCCTTCCCCCCTTTATATAGGCCCCCTGGGGGGCGCCGGCCCTAGGAGATGGGATCTCCTTGGGGGGCGGCGGCCAAGGGGGAGGCTTGCCCCCCAAGGCAAGTGGAGGCGCCCCCCCAACCTAGGGTTTCCAACCCTAGGCGCAGGGGGCCCAAGGGGGGGCGCACCAGCCCACTAGGGGCTGGTTCCCCTCCCCACTTCAGCGCACGGGGCCCTCCGGGATGGGTGGCCCAACCCGGTGGACCCCCGGGACCCATCTGGTGGTCCCGGTACAATACCGGTGACTCCGAATCCTTCCCGATGGCCGAAACTACACTTCCTATATATAATTCTTCACCTCCGGACCATTCCGGAACTCCTCGTGACGTACGGGATATCATCCGGGACTCCGAACGACTTTCAGATTACTGCATACTAATATCTCTACAACCCTAGCATCACCGAACCTTAAGTGTGTAGACCCTACGGGTTCGGGAGACAAGCAGACATGACCGAGACGACTCTCCGGTCAATAACCAACAGCGGGATCTGGATACCCATGTTGTCTCCCACATGCTCCTCGATGATCTCATCGGATGAACCACGATGTCGAGGATTCAAGTAATCCCGTATACAATTCCCTTTGTCAATCGGTACGTTACTTGCACGAGATTCGATCGTCGGTATCCCAATACCTCGTTCAATCTCGTTACCGGCAATTCACTTTACTCGTACTATAATGCATGATCCCGTGACCAACCACTTGGTCACATTGATCTCATTATGATGATGCATTACCGAGTGGGCCCAGAGATACCTCTCCGTCATACGGAGTGACAAATCCCAGTCTTGATCCGTGTCAACCCAACAGATGCTTTCGGGGATGCCTGTAATATACCTTTATAGTCACCCAGTTACGTTGTGATGTTTGGCACACCCAAAGCACTCCTACGGCATCCGGGAGTTACACGATCTCATGGTCTAAGCAAATGATACTTAATATTGGAAAAGCTTTAGCAAACGAACTACACATCTTGTGCTAGGCTTAGGATTGGGTCTTGTCCATCACATCATTCTCCTAATGATGTGATCTCGTTATCAATGACATCTAATGCCCATAGTCAGGAAACCATGACTATCTGTTGATCAACGAGCTAGTCAACTAGAGGCTCACTAGGGACATGTTGTGGTCTATGTATTCACACATGTATTACGATTTCCGGATAACACAATTATAGCATGAACAATAGACAATTATCATGAACAAGGAAATATAATAATAATCCTTTTATTATTGCCTCTAGGGCATCTTTCCAACAGTCTCCCACTTGCACTAGAGTCAATAATCTAGTTACATTGTGATGAATCGAACACCCATAGAGTTCTGGTGTTGATCATGTTTTGCTCGCGGAAGAGGTTTACTCAACGGATCTGCGACATTCAGATCTGTGTGCACTTTACAAATATCTATGTCTCCATCTTGAACATTTTCACGAATGGAGTTGAAGCGACGCTTGATGTGCCTGGTCTTCTTGTGAAACCTGGGCTCCTTGGCAAGTGCAATAGCTCCAGTGTTGTCACAGAAGAGAGCGATTGTCCCCGACGCATTGGGTATGACTCCTAGGTCGGTGATGAACTCCTTCATCCATATTGCTTCATGCACTGCCTCCGAGGCTGCCATGTACTCCGCTTCACATGTAGATCCCGCCACGACGCTTTGCTTGCAACTGCACCAGCTTACTGCCCCACCATTCAAAATAAACATGTATCCGGTTTGTGACTTGGAGTCATCCAGATCCATGTCGAAGCTAGCGTCGACGTAACCCTTTACGACGAGCTCTTCGTCACCTCCATATACGAGAAACATGTCCTTAGTCCTTTTCAGGTACTTCAGGATATTCTTGACCGCTGTCCAGTGTTCCATGCAGGGATTACTTTGGTACGTTCCTACCAAACTTACGACAAGGTTTACATCAGGTCTGGTACACAGCATGGCGTACATGATAGACCCTATGGCTGAGGCATAGGGGACGACACTCATCTTTTCTCTATCTTCTGCCATGGTCGGACATTGAGCTGAGCTCAATTTCACACCTTGCAACACAGGCAAGAACCCCTTCTTGGACTGATCCATATTGAACTTCTTCAATATCTTTTCAAGGTATGTGCTTTGTGAAAGACCTATGAGGCGTCTTGATCTATCTCTATAGATCTTGATGCCTAATATATAAGCAGCTTCTCCAAGGTCCTTCATTGAAAAACACTTATTCAAATAGGCCTTAATGCTGTCCAAAAGTTATATATCATTTCCCATCAAAAGTATGTCATCCACATATAATATGAGAAATGCTACAGAGCTCCCACTCACTTTCTTGTAAACGCAGGCTTCTCCATAAGTCTGCACAAACCCAAATGCTTTGATCATTTCATCAAAGCGAATGTTCCAACTCCGATATGCTTGCACCAGCCCATAAATGGAGCGCTGGAGCTTGCATACCTTGTTAGCATTCTGAGGATCGACAAAACCTTCCGGCTACATCAAATACAATTCTTCGTTAAGAAAGCCGTTGAGGAATGCCGTTTTGACATCCATTTGCCATATCTCATAATCATAGTATGCGGCAATTGCTAACAAGATTCGGACGGACTTCAGCTTCGCTACAGGTGAGAAGGTCTCATCGTAGTCAACCCCTTGAACTTGTCGATAACCCTTAGCGACAAGTCGAGCCTTATAGATGGTAACATTACCATCCGCGTCCGTATTCTTCTTAAAGATCCATTTATTCTCTATCGCTCACCGATCATCGGGCAAGTCTGTCAAAGTCCATACTTTGTTTTCATACATGGATCCTATCTCGGATTGCATGGCTTCAAGCCATTTGTTGGAATCTGGGCCCGCCATTGCTTCTTCATAGTTCGAAGGTTCACCGTTGTCTAACAACATGATTTCCAAGACAGGGTTGCCGTACCACTCTGGTGCGGAACGTGTCCTTGTGGACCTATGAAGTTCAGTAGCAACTTGATCTGAAGTTTCATGATCATCATCACTATCCTCCTCTCTAATCGGTGGAGGCACCACAAAAACATTTTCTTGAGATGCGCTACTCTCCGGTTCAAGAGGTAATACTTCATCAAGTTCCACTTTCCTCCCACTTACTTCTTTCGAGAGAAACTCTTTCTCCAGAAAGGACCCGGTCTTGGCAACAAAGATCTTGCCTTCGGATCTGAGGTAGAAGGTATACCCAATGGTTTCCTTAGGGTATCCTATGAAGACGCATTTTTCCGACTTGGGTTCGAGCTTTTCAGGTTGAAGTTTCTTGACATAAGCATCGCATCCCCAAACTTTTAGAAACGACAGCTTAGGTTTCTTCCCAAACCATAATTCATATGGTGTCGTCTCAACGGTTTAGACGGTGCCCTATTTAAAGTGAATGTAGCTGTCTCTAGAGCGTATCCCCAAAATGATAGCGGTAAATCAGTGAGTGACATCATAGATCGCACCATATCCAATAGAGTGCGATTACGATGTTCGGACACACCGTTACGCTGAGGTGTTCCAGGCGGCGTGAGTTGTGAAACGATTCCACATTTCCTTAAGTGCGTACCAAATTCGTGACTTAAATATTCTCCCCCACAATCTGATCGTAAGAACTTGATTTTTTTGTCACATTGATTCTCAACCTCACTCTGAAATTCCTTGAACTTTTCAAAGGTCTCAGACTTGTGTTTCATTAAGTAGACATACCCATATCTACTCAAGTCATCAGTGAGAGTGAGAACATAACGATAGCCACCGCGAGCCTCAACACTCATTGGACCGCACACATCAGTATGTATGATTTCCAATAAGTTGGTTGCTCGCTCCATTGTTCCGGAGAACGGAGTCTTGGTCATCTTCCCCATGAGGCATGGTTCACACGTGTCAAATGATTCGAAATCAAGAGACTCCAAAAGTCCATCTGTATGGAGCTTCTTCATGCGTTTGACCTATGTGACCAAGGCGGCAGTGCCACAAGCATGTGGGACTATCATTATTAACCTTACATCTTTTGGTATTCACACTATGAATATGTGTAACATTACGTTCGAGATTCATTAAGAATAAACCATTCACCAGCGGGGCATGACCATAAAACATATCTCTCATATAAATAGAACAACCATTATTCTCGGATTTAAACGAGTAGCCATCTCACATTAAACGAGATCCAGATACAATGTTCATGCTCAAAGCTGGCACTAAATAACAATTATTGAGGTTTAAAACTAATCCCGTAGGTAAATGTAGAGGTAGCATGCCGACGGCGATCACATCGACCTTGGAACCATTCCCGACGCGCATCGTCACCTCGTCCTTCGCTAGTCTCCGTTTATTCCGCAGCTCCTGTTTTGAGTTACAAATATGAGCAACCGCACCGGTATCAAATACCCAGGAGCTAATACGAGTACTGGTAATGTACACATCAATTACATGTATATCAGATATACCTTTAGTGTTGCCGGCCTTCTTGTCTGCTAAGTATTTGGGGTAGTTCCCCTTCCAGTGTCCCTTGCAATAAAAACACTCAGTCTCAGGCTTGGGTCCATTCTTTGACTTCTTCCCGGCAACTGGCTTACCGGGCGCGACAACTTCCTTGCCGTCCTTCTTGAAGTTCTTCTTCCCCTTGCCTTTCTTGAACTTAGTGGTTTTATTCACCATCAACACTTGATGTTCCTTTTTGATTTCTACCTTTGCTGATTTCAGCATTGAATACACCTCAGGAATGGTCTTTTCCATCCCCTGCATATTGTAGTTCATCACAAAGCTATTGTAGCTAGGTGGGAGTGACTGAAGGATTCTGTCAATGACCGCCTCGTCCGGGAGGTTAATGTCCAGCTGGGACAAGCGGTTCTGTAACCCAGACATTTTGAGTATGTGCTCACTGACAGAACTATTTTCCTCCATCTTACAACTGTAGAACTTGTCGGAGACTTCATATCTCTCGACCCGGGCATGAGCTTGGAAAATCATTTTCAGCTCTTCGAACATCTCATATGCTCCGTGCTTCTCAAAACGCTTTTGGAGTCCCGGTTCTAAGCTGTAAAGCATGCCGCACTGAATGAAGGAGTAATCATCAGCACGCTGCTGCCAAGCGTTCATAACGTCTTGGTTCTCTAGGATGGGTGCTTCACCTAGCGGTGCTTCTAGGACATATTGTTTCCTGGAAACTATGAGAATGATCCTCAGGTTCCGGACCCAGTCCGTATAGTTGCTGCCATCATCTTTCAGCTTGGTTTTCTCTAGGAACGCGTTGAAGTTGAGGTTGACATTAGCGTGGGCCATTTGATCTACAAGACATATTGCGAAGTTTATTTAGACTAAGTTCATGATAATTAAGTTCATCTAATCAAATTATTTAATGAACTCCCACTCAGATTAGACATCCCTCTCGTCATCTAAGTGTCACATGATCCGATTCAACTAGGCCGTGTCCGATCATCACGTGAGATGGACTAGTCATCATCGGTGAACATCTCCATGTTGATCGTATCTTCCATACGACTCATGTTCGACCTTTCGGTCTCTTGTGTTCCGAGGCCATGTTTGTACATGCTAGGCTCGTTAAGTCAACCTAAGTGTATTGTGTGTGTAAATCTGGCTTACACCAGTTGTATGCGAACGTTAGAACCTATTACACCCGATCATCACGTGGTGCTTCGGAACAACAAACTTTCGCAACGGCGCACAGTTAGGGGAAACACTCTCTTGAAATTATTGTGAGGGATCATCTTATTTACTACCGTCGTTCTAAGCAAATAAGAAGCATAAACATGATAAACATCACATGCAATCAAATAGTGACATGATATGGCCAATATCATATTGCTCCTTTGATCTCCATCTTCGGGGCGCCATGATCATCTTCGTCACCGGCATGACACCATGATCTCCATCATCATGATCTCCATCATCGTGTCTTCATGAAGTTGTCACGTCAACTATTACTTCTACTACTATGGCTAACGCTTTAGCAATAAAGTAAAGTAATTACATGACATTTATGTTGACACGCAGGTCATAAATAAATTAAGACAACTCCGATGGCTCCTGTCGGTTGTCATACTCATCGACATGCAAGTCGTGATTCCTATTACAATAACATGATCATCTCATACATCACATATATCATTCATCACAACTTTTGGCCATATCACATCACAAAGCACTTGCTGCAAAAACACGTTAGACGTCCTCTAATTGGTGTTGCATGTTTTACGTGGCTTCAATAGGGTTCTAGCAAGAACGTTTTCTTACCTACGTAAAACCACAACGTGATTTGCCAACTTCTATTTACCCTTCATAAGGACCCTTTTCATCGAATCCGCTCCAACTAAAGTGGGAGAGACAGACACCCGCTAGCCACCTTATGCAACTTGTGCATGTCAGACGGTGGAACCTATCTCACGTAAGCGTACGTGTAAGGTCGGTCCGGGCTGCTTCATCCCACAATACCGCTGAAGCAAAATAAGACTAGTAGTGGCAAGAAGGTTGACAACATCTACGCCCACAACAAATTTGTGTTCTACTCGTGCAAAGAGAACTACGTATAGACCTAGCTCATGATGCCACTGTTGCAGAACATTGAAGAAAACAAAAAAAATTCCTACGTTTCACCAAGATCAATCTATGGAGTCAACTAGCAACGAGAGGAGAGTGCATCTACATACCCTTGTAGATCGTGAGCGGAAGCGTTCAAGAGAACAGGGATGATGGAGTCGTACTCGCCGTGATCCAAATCACCAATGACCAAGTGCCGAACGGACAGCACCTCCGCGTTCAACACACGTACGGTTGGGGAAGACGTATCCTCCTTCTTGATCCAGCAAGGGAAGGAGAGGTTGATGGAGATCCAGCAGCACGACAGCGTGGTGGTGGATGCAGCAGGGCTTCGCTGAGCTTCTGCGAGAGGGAGAGGTGTAGCAGGGGAGAGGGAGGCGCCAAGACTTGAGGTGCGGCTGCCCTCCCTTCCCCCCTTTATATAGGCCCCCTGGGGGGCGCCGGCCCTAGGAGATGGGATCTCCTTGGGGGGCGGCGGCCAAGGGGGAGGCTTGCCCCCCAAGGCAAGTGGAGGCGCCCCCCCAACCTAGGGTTTCCAACCCTAGGCGCAGGGGGCCCAAGGGGGGGGGCGCACCAGCCCACTAGGGGCTGGTTCCCCTCCCCACTTCAACGCACGGGGCCCTCCGGGATGGGTGGCCCAACCCGGTGGACCCCCGGGACCCATCCGGTGATCCCGGTACAATACCGGTGACTCCGAATCCTTCCCGATGGCCGAAATTGCACTTCCTACATATAATTCTTCACCTCCGGGACATTCCGGAACTCCTCGTGACGTCCGGGATATCATCCGGGACTCCCAACGACTTTCGGATTACTGCATACTAATATCTCTACAACCCTAGCGTCACCGATCCTTAAGTGTGTAGACCCTACGGGTTCGGGAGACAAGCAGACATGACCGAGACGACTCTCCGGTCAATAACCAATAGCGGGATCTGGATACCCATGTTGGCTCCCACATGCTCCTCGATGATCTCATCGGATGAACCACGATGTCGAGGATTCAAGTAATCCCGTATACAATTCCCTTTGTCAATCAGTACGTTACTTGCCCGAGATTCGATCGTCGGTATCCCAATACCTCGTTCAATCTCGCTACCGACAAGTCACTTTACTCGTACTGTAATGCATGATCCCGTGACCAACCACTTGGTCACATTGATCTGATTATGATGATGCATTACCGAGTGGGCCCAGAGATACCTCTCCGTCATACGGAGTGACAAATCCCAGTCTTGATCCGTGTCAACCCAACAGATGCTTTCGGGGATGCTTGTAATATACCTTTATAGTCACCAAGTTACGTTGTGATGTTTGGCACACCCAAAGCACTCCTACGGCATCCGGGAGTTACACGATCTCATGGTCTAAGGAAATGATACTTAACATTGGAAAAGCTTTAGCAAACGAACTACACGATCTTGTGCTAGGCTTAGGATTGGGTCTTGTCCATCACATCATTCTCCTAATGATGTGATCTCGTTATCAATGACATCTAATGCCCATAGTCAGGAAACCATGACTATCTATTGATCAACGAGCTAGTCAACTAGAGGCTCACTAGGGACATGTTGTGGTCTATGTATTCACACATGTATTACGATTTCCGGATAACACAATTATAGCATGAACAATAGACAATTATCATGAACAAGGAAATATAATAATAATCCTTTTATTATTGCCTCTAGGGCATGTTTCCAACAGTCTCCCACTTGCACTAGAGTCAATAATCTAGTTACATTGTGATGAATCGAACACCCATAGAGTTCTGGTGTTGATCATGTTTTGCTCGCGGAAGAGGTTTACTCAACGGATCTGCGACATTCAGATCTGTGTGCACTTTACAAATATCTATGTCTCCATCTTGAACATTTTCACGAATGGAGTTGAAGCGACGCTTGATGTGCCTGGTCTTCTTGTGAAACCTGGGCTCCTTGGCAAGTGCAATAGCTCCAGTGTTGTGACAGAAGAGAGCGATTGGCCCCGACGCATTGGGTATGACTCCTAGGTCGGTGATGAACTCCTTCATCCATATTGCTTCATGCACTGCCTCCAAGGCTGCCATGTACTCCGCTTCACATGTAGATCCCGCCACGATGCTTTGCTTGCAACTGCACCAGCTTACTGCCCCACCATTCAAAATAAACACGTATCCGGTTTGTGACTTGGAGTCATCCAGATCCGTGTCGAAGCTAGCGTCGACGTAACCCTTTACGACGAGCTCTTCGTCACCTCCATATACGAGAAACATGTCCTTAGTCCTTTTCAGGTACTTCAGGATATTCTTGACCGCTGTCCAGTGTTCCATGCCGGGATTACTTTGGTACGTTCCTACCAAACTTACGGCTAGGTTTACATCCGCTCTGGTACACAGCATGGCGTACATGATAGACCCTATGGCTGAGGCATAGGGGACGACACTCATCTTTTCTCTATCTTCTGCCATGGTCGGACATTGAGCTGAGCTCAATTTCACACCTTGCAACACAGGCAAGAACCCCTTCTTGGACTGATCCATATTGAACTTCTTCAATATCTTTTCAAGGTATGTGCTTTGTGAAAGACCTATGATGCGTCTTGATCTATCTCTATAGATCTTGATGCCTAATATATAAGCAGCTTCTCCAAAGTCCTTCTTTGAAAAACACTTATTCAAATAGGCCTTAATGTTGTCCAAAAGTTCTATATCATTTCCCATCAAAAGTATGTCATCCACATATAATATGAGAAATGCTACAGAGCTCCCACTCACTTTCTTGTAAACGCAGGCTTCTCCATAAGTCTGCACAAACCCAAACGCTTTGATCATTTCATCAAAGCGAATGTTCCAACTCCGATATGCTTGCACCAGCCCATAAATGGAGCGCTGGAGCTTGCATACCTTGTTAGCATTCTGGGGATCGATAAAACCTTCCGGCTGCATCAAATACAATTCTTCCTTAAGAAAGCCGTTGAGGAATGCCGTTTTGACATCCATTTGCCATATCTCATAATCATAGTATGCGGCAATTGCTAACAAGATTCGGACGGACTTCAGCTTCGCTACGGGTGAGAAGGTCTCATCGTAGTCAACCCCTTGAACTTGTCGATAACCCTTAGCGACAAGTCAAGCCTTATAGATGGTAACATTACCATCCGCGTCCGTCTTCTTCTTAAAGATCCATTTATTCTCTATCGCTCACCGATTATCGGGCAATCTGTCAAAGTCCATACTTTGTTTTCATACATGGATCCTATCTTGGATTGCATGGCTTCAAGACATTTGTTGGAATCTGGGCCCGCCATTGCTTCTTCATAGTTCGAAGGTTCACCGTTGTCTAACAGCATGATTTCCAAGACAGGGTTGCCGTACCACTCTGGTGCGGAACGTGTCCTTGTGGACCTACGAAGTTCAGTAGCAACTTGATCTGAAGTTTCATGATCATCATCATTATCCTCCTCTCTAATCGGTGGAGGCACCACAAAAACATTTTCTTGAGATGCGCTACTCTCCGGTTCAAGAGGTAATACTTCATCAAGTTCCACTTTCCTTCCACTTACTTCTTTCGAGAGAAACTCTTTCTCCAGAAAGGACCCGGTCTTGGCAACAAAGATCTTGCCTTCGGATCTGAGGTAGAAGGTATACCCAATGGTTTCCTTAGGGTATCCTATGAAGACGCATTTTTCCAACTTGGGTTCGAGCTTTTCAGGTTGAAGTTTCTTGACATAAGCATCACATCCCCAAACTTTTAGAAATGACAGCTTAGGTTTCTTCCCAAACCATAATTCATACGGTGTCGTCTCAACGGATTTAGATGGTGCCCTATTTAAAGTAAATGTAGTTGTCTCTAGAGCGTATCCCCAAAATGATAGCGGTAAATCAGTGAGTGACATCATAGATCGCACCATATCCAATAGAGTGCGATTACGACGTTGGGACACACCGTTACGCCGAGGTGTTCCAGGCGGCGTGAGTTGTGAAACGATTCCACATTTCCGAGCTTCTGCGAGAGGGAGAGGTGTAGCAGGGGAGAGGGAGGCGCCAAGACTTGAGGTGTGGCTGCCCTCCCTCCCCCCTTTATATAGGCCCCCTGGGGGGGGCGCCAGCCCTAGGAGATGGGATCTCCTTGGGGGGGCGGCGGCCAAGGGGGAGGCTTGCCCCCCAAGGCCAGTGGAGGCGCCCCCACCCTAGGGATTCCAACCCTAGGCGCAGGGGGGCCCAAGGGGGCGCACTAGCCCACTAGGGGCTGGTTCCCCTCCCCACTTCAGCCCACGGGGCCCTTCGGGATGGGTGGCCCCACCCGGTGGACCCCCGGGACCCATCCGGTGGTCCCGGTACAATACCGGTGACTCCGGATCCTTCCCGATGGCCGAAACTGCACTTCCTATATATAATTCTTCACCTCCGGACCATTCCGGAACTCCTCCTGACATCCGGGATATCATCCGGGACTCCGGACAACTTTCGAATTACTGCATCCTAATATCTCTACAACCCTAGCGTCACAACCTTAAGTGTGTAGACCCTACGGGTTCGGGAGACAAGCAGACATGATCGAGACGACTCTCCGGTCAATAACCAACAGCGGGATCTGGATACCCATGTTGGCTCCCACATGCTCCTCGATGATCTCATTGGATGAACCACGATGTCGAGGATTCAAGTAATCCCGTATACAATTCCATTTGTCAATCGGTACGTTACTTGCCCGAGATTCGATCATCGGTATCCAATACCTCGTTCAAGCTCGTTACCGGCAAGTCACTTTACTCGTACTGTAATGCATGATCCCGTGACCAACCACTTCGTCACATTGAGCTCATTATGATGATGCATTACCGAGTGGGCCCAGAGATACCTCTCCGTCATACGGAGTGACAAATCCCAGTCTCGATCCTTGTCAACCCAACAGATGCTTTCAGGGATGCCTGTAATATACCTTTATAGTCACCCAGTTACATTGTGACGTTTGGCACACCCAAAGCACTCCTACGGCATCCGGGAGTTACACGATCTCATGGTCTAAGGAAATGATACTTAACAATGGAAAAGCTTTAGCAAACGAACTACATGATCTTGTGCTAGGCGATTGGGTCTTGTCCATAACATCATTCTCCTAATGATGTGATCTCGTTATCAATGACATCTAATGCCCATAGTCAGGAAACCATGACTATCTGTTGATCAACGAGCTAGTCAATGAGAGGCTCACTAGGGACATGTTGTGGTCTGTGTATTCACACATGTATTACGATTTTCGGATAACACAATTATAGCATGAACAATAGACAATTATCATGAACAAGGAAATATAATAATAATCCTTTTATTATTGCCTCTAGGGCATATTTCCAACAGTTTGGGCCACCGATGTGGTGTAATACCCTACTCCAGTGTGGTGCGGTGGATTGCCTTATAGGCTGAGGGTGACAAGTACAAGGGAAGAATAGCCTCTTGAGGGGAGGTGTTCTTGAGCTCGGTGAGCTTGTGCATGTGAGGGTGGAATGGATATGATCCAAAGTCCGTCCTTTCCTGTGGTGGTGGCTAGTCCTATTTATAGAGGCCTCGATCCTCTTCCCAAATGTTAGGCGGGAGGGGATCCCACAACGGCCAATTTGAAGGGGGACAACTAGTACAAGTTATCTTGACAAAAGGTGGTCTTCGCTTGCCAAAGGCTCTGGTGGTGACGCCGTCGTGTGCTCCGCGATGACCTCCGTCCTGCCGTCCTGCTGGTGTTGGTCTCATTGCACCGATATGGAAACCTTTGCCTGATGCCTCGGGACTCTTCGCTTGTGCCTGCTCCTTTAGAAACAAAGAGGAAACCATTACTCTGCACCCACTGAGGGAGTCCTGGACTAAGGGTTCCTCGGACGTCCGGCCTGTTGGACATGGGCCAGACTAGTGGGCCGTGAAGGTACAAGACCGAAGACTCTCTTCTGTATTCGGATGGGACTCTCCTTGGCGTAGAAGGCAAGCTTGGCATCCAAATATGAAGATTCCTTTCTCTGTAACCGACTTTGTACAACCCTAGTCCCCTCCCGTGTCTATATAAACAGGAGGGCTTAGTCCGAAGGACAAGATATAGTCATACAAGCTAGACTTCTAGGGTTTTAGCCATTACGATCTCGTGGTAGATCAACTCTTGTAATACTCATATTCATCAAGATCAATCAAGCAGGAAGTAGGGTATTACCTCCATAGAGAGGGCCCGAACCTAGGTAAACATTGTGTCCCCTGTCTCCTGCCACTTCCCCTTGGACTTCCTACCTGAGATCTGCCGGTTTTGACACCGACATTAGTGCTTTCATTGAGAGTTCCACTATGCCGTCCTTGAAATGTTTGATGGCCCCTTCAATCATCTACAACAATGTTGTCCAAGGAGAAGTTTTCCTACCCGGACAGATCTTCGTGTTCGGCGGCTTCGCCCTGCGGGCCAACTCACTTGGCCATCTGGAGCAGATTGACAGCTACGCCCCTGGCCGTCAGGTCAGATTCGGGAGCTTGAACTACGTCGCGGATATCCATGGAGACCTAATCTTCGACGGATTCAAGACCACGGCAGTCGCTCCCCGTCACCATGATGAACATGACTTAAATCTGTCATCGGACCATACCCAGGAGATAGCACCTGTAACTCCTCTGGCCTTAGATCCGGAGCAGATCGCGCCATCCGAAGACGGGAAGCTCAACCCCGCCACTGATGCCGCAGTCCCAGCGGCGTCAGAGTCGCACACAGACCCAACCTCGAGTGGAATCTGTGTCACCGGAGCCTTGGACTCGTTTCTTGCTAAAGGTTCCGAACCATGTGCGTCCACGTGCGTCAAGCTCGATCAGTCATCGATCGTTGAATCCAGCTCCGCGGACATTTTTCGGCACTCGCCTGTGGGCGACGTGTTAAACTCGTTAAAAGCACTATCCTTAGCAGGGGGCTCACAGCCGAATTATATCTAGTTCGAACTGGAGGTTGATGACGAAGAATTTCGCTTCCCACCCACCGCCCACTTCATAGCCACTGTCGAAGACTTAACCGACATGCTCGATTATGGCTCCGAAGACATCGACGGTATAGACGACAATGCCAATGAGGAGCAGGGCCAAAACCCGCCGTTTATCGGACGCTGGACGGCCACCTCTTCTTACGACGTGTACATGGTGGATACACCTAAAAGAACTAAGGACGATGACAAAGAAGATCCAGTCGAGGGTAAACCTCCTGAGATACAGCCAAAGCGCCGGCGTCAGCGGCACCGCTCTAAGTCACGTCGTGGAAAAGACAGCAATACCGGCACGGGAGAAAACAATACTCCGGACGATGCCGAAGATAAAGAAGACCCCATCGAGATAAGTTCCGAACAGGAGGAACAGGAAAACGGGCAAGTTAGCCCTGATGAACAGTGTCGTTGTCAAAACCGGCGGATCTCGGGTAGGGGGTCCCGAACTGTGCGTCTAGGCGGATGGTAACAGGAGACAGGGAACACAATGTTTTACCCAGGTTCGGGCCCTCTTGATGGAGGTAAAACCCTACGTCCTGCTTGATTAATATTGATGATATGGGTAGTACAAGAGTAGATCTACCACGAGATCAAGGAGGCTAAACCCTAGAAGCTAGCCTATGGTATGATTGTTGTATGTTGGAGTTGTCCTACGGACTAAAACCCTCCGGTTTATATAGACACCGGAGAGGGTTAGGGTTACACAAAGTCGGTTACAATGGTGGGAGATCTGAATATCCGCATCGCCTAGCTTGCCTTCCACGCCAAGGAAAGTCCCATCCGGACACGGGACGAAGTCTTCAATCTTGTATCTTCATAGTCCAGGAGTCCGGCTGAAGGTTATAGTCCGGCCATCCGGACAGCCCCTAATCCAGGACTCCCTCAGTAGCCCCCGAACCAGGCTTCAATGACGACGAGTCCAGCGCGCAGATTGTCTTCGGCATTGCAAGGCGGGTTCTTCTGCAAATTCTGTGCACCTGTCGAATAATGTATGGTTTTTATAATGTAGCGCTCCTTGGCTTCCACACCCAATAATGGCCGTCTTCCACGTGTCAAACGAATACGAATAGTCTGGGTGTTTTTACATTTACACCCCTAGCCGCGTAAATGAGCTGCCTATTTAAAGGAATGGGGATTTAGATCCAAACCACACCTTCTCCCTTGCGCGAGTGTTGATCAAAGCGCATCCGACAAAGGTCCATTCCACCATGGCCAGCCATCGCAGCTCCTCCTCTCGCCCTTCCAGCCCTAAGCCCGGAGACTGGGAGAGGTGCTCCATCCCGCATAGCGAGTTAGTATCGCTTCAGACCAAGGGATTCCTCCCTCCGGCCTACATGGTCCCGGTTCGAGCAGGACTCGCCACCTATAATGGCGGAGAGCAGGCGGAGAGCGCCCCTACTCCCTCTAAAGGAGAGCGGGTATGCCTGGTCCCTTATCTAGTAAGGGGCTCGGGTTTCCAATTCATCCGTTTCTCCGGGGGATTCTGGAGTTATATGGCCTCCAGCTGCACAACCTCACACCTGCCTCTATTTTGCATATCGCGGGCTTTGTTGCCCTTTGCGAGTTGTTCTTAGGGGTTGAGGCTCACTTCGCGCTGTGGAAGAGGCTATTCTGCCTGGTGCCCCGCTCTTAGAGGGGGTCAATATATCAAGTGGGCGGAGCCGAAGTATGGCACATCGCCGGGACCGGATATCTATCCGGAACCCCAAAGAAGGCGTCCGAGGACTGGCCTTCGGAATGGTTTTATGTCGAGGATGTCCCGCTGCCGGATCCTGTTTGGATCGGCCTCCCTGAGTTCAACAGTGCTCCCCTGAAGAAGCGCCTAAGCTGGCGTCCACGGAGCTATCAGAAAGAAAATGACAGGGACGTCCTTTACCTGATGGGCCGGATAAGACTGCTAGCTCATTCCAGACTAACCATGATCGGAGTCATGGCCGCATGCATTATGCGGGGGGTGCAACCGCTTCAATATAGAAGCCACCCCATGTGGGATTTTAACGGGGAGGATGACGCCACTCATTATGGCCGTAAGGGGCCGGACTCAGCTGCCGCTCTATTAAAGATCTTCTCCTCCTTGTACAAGGGAGAAGAGGAGGAATTCCTCCGCATTAACCCACAGGGTGGATTTACTATGTACAACCCTCCAAGCTGGGTAAGCGGACAATCTTGCTTGCCCATCCGTTTTATATTCCCATGATTAAATATATAGTCTTATCGACTCCTACGCAGGAACTGCGTCAGGAAGTGAAGGATATAAACAGCCGTCCTCCACAGCCCGAGGATCCTGAACGGTCCCTCGATCCGGCCTCCGAAGAGGATCCGGACATTTCGGTGGAGCTGATTGACGGCGTGTTTCATCAGTTGAGCAGGGACAATGCCCTGGTGGCCATTACGGCCGATTACCCGGGGCTACTCCCGGCTTCCCAGGTAACTGAGACCGGAGTCCCAGTACCTCGAAAGGAATCCGTCCTTGTGTGTTTTCAGTTTCCTGACAACAACCATATTTTGCAGGGAAGATTCTTAAGGCGGGAGGCTGAGCCTGCGGCAACTAGCCAACAAGGGGCAGCAGGGCCCCGTGGGGTGAAAAGAAGTGAAGTCCGGACTGAGGCGCTGGTGCAAAGGTATAGCGCGCCCTCTTATTCCCTGGTGTTATTCCTTCAAGGCATATTAACACTCGTGCTCTGTTCAGGACAAAGAAACCTCGCCGGACTGTATCCAGAGAGGTTGCCAATCGTGCCTCCACCAGCCCGGCTCCAAAGCCCGGACCGGAGGCGGAGGTGAACACGAGGCGTGCACCGGACGCTCCTCCGATAGAGGACGCGGACAGGCTGTCTGCCACCCCTTCCGAGGTGGAAAGTGCCATGAACCACAGGCGTCGCCGGACAGTTCTTCACAATGCCTGTTTCTCCCAGGAGGCGTTGGATGCCTTCAATTCGGGAGATGCATATCTCTGTGCCGCTTAGAATGGTCTAGCCAGAGCCACGGAGCAATATGTAAAAGACATACGGGTGAGAAAATTTTAATGGTTATATATACCAGTAGCCCCCGAGACTTGAAGCAGTGAGAATAACTGATTTAAGGATCATGCAATATGCAGGTTCTTTCAGAGAAGAATACCCCGTTGTCTCAGGAGTTAGAAGAGTGCCAAGCCCAACTTGAGGCCGCACTGGCCGCGACAGGGGAGCCTAAGGAGACCCCCTCTGGTACTATATGTTTCAAAAAAGATAAGTGTGAAATGCGGCATATGTGCAAATCTGACAAATGAAATTGCAGATGGCGCCGGACTAGATCCGGACAAGCAACAACTCCTACGCTGGCTAAAGGCTGGCGAGAGTGTGCTGACAAAGGTGAGGCGGGAGAAGAATGATCTTCAGGATGCCAACACCAAGCTGGGTGTTGAACTGAAAGACGTTCGAGCCCAGCTGTCGGACTCCGTTAAGGAGAATCGGCGACTTCGACGCGGCATATTTAGTAAGTGCTTGAACGAACTCTCAAAAAGGAGTTCGGCGAGGAAGTCGATTAACAGAATTTTGTATGTAGGTATGCTAACAGGTCGTCCTGCAGAGGAGATGCCCGATTCTACGGGTGACCTTCTTCCCGAGCTCTCGCAACTGCACGAGCGAGTTCGGCAGGTGATGCAAGGCGTTGCCAAGCCTTATGGCCATACCTCTCCATGACCGAGGGCCTTGGAGAGCTCGCCGAGAACCTGAAGGGAGCGCGGCGGCGCTTCCGTTTGTGGAAGATATTAGCCTGCCGTCAGGGCGCTAGGGAGGCCTGGGCCATGGTGAAGACGCGGTACACAAAGGCTAACCCAAACCACATGGCTGAGGTCGGACCTGTGGGGCCTGATGGGAAGGAGATCCCTGTAAGCTTAGTATACGACCAAGTAGAATTGGCCGCAAAGTATTCCCAGCAGGACTATAAATTAGACAGCCTATTAGATGGTATTGAAGAGGAATACAATTAGTCAGAGTGACTATGTAATTTTAATTGACATGTGTAATGCCTTCTAGCCGGATTGTAGATCGTTTGTCGTTGCCGACCTTTTTGCTTCGACCTCGGGACCTGATGGTCCGGAGTGTGTCCGAATACCCTAGCGGTTATATAAGAACCGGGGTATGCATGGAGACCAGGCGTAGGGGTCATTAGTGCTTTATCAGACAAGTGCCCAACTAGTTATGTTATATTACATGGTTAGTAAGAAACATCTTCCAGAGAGAATAGTTCCGTTAGGGGTTCCTTTCTCTGGGAGGCATGCCCTAAAGTGCATGTCCGGACTGCGAACGCAGAAAAAAAAAGTCTGGGGGCACATAAATAAGTAAAAAAGGTCATCTTTAGTTCACCGACCGAATATTCCCTTAAGAACGCTAGCTTTCGGCTTCACCCAGTCTGAGGTACACATCCGGCTAACCCGGCAGTAACAATCGCAGGGGTGCTCCCTTTACCACCTAGCCGAACAATCGGGAATGTAGGGGTAAGCACAGGAGCCAGGCAACCCAGCTTGGCCAAAACTTAAGTCATATCGATGCATATAATGGTGAAGAAAAGGTACATGCGGAAGTTTGACACATGTGTTGGGCGCGAAGCCCGTATAAATAAGCTGCTGTTTAAAGAAGCCCCCAGGTATAGTGAGCACGTGTAGCGCGTCTCTTTATGAGTTTTTAAGGGAAGGAGAGAAATGTAAGACAGGAAATAAAAAAAAATAGACAGAGGTAGGAGACAAACCCAGAGTCCGGCGCTAGGCATAAAATCTTCGGAGACGGGCTGCGTTCCATGGGTTCGGCTCGAGTTGGCTGTCAGACGCATCTCGCAGGCGGTACACTCTGCCAGTCAGGACTTGGTTCATTATGAAGGGACCTTCCCACTTGGGCTTCAATTTTTCCTTTTTCTTGTCCGACAGGCGTAGAACTAGTTCGCCAACATTGTAATTTTTGGCCCATACTTCTCTGCTTTGATATCTTTGAGCCTGCTGTTGATAGAATGTGGAACGGGCTTTTGCCACGTCACGCTCCTCCTCTAAGGCATCCAAGCTGTCCTGCCGATCGAGTTCGGCTTCTCTTTCTTCGTACATGCGCACTCGAGGTGAGTCATGAATGATGTCGCAAGGCAAAACCGCCTCTGTGCCGTACACCATGAAGAATGGTGTGTATCCGGTGGTGCGATTCGGCGTGGTCCGCAGCCCCCAGAGTACGGAGTCGAGCTCCTCTACCCAGTGCGCATTGGATTCCTTGAGGGATAGCACTAATCTAGGTTTGATGCCACTCATAATAAGACCATTTGCACGCTCGACCTGGCCGTTAGTTTGTGGGTGATAGACGGATGCATAATCGAGCTTGATGCCCATGTTTTTGCACCAGATTTTTACCTCGTCGGCCGTAAAGTTCGTGCCTTTATCAGTAATGATGCTGTGGGGGACACCGTAACGGTGTACGACCCCGGATAAGAAGTCTATCGATGGTCCGGATTTGGCTGTCTTAACAGGCTTGGCTTCTATCCATTTGGTGAACTTGTCCACCATGACTAGTAAGTATTTTTTTTCTTGTGGGTTCCGCCTTTAAGGGGTCCAACCATGTCAAGCCCCCAGACCGCGAAAGGCCACGTAATGGGGATAGTTTGGAGGGCGTTGGGTGGCATGTGGCTTTGGTTTGCAAAAAGCTGGCAGCCGACGCATCGTTGGACCAAGTCCTGAGCGTCTGCCCAGGCCGTCGGCCAATAAAAGCCTAGACGGAAAGCCTTGCTTACGAGTAACCGAGCTGCTGCGTGATGAGCATCGAGTCCGGCATGAATTTCAGCCAGCAACTTCCGCCCTTCCTCTTTGGAGATGCACCTTTGAAGGACTCCGGTAGTGCTTTTCTTGTAAAGTTCTCCCTCATGGAGTTTATAGGCTTTAGATCGCCGCACTATGCAGCGTGCCTCATTTTGGTCCTCTGGGAGCTCCTACCTAGTAAAGTAGGCTAGGAATGGTTCTGTCCACGGGGCGATGATGGCCATTATTACGTGGGCTGAAGTTGTAATTTCATTGGCAGAGCCTCCGATTGTGTCAGATTGTTCGGTGCCGGATAGTGTGGTTGGGTCCGGGCTATTATTGCCAGGTTCCCCTTCCCATACCACGGATGGCTTGAACGGCCTTTCCAAGAAGATGTTGGGGGGGGGGGGGGACTGCATCGCGTTTTGCGCCGATGCGTGCCAGGACGTCTGTCGCCTGATTGTTTTCCCGGGCTATGTGGTGAAATTCGAGCCCCTCGAACCGAGCTGACATTTTTAAGACGGCGTTGCGGTGGGCTGCCATTTTCGGATCCTTGGCATCGAAGTCTCAATTTATTTGGGATATCGCGAGGTTTGAATCCCCGCGCACCTCTAGGCGTTGAATGCCCATGGATACTACCATCCGGAGACCATGTAAAAGGGCCTCGTATTCGGCTGCATGGTTGGCGTCTGTGTACATAATCTGGAGTACGTATTGAACTGTGTCTCCCGTGGGGGACGTCAAGACGACGCCAGCCCCCAGACCGGCCAACATTTTGGAGCCGTCGAAATGCATGATCTAGTTTGAATATGTGCCATACTCTTTAGGGAGTTCGGCCTCCGTCCATTCTGCGATGAAGTCGGCCAACACTTGTGACTTAATAGCTCGCCGTGGTTTATAGGTTATGTTGAATGGGAGGAGCTCGATGGCCCATTTTGCAATCCGGCCTGTTGCATCGCGGTTGTTTATAATATCATTAAGAGGTACTTCAAAGGCTACTGTTATCGAACACTCTTGAAAGTAGTGTCGCAGTTTCCGGGATGCCATGAATACCGCGTATGCAATCTTTTGATAATGCGGGTACCGTGATTTGCATGGAGTGAGGACAGTAGACATATAGTAGACCGGCTTTTGAAGGGGGAATTTGTGTCCGTCTGTTTCTCGTTCGACGACGAGCACTGCGCTAACAACCTGGTGTGTTGCTGCAATGTACAATAGCATTGGTTCGCCAATATTTGGCGCGGCCAGGACTGGGTTTGTTGCCAATATGGCTTTTATTTTGTTGAGTCCGGCTATGGCGGCATCGGTCCACTCGAAGTGTTAGGTGCGCCGAAGGAGGCGATAAAGGGGTAGTGCCTTTTCTCCCAAGCGGGAGATGAAGCGGCTTAGAGCCGCCACGCATCCGGTTAATTTGTGTATTTGTTTGAGGTCCTTTGGGATATCCAATTGCGACAAAGCTCGGATCTTGGATGGATTTGCTTCAATTCCTCTGCCGGATACGGTGAAGCCCAAGAGCTTTCCGGGTGGAACGCCGAAAATGCATTTTTCCGGGTTGAGCTTGATGTCATATGTTCAGAGGTTATCGAATGTATGCCTCAGGTCGTCTACTAGAGATTCGACGTGTCTTGTTTTTATGACCACATCATCCACGTATGCCTTCACTGTTTTGCCGATCTGGTTTGCCAGACATGTCTGAATCATGCGCTGATATGTTGCGCCGGTGTTTTTGAGCCCGAAGGGCATTGTGTTGAAGCAGAATGGGCCGTATGGTGTGATGAATGCCGTTGCGGCTTGGTCTGACTCTGCCATGTTGATTTGATGGTAGCCGGAGTATGCGTTGAGGAAACACAACGAATCGTGTCCTGAAGTGGCGTCGATAATTTGATCGATGCGAGGGATGGGGAAGGGATCCTTTGGGCAGGCCTTGTTAAGGTCTTTGAAATCGACGCACAGGCGCCAGGATTTGTCCTTCTTTGGTACCATCACCAAATTTGCTAGCAAGTCCGGATGTTTTATATCTCTGATGAATCCGGCCTCCAATAGCTTGGCTAGCTCCTCTCCCATAGCCTGTCTCTTGGGTTTGTAGAAACGCCGAAGGGCTTGTTTGTCAGGTTTGAATCCTTTTAGGATATTTAAGCTATGTTCGGCCAGCCTGCGTGGGATTCCTGGCATGTCTGAAGGGTGCCAGGCGAAGATGTCCCAATTTTCACGTAGGAATTCTCGCAGTGCAGTGTCAACATCAGGGTTTAATTGTACCCTGATGGAAGCTGTTTTATTGGGGTCCGTTGGATGGACCTGGAATTTGACTATTTCGTCCGCTGGTTTAAAGGAGGTGGACTTGGATCTTTTGTCGAGTATCACATCGTCCCTGTTTACCATGGAGCGAAGCGTATTCAGTTCCTCAGCCGCTAGGGCTTCGGGTTGTGCCTCGAGGGCTAAGGCGGCTGTCTTGTTTTCGGCGCGGAGTGCTATGTCCGGATCACTAGCGAGAGTGATAATTCCGTTCGGCCCAGGCTTCTTGAGCTTCATGTACCCGTAATGGGGTATTGCTTGGAAGATTGTAAACGCTTCCCGCCCTAGCAGAGCGTGGTATCCGCTACTGAACGGGGCCACCTGGAACATGATCTCTTCGGACCTGTAATTATCCGGCGTGCCGAACACCACATCTAGTGTGATTTTTCCTGTAAAGCGCACATCCCGACTGGGATTATTCCTCGAAAGGTAGTGCTACTTCGCTCGATGCGGTTCCAGTCTATTTCCATTTTTTGAAGGGTTTCCTCATAAATGAGGTTCAATCCGCTACCACCATCCATGAGTACCTTGGTGAGCCGAAAGCCGTCCACGATTGGACTGAGGACCAATGCGGCTGGTGCTCGGGCTGTTCGGAATTTAGGTTCGTCACTAGCATTAAAAGTAATAGTCGTGTCACTCCATGGGTTTATTGTTGCAACTTGATAAACTTCGGCAAGACTGCGGAGTGTTCTTTTTTGCATGTTATTTGATGCGAAAGTCTCGAAGACTATTAAGACTGTACTGGTGTCCCTGGGGTGGTTTTCTGCGGCCTCCGGGATTAGGAGGTCTTCGCCAATTTTGGCCACCTGCCGGAGTATCCAACATGCTCTAAGGCTGTGAGTTGGTGTGGCGTCCTCTGTACTATGAATTTTACAGGGTCTATTAAGCCATCCTTCCAGTACGGTTCCATGCCCTGTAGAAGGTTTTGGTTTTTTGGTTTTTAACCCGGGTGTCTGACGATGATGCACCCTTTTATTTTAGACGAGGTTTCTATTCAGGGCCGGATTGTCCCAAAATTTTATTTCGGTTCTCCAGGTGCTTTCCATCTCACAGTACTTTTGTATTATGGAAGCCAAGTCAGCGAAGCGTGTAATATCACGACGACTTATGGCGTTGAGGATTCCCTTGTCCGTGCAATTATTGCAGAAGATTGAGATTGCGTCTTCCTCACTGCAGTCCTTTATCCTATTCATAACCAGGAGGAACCTCGCCCAGTAATGATGTACTGTTTCTTCGGGATTTTGCCTGATTTGGGATAGATCGCTTATGTTCGGGTGGGTGGGTGGAATTGAATCCGAGACCACACTCAATCTGAGACTCAGAGGCCAAGGAGTTTCCGAACTCTGAAGTCTGGATTCTTGGATGTTGTTCAATGAATCTAGCCCCTTGCCTGATTCTGAGTTCAGGTCTTGAGTTACATCCTCCCCTCCGCGGGTATCCGGCTTGGAGGGATCGGGAATCCGGACGTAGATAGTCCTTAAGATAGATGAGGGGTCGCCACACTGCGCCTCTACCATGGCAACATGATAGGTGACTTGGGGAGAATTAATCTCTCTAAGATCGGGTTTAAGCCCAACCTGGTCGTAATCCGTAGTGACCCCCAAGGCGGCGATGCGATCCAAGAGCTCGTTTACGGAGGAGAGCTCCATTGGATCCAACTGCTCGACGAGTTCCGAGCTGACGTGAAGATCGCTTTTGATGACCCGAGAGGTCACCGTCGGCGCAACAGCCGAACAGGCGGTCATAAGAAGACCACCTAGCCGGAGATTTTGACTGACAGTCAAGGCTCCCTTAATAACGGCGCCGTCTTTAAAGACGGGAAGAGGCATCCTTCCTGATCGCGACGGCATAGAGGAACTCTCAATGAAAGCACCAATGTTGGTGTAAAAACCGGCGGATCTCGGGTAGGGGGTCCCGAACTGTGCATTTAGGCGGATGGTAACAGGAGACAGGGAACACAATGTTTTACCCAGGTTCGGGCCCTCTTGATGGAGGTAAAACCCTACGTCCTGCTTGATTAATATTGATGATATGGGTAGTACAAGAGTAGATCTACCACGAGATCAAGGAGGCTAAACCCTAGAAGCTAGCCTATGGTATGATTGTTGTATGTTGGAGTTGTCCTACGGACTAAAACCCTCCGGTTTATATAGACACCGGAGAGGGTTAGGGTTACACAAAGTCGGTTACACAAAGTCTGAATATCCGCATCGCCTAGCTTGCCTTCCACGCCAAGGAAAGTCCCATCCGGACACGGGACAAAGTTTTCAATCTTGTATCTTCATAGTCCAGGAGTCCAGCTGAAGGTTATAGTCCGGCCATCCGGACACCCCCTAATCCAGTACTCCCTCAAACAGGCCATAAACGATGACTCAGAGGACAGTAATTATCTTCCACTCTCCGAGGATGAGGTGAGCCTCGGCAACGAGGATTTTATCATGCCTAAGGAACCTCTCAAGCAAGAGCACTTTAAGCGTCGGTTAATAGCCACTGTAAGGAGCCTGAAAAAGAAGCAGCAGCAACTTCAAGCTGACCAAGATCTGCTCAATGATAGATGGACTAATGTCCTGGCAGCCAAAGAATACAGCCTCAAGCGCCCAGCCAAAAGCTACCCAAAGCGCAAATTGCTACCTCAGTTCGATGATGAGGCACTGGAGCCCATACCATCATCGCACAATGCGGCTGACCGACCACCACGCGGTCGGGATAAAGCGGCAACTCAAGCCGAACACCAGCCCGCTCCGCCTCATCATAAAGGCAGAGATAAAACAGCTCGTGGTTATACATATGACCTTCAGCAGGACCTGGACAATAGATCAGGACATACCAGATCGATCTACGAATCGCGAGGGCGCGCCCCGACACACGACGACTGCTATCTATTCAGACGTGACAAGCCTAGTCACGCTCGGGCCAAAAACCGCAGACGGACTCCATCGGAGCTACGTCGCGATGTGGCCCGATATAGAGGTGCCGCACACCCTCTTTGCTTCACTGACGAAGTAATGGAGCATGAATTCCCAGAAGGGTTTAAACCCGTGAATATTGAATCATATGATGGAACAACTGATCCCGCGGTGTGGATCAAGGATTTTCTTCTCCATATCCATATGGCCCACGGAGACGACCTCCACGCCATCAAATACCTCCCGTTAAAACTCAAAGGGACAACTCGGCACTGGTTAAACGGTCTGCCTGAAAACTCTCTTGGCAGCTGGGAGGATTTGGAAGATGCCTTCCGCGACAACTTCCAAGGTACATATGTCCGGCCACCAGATGCCAATGACTTCAGTCACATAGTTCAACAGCGCGGAGAGTCAGCCAGGAAATTCTAGACTAGGTTCCTAACTAAAAACAACCAGATCGTTGACTGTCCAGATGCCGAAGCCCTAGCGGGCTTTAAACACAGCATCCGCGACGAATGGCTCGCCCGCCACCTCGGCCAAGAAAAATCCATAGTCCATGGCAGCCCTCACGACACTCATGGCCCACTTTTGTGCGGGTGAGGACAGTTGGCTGGCCCGTAGCAAAAACACGGCAAGTGAAGCGGGCACCTCCGAGGTCAAAAACAGCAACAGCAAGCTCCAACGCAACAGGTACAAACGTCGAAGCAATGGTGATAACACTGATGACACTACAGTCAACGCCGGATTCAGTGGCTCCAAGTCCGGTCAGCGGAAGAAGCCATATAAAAGAAACAACCTGGGACCATCCATCTTGGACCGCATACTCGACCGTCCGTTCCAGATCCATGGCATCCCAGACAAACCAGCCAATCATACCAACAGAGATTGTTGGGTTTTTAAACAGGCCGGCAAGTTAAATGCCAAGAACAAGGAGAAGGGATCGCAAAGCAAGGACGATGACGAGGAGCCCCGACCATCGAACAAAGGGGATAGAAGAAGTTTCCACCTCAGGTCAAAACGGTGAACATGATATACGCTACCCACATCCCCAAGAGGGAACGCAAGCACCCGCTCAGGGACGTCTATGCGGTAGAGCCAGTCGCCCCAAAATTTAACCCATGGTCGTCATGCTCGATCACCTTTGATCGTCGGGATCATCCGACCAGTATCCGTCATGGTGGTTCGGCTCTGGTCCTTGACGAAATAATTGATGGATTCCACCTGACGCTAGTCCTCATGGATGGTGGCAGCAGCCTAAACCTGCTCTATCAGGATACAGTGCGCAAAATGGGCATTAATCCATCATGGATCAAGCCCACAAAAACTACCTTTAAAGGATTCATACCAGGTGTAGAAGCCCGCTATACGGGCTCAATCACACTAGAGGTTGTCTTCGGATTTCCGGACAACTTCCGAAGCGAGGAGTTGATCTTCGACATCGTCCCCTTTCGCAGCGGCTATCACACACTGCTTGGACGAACCGCATTTGCTCGATTCAACGCGGTGCCACACTACGCTTATCTCAAGCTCAAGATGCCCGGACCATGCAGCGTCATAACAGTTAATGGAAACACGAAACGCTCCCTCCGTACCGAGGAGCACACTGATGCCTTTGCAACAGAGGTACAGAGCGGCCTTTTCAAGCAGAACCTTAATTCGGCAGCCGAGCTCTCGGACACTGTCAAGAGAGTCCGGACTACCCTGCAACATGACAGCTCATCTCGTCAAGAGCTCGACTAGCAATTCGGTTTCCGTCCCAGTCCCGACCAAATGGCGGCATTCGTACCGCGCGTACATAACTACGCACTCAAAATACCATGGGCATAGACGGAGGCATAACTAGCTTGTGATACACAATACGGCTCGACTGCCCCTGGACACACATACTTTCATTGTTTCCTATTTTCTCCTTTTCAGGTTTCTTTTTCACAGGTCTTCCCTGATGGCCTAATCACCGGTCCTTTGGAAGATAAATACAACAAGACGACAGTAAGCATGTGTAACACCCCAGATGTAACGTGCCATATTTGTAACTCCAACTCTTGCCATTTTCGGCAATGTGGTATGTTTTTCCCTCGTGGTTGGGTTCTTCTTCGTTTTGCTTTTGTCCTTGTCAGGCATTTCATGTCATGTCATCATGTGCATCGCATTCGCATACGTGTTCGTTTCATGAATCCGAGCATTTTCCCCGTTGTCCGTTTTGCAACCCGGCGCTCCTATGTTCCCCGGCGTCCCCTTTTACCTTTTTCCGTGAGCGGGTATTAAACTTTCTCGGAATGGACCGAGGTTTGTCAAGCGGCCTTGGTATAGCACCGGTAGACCGCCTGTCAAGTTTCGGGTCATTCGGAGGTCGTTTGATACTCCAACGGTTAACCGGGTAACCGTGAAGCCCTCTTTTGGTGTGCAGCCCAACACCCCTCTAAAGTGGCCCAATAACCCATCCAAACCACCGCCATGTTCTCGGCCGTTCGATCACGATCGTGTGGGCGAAAACCGCACCTCATTTGGAGCTTCCTAGCCCCCTCTACCTATAAATATGTGGCCTCCCCCGAAAATCCGCGCAGATCAAACCCAAGCTCCCTTCCTCCTCTGCGCCAGCGTACATGTCCGCTTCCGCGCCGGACATGTCCAGCCGCCGTGCCGCAGCCAACCGTCTGCCGCCACGTGGCGCTCCACCGCCAGCCACCGCCTCCCCGTCCCGCGGCCCGCCGGGGGCCGGATCGGGCCCTCCCGGCCCATGCGCCCGCGCCCGTCCCTGCCGCCACTCGGATCCGCGCCGCCACCGGCCCTTACCGGCTCCCCGCGCCGCCTGCGCGCTTCCCCGCGCCATCGCCGGCCGCCGCTCCTCCGCGCCACCTCCTCCCGCCGGCGCCGCGCCTCCCGTGGTGGTTCCCTGCTACCGCCGCCCACGGCCGACCTCGCAGAGGTCGCCGCACCCGCGCGCCTCCGCCGCGGATCACGCGCCAGCCGCCGCCGCGCGAGCCCCCCCCCCCCCCCCCCGTCGCCGCCCGCCGGACCTCCGTCGCCTCCTCCGTCGCCGGTCGCCGGATCCGGCCGGTGGGACGAGATCCACCGGTCCGGCGAACCAAACGCCCTCGTCCCCGTCCGGAACCGCTCCGTCCCGGATATCCTCGTCCCGTTGACTTTTATCATGTAATTGAATGCTATGAAGTTGATCTTGCCATGATTAGCTTCTATGCCATGTCTTCTTGGTGGTTCTATGCTTATTTTATCATGTAATGCTCTGTAGTGAGTGCATCGAGCTCGTAAACATGCCTTCTTGTTATCTGTTTTTGACATGTCCAGTTTTTCTGCTAAGTCTGAAAACTGTAACGAAACTTGCTTAATTGACATGGGTGCTATTATATTTTCTGTTCCTTTTTGGCTCATGGTCACTAAGGGACTTTTGTTCTATGTTTTGGGTAGATTCATGCCATGCCTTGCTTTGCTATATTGTGTTCCTGTAGCATGTTGTTTCCTTGCTCTAAACATGTCATCCTGATGTTAAATTCTGGCATGTTGATTTCACTAAGTCTGTGAACCTGTTATACTTTGCACTTTTGCCATGCTTGTTTGAACCTGTTATGTTATGATTTAGCCATAGCTCAGTGTTCATCTTTTGTCAAGCATATTGAGTAGATCACTGCCATATGCTTTGTTGGTACGTTTGGGTGCAGTAGCTTAATATCTTGTTGCATGCTAAGTGGCATCATGCTGTTAAACGCAGAAATATGTCATTCTTGTTTTGCTTGTCATTTGCAAACCGTGCATCCGATTCCGGTGATCTTTATATCGATTTCAACCGAAATCACCTCACCTTTCCAGTGGCATACTTGGTTTTCCAAGATTATGCCTTATTCATCTTTTTCCTTCCGGAGCACGCATATGCATTGCATACCACATCTCGCATATCATGCCATGTTTTGCATCATGTTGCTTGCGCATTGCATCGTGGTTGATAGTTGTTCCTTTGCTTGTGTTCTTGCCTTGGGTAGAGCCGGGAGACGAGTACGTGAACGAGGAACCTGTTGAGAACACTTACGAGGATCAAGCTTTCGACAACTCTGAGAACCTTGCAGGCAAGATGACCACACCCTCGAAATCACTTCTATCTTTGCTTGCTAGTGCTCGCTCTTTTGCTATGCCTATGCTGAAATACCTACCACTTGCTTATCATGCCTCCCATATTGTTAAACCAAGCCTATAACCCACCTTGTCCTGGCAAACCGTTGTTTGGCTATGTTACCGCTTTTGCTCAGCCCCTCTTATAGCGTTGTTAGTTGCAGGTGAAGATGAAGTTTGTTCCTTGTTGGAACATGGAGTTGTTGTTCCTTGATTGGGACATGTTTACTTGTTGGTATATCACAATATATCTTATTTAATTAATGCATCTATATATTTGGTAAAGGGTGGAAGGCTCGGCCTTATGCCTGGTGTTTTGTTCCACTCTTGCCGCCCTAGTTTCCGTCATATCGGTATTATGTTCCCGGATTTTGCGTCCCTAACGCGGTCGGGTGATTTATGGGACCCCCTTGACAGTTCGCTTTGAATAAGACTCCTCCAGCAAGGCCCAACCTTGGTTTTACCATTTGCCTCACCACCACCTACTTTTCCCTTGGGAGTCGCTCTCTCGAGGGTCATCTTTATTTTAGCCCCCCCCTGGGCCAATGCTTGTCTAAGTGTTGGTCCAAACTAGAGCACCGTGCGGGACCGTCCCTTGGCAACTTGGGTTACGTTGGTACATGTATGCTTCACTTGTCCGGTGTTGCCCTGAGAACGAGATATGTGCAGCTCCTATCGGGATGTCGGCGCATCGGGAGGTCTTGCTGGTCTTGTTTTATTACTGTAGAAATGTCTTGTAGCCGGGATTCCGAGACTGATCGGGTCTTCCCGGGGAGAAGGAATATCCTTCGTTGATCGCGAGAGCTTATCATGGGCTAAGTTGGGACACCCCTGCAGGGTTTTGAACTTTCGAAAGCCGCGCCCGCGGTTATGTGGCAGATGGGAATTTGTTAATGTCCGGTTGTAGAAAACCCGAAGTTGATATTAATTAAAATACACCAACCGCGTGTGTAACCGTGATGGTCTCTTCTCGGCGGAGTCCGGGAAGTGAACACGGTGTTGACGTAAGTAGTTTCAGGATCACTTCTTGATCATAGTTGTTCGACCGTGCTTTTGCCTTCTCTTCTCGCTCTCATTTGCGTATGTTAGCCACCATATATGCTAGTCGCTTGCTGTAGATCCACCTCACTACCCTGTCCTACCTTTAAGCTAAAATAGTCTTGATCTCGCGGGCGTGAGATTGCTGAGTCCCCGTGACTCACAGATACTTCCAAAACCAGTTTGCAGGTGCCGATGAAACCGTGCAGGTGACGCACCCGAGCTCAAGGAGGAGCTCGATGAAGATCTTGTTCGTTGTGTTGTTTCGTTTCAGCTGATCAGTAGTGAAGCCCAGTTGGGGTCGATCGGGGATCTGTGTAGCTTTTGGGGTAGTCTTCTTTTATTTTGGTTCCGTAGTCGGACCTTGGTTGTATCTGTATGATGTAATGCTTTATTCATGTATTGTGTGAAGTGGCGATTGTAAGCCAACTATGTATCTCTTTCCCTCATGTATTACATGGGTTGTGTGAAGATTACCTCACTTGCGACATTGCTTTCAATGCGGTTATGTCTCTAAGTCGTGCTTCGACACGTGGGAGATATAGCCGCATCGAGGGCGTTACAACATGGACGTATAGGGGAATTTTTAGGTGGTCTCTTTAACGATCACTCTACCTGTTTGGAGGACCCACACAGCTCTCCCTTGGTTGTGGCGTATTAAATAGCCTGTTGCTTATTGCACTACTTGTACAAATGCACTTTGACGTACTAATCAAATTATAATTGAAACAGTTTGCGGCCCAAATTCTGCGGCTCTAGCTTACTACCCTTCCTTCTTTCTATTTTTTGATAATCTTATGAAATAGCACCCGTACACTTTGGTACATTTAAATTTGCCAGGGGCTTCATAGCGCCCCGCAATACAACAACAAAGTCCGAACACTTTTTGCAGTATAGTTCGGCACCCCGAATTTAGCACTATATGCATTGGCTCCGAATCATGTCTTTGGTCAATAGTTGGTTTGCCCGGCTCCTGTGCTTGCTACCTTACGTTCCATTATATCGTCTAGGGTAGTAAAGGGAGAACTACTGCGATTGTGCCCTGGTTTACTCAGATGAGCACCTTAGTAGAGAAAGCCGAAAGCTGACCGTCATGATGCGGCGAGAGCCGGTCAGCTCTTCGGAGGTCTCAAATCTTTAGAAATTTTTTCCGCATTACGCGAAGGATCGGTACTTACCCGATCAGGCGTTTTACAGCATCCTAGTTCGGATACTAGGGGCTGCGCCTATATTTTTATTGTCAAACTCCTATGGCTAAGTGAGGGTGCTAAAGCTGCATAGTCTGATTGCCTGGTTCATTGCACTAAACACCTCCTTCAAGGACCAAACAATTGGATCAAGAGTGTTTAGATTACATCCCGAACACCCCTGTACTACCTACATGGGGGCAGAAGCCGACAACTGGACAACTCTCATATTTCACACAACACAGCCGCACAAGAGGTGAATTTTTTTAAACAAACATTATATTACATAGCAACTTTGTTCCATCATACAAAGGCAAAAACAACATGAATGTATTCACTCAAAGATAATGTCTTGTGCACATTGCGTCGCCACAATGCAAGACCCCTCCAGGACGTCTTCAAAATACTGCTCGAGCTTGCGGTGCTCCTTGCCCTCAGGCGGCCCCTCGGTCACAAGCTTGACAGCATCCATCTTCGCCCACCGCACCTTGACGCGGGCGAAGGACATGCGCGCGCCCTCGATGCAGACTGACCATTTGACGACGTCCAGCCAAGGGCAGACATTCACCATCCGCTTCACGAGCCCGAAGTAGCTGCTGGGTATAGCTTCGGCAGGCCACAGCCGGATTATTAAATCCTTCATGGCCAGTTCGGCCACCCTATGCAGCTCGACCAGCTGTTTTAGCTTATCGCTAAAGGGCACCGGATGTTCTGGCGCAAGGTATTGCGACCAGAACAGCTTCTCCATCGAGCTCCCTTCTTTGGCCCGAAAGAATTCCGCAGCATCAGAAACAATGCGCGGCAGATCCGCGAACGCCCCTGGAGAACTCCAAATCCAGGTTAGTAAGAGATACCTCTTCTTCACATACTTTCTTTTCATACTAAATGCCTTACCATCCATGATCTTCTTGGCCTCATGGATCTCCTTGAGGGCGTCCTGGGCCTGAACCCGGGCTTCTTCCGTGCTTTGGCAAGCCTTGGTGAGTTCGGTCTCTTGAGCCGAAACATCGCGCTCCAAGGTCTCGCATTTTTTCACGGCATCTTGGAGCTCTTGCTAGACCTCATTAAGCCTGGTCTCGTGCTTCTTACGAGAGGCTTGTTCCTTGGCAGATTGCTCCTCGGCTTCGACCAGGGCCTTTTTAACAACCTCGACCTCGGTTGCTGCTCCTACAAATATCATGGCACTACGGTCAATACACATCATTCATTCTTTCCGAATATACAGCAAGTCACCATATACCTTGCTTGTCCTCCAGCTGCCTTTTTACAAGGTCGAGCTCTTCTTCGGCCCACTCTAGACTCTGATTTAGTCCAGATACCTCCACAGCCTGAGAGAAAACGGCCAACAACGATGCCTGCTTATTCATATAAGACATCTTTAGTTAGTTTCCCACAAAAATAAATTGATGCTCTGTCCGGCTTTTCTTTCCGAACACCGGACAGTGTCTCAGGGGCTACTGTCTATACTAGGACTTTTTCTTTTGCGTTGCTTATCTCAAAGCCTGTCAGCAGGCTGCCACAGGCTTCGGTCAGTCTGCTCTTGACGGACTGAAGCTTCTCAATCACCGTACCCATAAGGATACGATGTTCATCCACAATGGAAGCGCCTCGTAGCGCTTCCAGTAGACTATCCAGCGCCTCTGGTTGGACACAGGTCGCCGGCGGGATAGGCACACCTCCTTCTCTCGGAGGAGGCTGCTCGCCGGACTCCGGAGCTGTATAGGTCTCCGGAACCGTATTCGGCTGGGGGCCAAACTGAACACGGCCCCCATCGCCAGTCTCCATGGGGATCTGCTCCCCCAGGTGTTCGGCGACCGAGGTTTCGCCCTCCGGTGCCACCCTGACTGCCTCCTGAACCTCTCCCTAGCCTGGGAAGGTCCTTTGGGACAACACCTCGTCGTTGCCCTTGGCCTTGGAGAGTGAGCGGCCGGCGGTGACTCGCTGGCCATCGCCTTTGAATCTAGCGAACCTCCTGATGAGGATCGCAGGGAGTTGTCATGGGCCGGACTGCAATAGCGTAATTTAACATGTTAATAACATGAAGAGGAGAGGCCGGATACATGGACGTATATGGTTTTTTTAGCACTTACAATGCGGCCAGGGGCTTGTTTCGGGGGCGTCGCTTTGGGCTGCTGTCGACGTCCCACGTGGAGTTATCCGCCAGGGGGCCCTTCCCCCTCTTGGGCGCCTCTGCCTCCAGATTTATGGAGACCGCCCTCTTCTTCCTTCCCCCATCAGGGGGAGAGTTGCTTTCTTCCTCCTCCTTGTCATCGTCTTCGGCGGCAGAGGAGTGAGTCTTGTCTTCGGGCGACACGTCTGAAGCTCCTTTGCGGTGAGGGCCACTTTTGGCCCCCTTGGCCTTCTTCTTGGCCTTCTTCTCCGGCGCCTTGTAGGGCGCCGGAACCAGCATCGTCACCAGGAGCGGGATGACTGGTTCCTCGGGCAGCGGAGCCGGACACCGAATCCGCTCTGCTTTCTCTCTCCATACCTGAAAAAATAAAAATAGTGAAGTTTTAGATATCTTCCTTGAACAAGCAAGTAGATGATGCACCTTGAGACGAGAAAGACTTACCACACTGGCACGATGGGCAAGGTCATGCCTGCAGTCCGAGTCTATGTCCGGCGGCATCTCATTGCCCTTAAAGAGCAACTTCTAGACATCTTCGTGAGTTCTTCCGAAGAGCCTTTCCAAGGTCTGGTGCTTCTCCGGATCAAATTCCCATAAAGGGCATGTTCGACTCTGGCATGGAAGGATCTGGCGAACTAGCATCACCTGGATCACGTCGACGAGCTTGATGTTTTTATCCACCATACTTTGGATGCGCGTTTGCAGCGCTATCAGTTCATCCGATGAAGACCAATTTGGGCCCTTCTCTATCACAGAGGTGAGCCGCATTGGAGCTCCGGATTTGAACTCGGGAGCCGCGGCCCAGGTGGCGTCGCGGGGCTCTGTGATATAGAACCATAGTTTCTGCCACTCTTTGATAGTCTCCACAAAAGTACCCTTGGGCCATGTAACGTTGGGCATCTTGCTCACCATGGCGCCTCCGCACTCTACGTGTTGACCATCCACCACCTTTGGCTTCACGGTGAATATCTTGATCCACAGTCCGAAGTAGGGAGGAATGCAGAGGAAGGCCTCGCACACGACAATAAATGCCGAGATGTTGAGGAAGGAGTTTGGGGCTAGATCATGGAAATCTAGCCCGTAATAGAGCATAAGTCCGCGGACGAAAGGGTGGAGAGGAAACCCTAACCCGCGGACGAAATGGGGGATGAACACCACCCTCTCGTTGGGCTTCGGGGTGGGGACAACTTGCGCCTTGTCCGGAAGCCGGTGGGCTATTTCCTTCGCCAGATACCCAGCCTCCTGAAGCTCAGTGATGTCCTTCTCCTTGACGGAGGCAGCCATCCACTTGCCTTGCCCTCCAGATCTAGACATGGTTGAGTGCTTTCTTGAGGCAAAAAAGATGAGGACATGGGCGCTGGAGCTCGAGAATGGAAGGGCAGAGAGAGAGAAGGCATGGGTGAAGAAGGGGAATCCTTATCTCCTTATAAACGCAGTGAATATCAAGTGCCTCCCCACTCGCCTTAAAACTCGCCTGTTCCCAAGGGTTGTGCAAACGACACGGTTGGATTACCCACGGCCGTATTGATGAGAATCCCACAATAAGGGGACACGATCTTTTCTTTGACAAGACGTGCCAATGAAAACCGCATCTCGGAACATGGAACGGTAGATGAAAACGGTTCGAAGTAATGACTGTGCAGAAGTGATGTCGCATTGCAAAAAGTTGTTAGCGGATTGGACTCGTGAAATATTATAATCTCGGCGGTTGTGTGTGCGGTACTTGTGTTGCAGATCCGGACACGTTGGTTGCATCCGAAGACTATCTTGGAGTATTTGGAAAGGGGAACCCGCCTAGCAATGCCAAAGACAATCTGCGCGCAGGACACCTCGTCACTGAAGCCTGGTTCAGGGGCTACCGAGGGAGTCCTGGACTAAGGGGTCCTCGGACGTCCGACCTGTTGGACATGGGCCGGACTAGTGGGCCGTGAAGATACAAGACCGAAGACTCTCTCCTGTATCCGGATGGGACTCTCCTTGGCGTAGAAGGCAAGCTTGGAGTCCAAATATGAAGATTCCTTTCTCTGTAACCGACTTTGTACAACCCTAGTCCCCTCAAGTGTCTATATAAACCAGAGGGCTTAGTCCGAAGGACAAGATATAGTCATACAGGCTAGACTTCTAGGGTTTTAGCCATTATGATCTCGTGGTAGATCAACTCTTGTAATACTCATATTCATCAAGATCGCTCAAGAAGGAAGTAGGGTATTACCTCCATAGAGACGGCCCGAACCTGGGTAAACATTGTGTCCCCTGTCTCCTGTTACCATCGACCTTAGACACACAGTTCGGGACCCCCTACCCGAGATCTGCCAGTTTTGACACCGACACCCGCTCGCGCCCGCCTGGCCTTGAGTCATGGCTCACGTCACGGGAACCTCACGAGGTGCCCCTCGCCTTGATCTCTCTGCACCTCGCGAGCCAGTCTAGTGAGGCTGCCCCTGAGGAGGTCTTGTGTCGTCCGCCTCACGAGGCTTGGCCCCTCACGAGGGTCTTGAGTGTTAGCTGGTGAAGATGGTTCATACCAGGCCGCTGTAGGATCCACGTCATGGGCCGCAGGCAGGCAAGTCTGGGGACCCCCGTTCCCAGAATGCCGACAATACCTTTGAGTACTTACGATCCGGCCAGGGGCTTCAGCCTGGGGCGCCACTCGTCGGTGTTCGACTCGGAGTCATCCGTAAGGGAGGTTCTCCCTTTCTTGGACGCCTCCGCCTCTAGATCAGTGGAGGATGCCCTCTTCTTCTTCTCCCCCTTAGGGGGGAGTTTCTATCTTCCTCCTCCTCCTCTTCCTCTTCGTCAGGGGAGGAGAGGGTTCCGGTGTCCTCGGACACTACATCCGAAGCACCTTTACGGTGGAGGCCACTCTTGGCCTCCTTGCCCTTCTTCTTGGCCTTCTTTTCCAGCACCTGGTACGGCGCCGGGACCAGCATCCTCGTCAACAGTGGAATAGCTGAGTCTTCGGGCAGCGGAGCCGGACAGTGAATCCGTTCCGCTTTCTTCCTCCAGCCCTGCGAAGAAAATGGGGAGTTTACTATGCTCCTTGGACTTGCGGGGGTTGCAGCGTGGGTGTCGTCGTAGCCGAGGTCTTCGGTTGTCTCCGGCCACGACTTCTGGTTCTTAAAGAGCAGCTTCCACATGTCTTCGTGCTTCGTGCCGAAGAACCGCTGTAGGGTCCGGGGGCCGGCCGGGTTGAACTCCCACATGAACTCTTGACGCTCCAGGCAGGGGAGAATCCGGTGGAAGAGCATCACCTGGATCACACTGGTGAGGCTGGTATTCTTGTCTACCATGCTCTTGATACGCTTATGCAGCATCATCACCTCGTCAGACGACGCCCAATCTAGGCCCTTGTTGAGCCAGGATGCCAGCCGCATTAGGGGTCCGGCCTTGAACTCAGTAAGAGCGGCCCACGTGGAGTCACGGGGCTCTGTGACATAGAACCACTCCTGTTGACATCCCTTCACGGTCTCCACGAAGGTGCCTTTGGTCCAAGTGACATTGGGAGGCTTGCTCACCATAGCGCCTCCAAAATCCGCATGTTGGCCGTCCACCACTTTTGGCTTCACGTTGAAGACCTTGAGCCATAGGCCGAAGTGGGGGGAAATGCGGAGGAATGCCTCGCATACGACGATAAACGCCGAAATGTTGAGGACGGAACTTGGGGCTAGATCATGGAAATCTAGCCTGTAGTAAAACATGAGGCCGCAGACGAAAGGATGAAGGGGAAACCCAGTCCGCGGAGGAAATGAGGGATAAACACTACCCTCTTATTGGGCTTTGGTGTGGGGATGATCTTCTTTTTGGCCGAGAGCCGGTGGGCGATCTCCTTGGCCAGGTACCCCGCTTCCCGGAGTTCCTTGATGTTTCTCTCCGTGACGGAGGAAGCCATCCACTTGCCCTGCGCTCTGGATCCGGACATGGCTGGAGTACTTTCTGGGAACGGAGAGGATTGAAGCTTGGCCGCTAGAGCTTGAGGGCGGATGAGCTGAGGAAGGGGAAGGCGTGGGGTAAAAAGGGGGAGCCTTATCTCCTTATAAAGGTAGCGAATATCATGCGTCCCCCACGAGCCTTAAAACTCACCTATTCCCAAGGGGTCGTGCGAAACGACATGGTTGGGTTTCCCAAAAGCCGTATTGATGAGAATCTCGTAATAAGGGGGCACGATCTCTGCTTTGACAAGACGTGTCACCGGAGGTTGCGTCTCCAAACGCGAAACGGGAGGCCGAAAAACAGTCCAAACTAATAAAGTGGGCGGACGTAATGTCTCACCAGTAAAATCTTCAGAAGACAGAACTTATTTGTATTTTGCCCTTGTGATTCAAAGGTATGACTATTGTACAGAGCCGGATATAGTACTGGTGATCAACTACTTTGAAGTATTCGGAGGAGGAACCCGCCTTGCAATGCCGTAGATAATCTGCGTGCCGGACACATCATCATTGAAGACTGGTTCAGGGGCTACTGAGGGAGCCCTGGATTATGGGGTCCTCGGGTGTCCGGGCTATGTGACGTAGGCCGGACAGATGGGTCGTGAAGATACAAGATAGAAGGCCTTCTCTCGTGTCCGGATGGGACTCTCCTTTGTGTGGATGGCAAGCTTGGCGTTCGGATATGAAGATTCCTTTCTCTGTAAACCGACTCTGTACAACCCTAGCCCCCTCTGGTGTCTATATAAACCAGAGGGTTTAGTCCGTAGAGGCGATCATAATCTTACAGGCTACACATCTAGGGTTTAGCCATTACGATCTCGAGGTAGATCAACTCTTGTAACCCCTATACTCATCAAAGTCAATCAAACAGGAAGTAGGGTATTACCTCCATTAAGAGGGACTGAACATGGGTAAACATCGTGTCCCCTGCCTCCTGTTACCCTCGATCCTTAGACGCATAGTTCGGGACCCCCTACCCGAGATCTGCCGGTTTTGACACCGACAATGAGTCTGAAATACCAATTTCAACTCTTGGAACATCTCATATGCTCTGTGGCATTCAAAACGTTTTTGAAGTTCCGGTTCTAAGCCATAAAGCATGGTGCACTAAACTATCAAGTAGTCATCATACCGAGCTTGCCAAACGTTCATAACGTCTGCATCCTCTCCTGCAATAGGTGTGTCACCTAGTGGTGCATCAAGGACATAATTCTTTTGTTCAGGAATGAGGATAATCCTTAGATCATGGACCCAGTCTGCATCATTACTACTATCATCTTTCAACTTTTATCTAGGAACATATCAAAAATATATAAGAGTTATATCGTGAGCTATTGATCTATAAAATAGATATGCAAATACTATTAGGACTAAGTTCATGATAAATTAAGTTCAATTAATCATATTACTTAAGAACTCCCACTCAGATAGACATTTCTCGAGTCATCTAAATGATCACATGATCCATATGAACTAACCCGTGTCTGATCATCATGTGAGATGGAGTAGTTTTCAGTGGTGAACATCTCTATGTTGATCATATCTGCTATATGGTTCACGTTCGACCTTTTGGTCTCCAATGTTCCGAGGCCATGTCTGTACATGCTAGGCTCATCAAGTTTAACACGAGTATTCCGCATGTGCAAAACTTTCTTGCGCCCGTTGTATGTGAACGTAGAGCTTATCACACCTGATCATCATGTGGTGTCTCGGCATGACGAACTGTCGCAACGGTGAGTACTCAGGGAGAACACTTATACCTTGAAATTTTAGTGAGGGATCTTCTTATAATGCTACCGCCGTACTAAGCAAAATAAGATGCATAAAAGATAAACATCACATGCAATCAAAATATGTGACATGATATGGCCATCATCATCATGTGCCTTTGATCTCCATCTCCAAAGCACCATCATGATCTCCATCGTCACCGGCTTGACACATTGATCTCCATCTCCAAAGCATCATCATGATCTCCATTGTCACCGGCTTGACACCTTGATCTCTATCATAGAGTCGTTTTCATCTTGCCAACTATTGCTTCTACAACTATCACTAACGCATAGTGATAAAGTAAAGCAATTACATGGTGATTGCATTTCATACAATAAAGTGACAACCATAAGGCTCCTGCCAGTTGCCGATAACTTTTACAAAACATGATCATCTCATACATCAACGTATATCACATCACAACATGCCCTGCAAAAACAAGTTAGACGTCCTCTACTTTGTTGTTGCAAGTTTTGCGTGGCTGCTACGGGCTTCTAGTAAGAACCGTTCTTACATACGCATTAAAATCACAATGATCTTTCATCAAGTATGTTGTTTTAACCTTCAACAAGGACCGGCCATAGTCAAATTCGATTCAACTAAAGTTGGAGAAACAGACACCCGCCAGCCACCTTTATGCAAAACAAGCTGCATGTCTGTCAGTGGAACCGGTCTCATGAACGTGGTCATGTAAGGTTGGTCCAGGCCGCTTCATCCAAAAATACCGCCGAATCAAAATAAGACATTGTTGGTAAGCAGTATGGCTATCATCGCCCACAACTCTTTGTGTTCTACTCGTGCATATTATTACGCATAGACCTGGCTCGGATGCCACTATTGGGTAACCTAGCATGCAATTTCAAAAACATTCCTACACTCACGCAAGATCTATCTAGGGGATGCATAGAAACGAGAGGGGGAGAGTGTGTCCACGTACCCTCGTAGACCGAAAGCGGAAGCGTTAGCTAAACACGGTTGATGTAGTCGAACGTCTTCTCGATTCAATCGATCAATCACCAAAGGTACGACACCTCTGAGTTCTGCGCATGTTCAGCTCGATGATGTCCCTCGAACTCTTGATCTAGCAAAGTGTCGAGGGAAAGTTTTGTCAGCACGACAGCATGGTGACGGTGATGGTGAAGTGACCCGTACAGGGCTTCGCCTAAGCACTACGACAATATGACCGGAGGAGTAAACTATGGAGGGGGGCGCCGCACACGGCTAGGAACAATTTATGTGTGTTAGAGGCACCCCCCGCCCCTGTATATAAAGGAGGGAGAGGGGAGGAGGCCTTCCTAGGCGCGCCCCAAGTGGGAGGAGTCCCACTTGGGCTCGTAGTCCAATTCGGCCCCCTTTCCTTTTACCGGAAGGGGAAAGGGGGAAGGAGAGATAGAGGGAGAGGGAAAGGGGGCACCGCCCCCTCCCCTTGTCCAATTCAGACTCCTCCCTTGGGGGGGGCACCCCTATGTGGGATGGTTTGCCTCCCTCCTATGGCCCATATGGCCCAAATCTTCCGTTATTAAATCGCGAATTACAAATAGCTGAAAAAGCTTTATTGCTATCTCTAGAGGTAATCCACATTGATGTAATGAAAGCGAAGGACCCACAACAATGACAGAACGCCCCAATTAGTCGACCCGTTTCCCAAGCAAAGTCTTGCAAAACCTTCCCTCCCGGGGGGTCGGATAACCCCTCCCCCTGGTACTCCGATATGTACCTGATACAATCCGAAACACTTCCGGTGTCTGAATACTATCATCCAATATATCAATATTTACCACTCCACCATTTCGAGACTCCTCGTCATGTCTGTGATCTTATCCGGGACTCCCAACAACATTCGGTCACCAAATCACATAACTCATATAATACAAATCGTCATCGAATGTTAAGCGTGCAAACCCTACGAGTTCGAGAACTATGTAGACATGACTGAGACACCCCTTCAGTCAATAACCAATAGCAGAACTTCGATGCTCATATTGGTTCCTACATATTCTATGAAGATCTTTATCAGTCAAACCATCATGAGAACATACATCATTCCCTTTGTCATCGGTATGTTACTTGCCCGAGATTCGGTCGTCGGTATCTTCATACCTAGTTCAATCTCGTTACCAGCAAGGCTCTTTACTCGTTCCGTGATACATCATCCCGCAACTAACTCATTAGTCACATTGCTTCCAAGGCTTATCACGATGTGCATTACCGAGAGGGCCCAAAGATACCTCTCCGATACTCAGAGTGACAAATCCTAATCTCGATCTATGCCAACCCAACAAACACCTTCGGAGATACCTGTAGAGCGTCTTTATAATCACTCAGTTACGTTGTGATGTTTGATAACACACAAGGTATTCCTCTGGTATTCGGGAGTTGCATAATATCATAGTCAAAGGGATATGTATAAGTCATGAAGAAAGCAGTAGCAATTAAACTAAACGATCATTATGCTAAGCTAATGGGTGGGTCTTCTCCGTCACATCATTCTCCTACTGATGTGATCTCGTTCATCTAATGACAACACATGTCTATGGTTAGGAAACTTAACCATCTTTGATTAACGAGCTAGTCTCGTAGAGGCATACTAGGGACACTGTGTTTTGTCTATGTATCCACACATGTATCAAGTTTCCAGTTAATACAATTCTAGCATGAATAATGAACATTTATCATGATATAAGGAAATATAAATAACAACTTTATTATTGCCTCTAGGGCATATTTCCTTCACCCCATCGATCTAAGATCCACAGTTCGGGACCGCCTACCCGAGATTTGATGTGCATTACAGAGAGGGCCCTGAGGTACCTCTCCGACAATCAGAGTGATAAATCCTAATCTTGATCTATGCCAACTGAACAAGTACCATCGGAGACACCTGTAGAGCACCGTTATAATCACCCAGTTACGTTGTGACATTTGGTAGCACACAAAGTGTTCCTCTAGTATTCGGGAGTTGCATAATCTCATAGTCATAGGAACATGCATAAGTCATGAAGAAAGCAATAGCAACATACTAAACGATCAAATTCTAAGCTAACGGAATGGGTCAAGTCAATCACATCATTCTCTAATGATGTGATCCCGTTAATCAAATGAAAACTCATGTCTATGGCTAGGAAACTTAACCATCTTTGATTCAATGAGCTAGTCAAGTAGAGGCATACTAGTGACACTTTGTTTGTCTATGTATTCACACATGTGCTAAGTTTCCGGTTAATACAATTCTAGCATGAATAATAAACATTTATCATGATATAAGGAAATATAAATAACAACTTTATTATTGCCTCTAGGGCATATTTCCTTCACCCCATCGATCTAAGATCCACAGTTCGGGACTGCCTACCCGAGATCTGCCGGTTTTGACACCGACATTGGTGCTTTCATTGAGAGTTGCTTTATTGGATTGCCGAGGGATCGATGGCTCGCCTAATCATCGGAGACGACATCAGCACCGGGGACATCTTCGTCCTCGGGAAGCTTTTCGCGTTTGGCAGCATTGTCCTGCACGCCGACTCGACCGTTCATCTCAACCAGGTTGACAACTTTTCCCCTGGGCATCAGATAAGGTTTGGTAACTTCGAGTATGTCACCGACACTAGGGGTGATCTGATATTCACCGGCTTCTCAGCCTTATCTAAAACGGCCACGGCCTCCAAAGCATTGACTTTAGGGCTCTTCCCCGATCTGATCTCCGAATCGACTCTTACCGCTTCATTAGCTTCGAGCTAGGAAGCAACTCATATGTCCGAAGACCAGGAATCAACCCAGTCCAGACTTTCCCCCCTTACCGCGGGAGTGGCTTCGAGGCCCAAAAGGAGTTCGACATCCGAAGACAGGGGGCTAACCCCAGCCGGACTCGCCCTCCTCACCGCAGACTCAGCTTCGAGCCTTGACGCAAGGTCGACGTTTGAAGACCAGGATCTTGCCCTAGCCGGACCCATGCCTCGCCTCATAGTGAAGATGGAGGTCAGCTCCGAAGAAACCTCATATGCTAGTCCGGTCAACCTCGCCCTGTTAAATGAAGCGCTCGACCGGATTCACATGATGACCATTGTCGACATCCCACCCAAGGCTCACGCTCAATGGATCCTTGAGGCAGGCCACAGGGAATTTTACATCCCACCCACCGCCCACTTAGTAGCCAATGTTGATGACCTATCCGACATGCTAGACTATGCCTCTGAGGAGGCCAATGACATGGATGACGACGGTGAAGCCACAGCTCACACGGACGCCGCCCCTCCCGTCACCGGCCGATGGACAGCCACATTCACCTATAACATCTACATGGTGGACACCCCTAAGGACGATGATGATGGTGCTAATGGGGATGACACCCCAAGAAGGGATAGTAACAAGCCTGCAGAGGAGCCCCCCAAATGCCGGAGACAACACTGACGATCCAAAGGGCGACGAGGGGGGAAGCAACATGGGCACCAGAGAGGGCGACACCCCGGACAACGGGAAAGACCGCGGTGACCCCGCCCTTGAGCACCAGTCCGATGGCTTAGAGGGGCATGAGGGTCAACATACTCCCGATGACCCCCAATGATTTCTAAGATAGCAATTACATGCTTCTCTCCGAATAGGAGGTCAGCCTTGGAGCTGAAGACTTTATCGTCCCAGAAGATCCATTGGGACAAAAGCGGTTCAAGCAACAGCTCATAGCCACCCCACGGAGCTTGAAGAAGAAGCAGCAATAGATAAAAGCTGAATAAGACACCCTCAACGACAGATGGACGAAAGTCCTAGCAGCCGAAGAAGGGTACGGCTATGAGCGGCCGACAAAGAGCTACCCCAAGCACAAATTGTTGCCGCAATTCGATGATGAGGCCCTCGAGCCCGCACTGCCCAGACGAACTCAAGGCGACCAGCCTGACCTCCCCCCTCGGGGAAGGGACGGGCCGGCGGGCGAGGCCGAATACCCACCTGCCCCTCCTTGCTGTAAAGGAAGGGAGGCGACACATCCAATACGACCTTCAACATGACCTGGCCATTAGAGCAGGTCAGTCAAGGTCTATCTATGGATGAAGAGGTTACCCTCCCAATAGAAGAGACGAATGCCAAGAATGGCTCGACCGAAACGATAGAGTTCGGGATCAACACAGGGCAGGGTGGAATCCGAGGTTCGACGTGATGTGGCCCGAATAAGGAGCGCCACTCACCCAGTGTGCTTCACTGATGAGGTAATGCAACACCAACTCCTAGAAGGGTTTAAACCCGTAAACATTGAGGCATACGATGGAACTACAAACCTAGCCGTGTGGATTGAGGATTTTCTTCTCCACATTCATATGGCACGAGGAGATGACCTCCACGCCATCAAATATCTGCCATTAAAACTTAAAGGACCATCCTGGCACTGGTTGAACAGCCTCCCCGAAGACTCCATAGGGAGCTGGGAAGAGCTCAGGGATGCTTCATGAGCCAACTTTCAAGGAACCTATGGTCAGCCGCCAAACACCGATGACCTGAGCCATGTGGCCCAATAGCCTCGCGAGTCGGCCCGACAATTCTGGAATCAGTTTTTGACCAAGAAGAATCAGATAGTCAATTGCCCGGACGCTGAAGTCATAGTTGCGTTCAGGCACGGTATCCAAGACGAATGGCATGCACGCCAGCTCGACCAAGATAAGCCGAAGACAATGGCGGCTCTTACCACCCTCATGACCTGCTTTTGTGTGAGAGAAGATAGTTGGTTAGCTCGTAGAAGCACGAACCCATAAGACCCCGGCACTTCAGAAGGCCGGGACGACAATGGAAAGCCACGACACAATAAAAATAAGCGATGACACAATGGCGCTGAAGCCGTCGACACGACAGTAGTGCCGAATTATGCAACCCCAAGTCAGGATCGCGGAGAAAACCCTCTAAAGGCAACCAAGACGGACCAACCAAGATGGATACAATATTGGATAGGCCTTGCCAAATACATGGCACCTCTGAAAATCCTGCCAATCACACCAACCGTAAATGTTGGGTGATAAAACAGTCCAGCAAGCTCACAGCCGAGGACTCAGGCAAAAGCCCCCATAGCAAGGACGAGGAGGAGCCTCGCAGGCTGAGCAATGGAGGCCAAAAATAGTTCCCTCCTGAGGTCAGGACGGTGAACATGATCTACGCCACCCATGTGCCTAAGAAGGAGAGAAGGGGCGCGCTACGTGATCTCTATGTCGTAGAGCCCGTAGCCCCTAAATTCGACCCATGGTCGGCATGCCCAATCACTTTTGACCGCAGAGACTACCCTACCAGTATCTGTCACGGAGGAACGGCGGCCCTGGTTCTCGACCCCATTATTGATGGATACCACATCCCTAGAGTCCTTATGGACAGAGGTAGTAGGCTCAATCTGATCTGTGCAGACACGGTGCAGAAAATGGGAATCGGTCCATCAAGGATCAAACCCAGTAAAACTACCTTCAAGGGGTTTATCCCATGCATGGAGACCTGCTGCTCGGGCACCATAACACTGGGAGTGGTGCTTGGATCGCCGGATAACTTCCGCAGTTAAGACTTGATCTTCGAGATAGTCCCCTTCTGCAGCGGCTATCACTCCCTCCTCAGCCGAACAGCGTTCGCACGTTTTAACGTTGTCCTGCATGATACGTCCATTTTGCATCATGTTTTCTTACTGTTATTTATAATTTTTTATCCATAATAATGCTTTTTGGAGTAATTTTAATGCCTTTTCTCTCATAATATGCAAGGTGTACACAAAGAGGGAGAATTTCGGCACCTGGAAATCTGGACCTAGAAAAGCTACGTCAGGAAACCTATTCTGCATAACTCCAAACAAGCTGAAACTTCACAGAGATTTTCTATGGATTATTTGAGGAATATTGGAACAAATAACTACCAGAGGGGGGACCACCAGGTGGGTAAAACCCACCTGGGCACGCCTGGGAGCCCAGGCGTGCCCTGGTGGGTTGTTCTCACCTAGGCCCACCTCCGGTGCCCATCTTCTGGTATATAGGTCATTTTGACCTAGAAAAAAATAATGAGAGGACTTTCGGGACGGAGCGCCGCTATCTCGAGGCGGAACTTGGGAAGGAGCACTTGTGCCCTCCGGCGGAGCTATTCCGCCGGGGGAACTTCCCTCACGGAGGGGGAAATCATCGTCATCATCATCACCAACAACTCTCCCATCTTGGGGAGGGCAGTCTCCATCAACATCTTCAACAACACCATCTCATCTCAAACCCTAGTTCATCTCTTGTGTCCAATCTTGTTACCAGAACTATAGATTGGTGCTTGTGCATGACTAGTAGTGTTGATTACGTCTTGTAATTGATTACTATATGGTTTATTTGGTGGAAGATTATATGTTCAGATCCAATATGCTATTTAAAAACCCTCTGATCTTGATCATGATTATCATTTGTGAGTAGTTACTTTTGTTCTGGAGGTCACGGGAGAAATCATGTTGCAAATAATCATCTGAACTTAATATGTGTTCGATATTTTGATAGTATGTATGTTGTGATTCCCTTAGTGGTGTCATGTGAACATCGAATACATGACGCTTCACCATATTTGGGCCTAAGGGAATGCATTGTGGAGTAGCAATTAGATGATGGGTTGCGAGAGTGACAAAAGCTTAAACCCTAGTTGATGCGCTATTCCGTAAGGGACCGATTGGATCCAAAAGTTTAATGCTATGGTTAGAATTTATTCTTAATAATTTTCTCGTAGTTGTGGATGGTTGCGGGAGGGTTAATCATAAGTAGGAGGTTTGTTCAAGTAATAACAGCACCTAAGCACCGGTCCACCCACATATCAAATTATCAAAGTACCGAACACAAATTAAACCAACATGATGAAAGTGACTAGATGAAATTCCCGTGTACCCTCAAGAACGCGTTGCTTATCATAAGAGACCGTTTTGGCCTGTCCTTTGCCTCGAAAGGATTGGGCTACCTTTCTGCACTTTTTTACTACTATCGTTACTTGCTCGTTACAAATTATCTTGCTATCAAACTACTCTGCTACTTACAATTTCAGCACTTGTAGACATTACCTTGCCGAAAACCACTTGTCATTTCCTTCTGCTCCTCGTTGGCTTTGACACTCTTACTTATCGAAAAGAGATACAATTGATCCCCTATACTTGTGGGTCATCAAGGCTATTTTCTGGCGCCGTTGCCAGGGAGTGAACCACCTTTGGTAACGAAACATTTATATAGTGTGCTGAAATATTTTGTCACTTGTTACTATGGAAAACAATCCTTTGAGGGGTTTGTTTGGGGTATATTCACCTCGACCGGAACCACAATTAGCTACCCCTCAACCTACTACAACTACTTAAAATATTGAATATGAAATTCCTTTGGGTATGATAGAACAACTGCTAGCTAATCCTTATGCAGGAGATGGAACCGAACATCTTGATATGCACCTGATATATGTAGAACAAATTAGTGGATTGTTCAAGCTTGCAGGTTTACCCGGAGATGAAGTTATGAAGAAGGTTTTCCCTTTATCTTTGAAGGGAAAAGCATTGGCATTGTATTGACTATGCGATGATATTGAATCTTGGAACTGGAATCGATTGAAATTGGAGTTCAACCAAAAAATTATCCTATGCATCTAGTTCATCATGATCGGAATTATATATATAATTTTTGGCCTCGTGAAGGAGAAAGTATCGCTCTAGCTTGGGGGATGCTTAAGTCAATATTATATTCATGCCCCAATCATGAGCTCTCAGGAGAAATTATTATCCAGAATTTTTATGCTCGGCTTTCTCGTAATGATCAAACCATGCTCGATACTTCTTGTGCTGGTTCTTTTATGAAGAAGACTATTGAAATCTGGTGGGATCTTTTGGAAAGAATTAAACGCAACTCTGAAGATTGGGAACTCGATGAAGGTAAAGAGTCAGGTATTAAACTTAAGTATGATTGTGTTAAATCTTTTATGGATACCGATGCTTTTCAAAAGTTTAGCACTAAATATGGACTTGACTCTGAGATAGTAGCCTCCTTTGTGAATCATTTGCTACTCATGTTGATCTCCCTAAAGAGAAGTGGTTTAAATATCATCCACCTATTAAAAAAGAAATTAAAGAACAAGTACCAGTTAAAGAAGAAACTATACTTTACAATGTTGATCTAGTTGTTCCTACTACTTATATTGGGAAACCACCTTTCCCTGTTAGGATAAAGGAACATGCTAAAGTTTCAACTGTGGTTAACAAAAGCTATATTAGACCACCTAAACCTGATGAACAAATTAAAGTAGAACCTAGTATTGCTATGGTTAAAGATCTCTTCGAAGAAAATATGGATGGGCATGTTATTTACTTCAGTGAAGAAGCTGCTAGAATTGCCAAACCTAATAAAAAGGATAAACATAGACCTGTTGTTGGCATGCCCGTTATCTCAGTTAAAATAGGAGATCACTGTTATCATGGTTTATGTGACATAGGTGCTAGTGTGAACGCTATTCCTTACACCTTATATCAAGAAATTATGAATGACATAGCACCTCCAGAGATAGAAGACATAGATGTTACTATTAAACTTGCTAATAAAGACACTATTTAACCAATTGGGATTGTTAGAGATGTTGAAGTCTTGTGTGGGAAAATAAAATACCCTACTGATTTTCTTGTTCTTGGTTCCCCACAAGATGACTTTTATCCCATTATCTTTGGTAGACCTTTCTTGAACACCGTTAATGCTAGAATAGACTGTGAGAAACAAACTGTCGGTGTTTGTTTTGGTGATGAGTCTCATGAGTATAATTTTTTCAAGTTTAGTAGAAAGCTTCATGAAAAAGAATTGCCTAGTAAAGATGAATTAATTGGTCTTGCTTCTATTGCTGTACCACCTACTGATCCTCTAGAACAATATTTGCTAGACCATGAAAATGATTTTAATATGCATGAAAGAAATGAAATAGATAACATTTTCTTTGAATAACGCCCTCTGCTTAAACACAATTTTCCTATTGAAACTCTAGGAGATCCTCCTCCACCTAAATGTGATCCTGTGTTTGAATTAAAACAATTGCCAGACACTTCGAAATATGCTTATCTTGATGAAAAGAAGATATATCATGTTATTATTAGTGCTAACCTTTCAGAACATGAAGAAGAAATATTATTAAAAGTTCTAAGGAAGCACCAAGTTGCTATTGGATATACTCTTGACGATTTAAAGGGCATTAGTCCCACTCTATGTCAGCACAAAATTAATATGGAACCTGATGCTAAACCCGTTGTTGATCACCAACGTTAGTTAAATCCAAAAATGAAAGAAGTGGTAAGAACAGAAATCTTAAAACTTCTGGAAGAAGGTATAATCTATCCTATACCTGATATAGACGGGTAAGTCCTGTTCATTGTGTCCCTAAGAAATGAGGTATAATTGTTGTTACTAATGATAAGAATGAACTTATTGCACAAAGAATTGTTACAGGTTATAGAATGGTAATTGATTTTAGAAAATTAAAGAAAGCAACTAGAAAAGATCATTACCCTCTGCCTTTTATTGATCAAATGCTTGAAAGATTATCTAAGCGCACACAATTTTGCTTCCTTGATGGATATTCTGGTTTTTCACAAATACTTGTTTCTCAACCTAATCAAGAAAAGACCACTTTTACTTGTCCCTTTGGAACTTATGCTTATAGACGCATGCCTTTAGGTTTATGTAATGCACCTGCTACCTTTAAAAGATGTATGAATGCTATATTCTCTGACTTTTGTGAAAAGATTGTTGAGGTTTTCATGGATGACTTCTCTGTTTATGGGAAGTCTTTTGATGATTGTTTAAGCAATCTTGAACGAGTTTTGCAGAGATGTGAACAAACAAATCTTGTCTTGAATTGGGAGAAGTGCCGCATTATGGTTAATGAAGGCATTGTCTTGGGTCATAAAATTTCTGAAAGAGGTATTGAAGTGGACAAAGCTAAGGTTGATGCAATTGAGAAAATGACATGTCCTAAAGATATACAAGGTATTCGTAGTTCTTTAGGTCATGCTGGTTTCCATAGGAGATTTATCAAAGATTTCTCTAAAATTTCTAGGCCTCTTACGAATATTTTGCAAAATGATATCCCTTTTGTTTTTATGATGATTGTTTAGAAGCCTTTCAAACACTCAAGAAAGCCTTAATTTCTGCACCTATTGTTCAACCACCTGATTGGAACTTGCCTTTTGAAATTATGTGTGATGCTGGTGATTATGATGTTGGTGTTGTTCTAGGACAAAGAGTTGATAAGAAACTGAATGTGATTCATTATGCTAGTAAAACTCTAGACAGTGTTGTAGGACCTCGAAGAGGTGTGTCTAGAGGGGGGGTGATTAGACACTTAGTGCTAAAGTTACAGTTTTTAAACTATTTCAGTTTGAGTGGAGTTTTAGGCACAATTTCAACATACACAATACATATCAAGCAAGCATGCAAAGAGTATATGAGCAGCGGAAAGTAAAGCATGCGACTTGCAAGAATGTAAAGGGAAGGGTTTGGAGAATTCAAACGCAATTGGAGACAAGGATTTTTTTTGTCGTGGTTCGGATAGGTGGTGCTATCCTACATCCACGTTGATGGAGACTTCAACCCACGGAGGGTGACGGTTGCGCGAGTCCACGGAGGGCTCCACCCACGAAGGGTCCACGAAGAAGCAACCTTGTCTATCCCATCATGGCCATCGCCCACGAAGGACTTGCCTCACTAGCGGTAGATCTTCACGAAGTAGGCGATCTCCTTGCCCTTACAAACTCCTTGGTTCAACTCCACAATCTTGTCGGAGGCTCCCAAGTGACACCTAGCCAATCTAGGAGACACCACTCTCCAAGAAGTAACAAATGGTGTGTTGATGATGAACTCCTTGCTCTTGTGCTTCAAATGATAGTCTCCCCAACACTCAACTCTCTCTCACAGGATTTGGATTTGGTGGAAAGAAGATTTGAGTGGAAAGCAGCTTGGGGAAGGCTAGAGATCAAGATTCATATGGTAGGAATGGAATATCTTGGCCTCAACACAAGGGTAGGTGGTTCTCTCTCAAAACATATGAGTTGGAAGTGTAGATGTGTTCTGATGGCTCTCTCCATGAGTGAGGAGGAGGTGGAGGGGTATATATAGCCTCCACACAAAATCCAACCGTTACACACAATTTACCAATCTTGGTGGGACCGAATCAACAAACTCGGTCGGACCGAAATAGTAAACCTAGTGACCGTTAGATATTTTCGGTGGGACTGACATGCAACTCGGTTGGACCGATATGGTTAGGGTTAGGGCATAACGTAATCTCGGTAAGACCAATTACTCAAACTCGGTGAGACCGATTTTGCTAATTAGCTAACCAGAGCGTTGGTCAGGCAAACTCGGTGGGACCGATTACTAAACTCGGTTGGACCGATTTTGGTAATAAGTTAACCAGAGAGTTTGCATTGTAATCTCGGTAGTACCGATTACGTAAAATCGGTGAGACCGATTTTGGTAATGGAGATACACAGTGAGATTACAATCCCATCTCGGTGAGACCGAGATCCCTATCGGTGAAACCGATTTGCTTAGGGTTTGGCAGTGGCTATGACAAGTGAAACTCGGTGGCGCCGGATAGAAAGAATCAGTAGGTCCGAGTTTGGCTTTGGGTTTAGGTCATATGTGGAAGTGGGAAGGTAGCTGAGGGTTTTGCAGCATATCATTAAGCACACCAAGCAAAAGGCTCATTAAGCAACACCTCATCCCTCCTTGATAGTATTGGCTTTTCCTATGGACTCAATGTGATCTTGGATCACTAAAATGTAAAATGAAGAATCTTGAGCTTTAAGCTTTAGCCAATCCTTTGTCCTTAGCATCTTGAAGGAGTTCCCACATCCTTTAGTCTATGCCACTCCATTGTTGAACTTATCTGAAACATGCTAGATAGAAACGTTAGTCCAACAAGAGATATGTTGACATTAATTACCAAAACCACCTGGGGAGCACTTGTGCTTTCAATCTCCCCCTTTTTGGTAATTGATGGCAACATACATCGAAGCTTTAGGTAAAGATATAAAGAATAGCAAGTAAAGCTTTGGAAGGACATGTAACAAACATAGGCTCCCCCTACATGTATGCAATCATTTGAATATAAAACATAGAAGCATGTGAGAGCATAATCATGACAGAGTAGGCAATGTGTTACATGTATCTTGGCCATATGCATCAGAGCAAAAGATTATTAAGAAGAATACCTTCATGCTCATGAGTCCTTCTTGCAAATAGTATGTACATAAGCAAGAATTCCTCATACTCATGATTCTGATGCATATATTTACCTTGTAGTCTTGAGTTGGCTTAGGATGGAATGAACCTGCACAAACAAGGTTAGATAACACAGGTACATCCACTAGACAGAGCAAACCAAAAGAAACCACAAGAATACCAAGACTGGGATGACATGTAGAAAGTGAGTACAAGGTACCACATTGGATTAGACATGTCCCCAAGAGTAAACATATGTAATGAATTTGAATGATTTCTTTCCCTTAGATGTCTTACTCCCCCTGAATCTGACATGGGATATTGGGAGAAGATAGGGAACAGAAAATCAGAGCTGAAAGATATAAATGGATAGAACTTAATGCAAATATGCACATATGAACATGTCTTTCCCCCAAAAAAGACATGTGGCATCTCTCCTCTTGAACATCAGGCATCTGGGATCCTTGAGTATTCTCTCCCCCTGGAGATCTCTTTCTCCCCCTTAATACTTTCTCCTTTGTAGGTGATAAGCTTTGATGTGATCTCTCTCTCCCCCTTTGGCATCAATTTCCAAGAAGGGCTTTTTGGAATCTGTCGAATGGGTTTGGTCCTTGAGACTCGGCACAAAGCAATGGATAAAAATGTGATGCTTGTAGAGGACAAGATTCATTGAGTGGAGCTGGATCTGAAGAGATATGGAACAAGTGGCAAACTGTTTTTCCTGTTGTGGAATCGGTGGCACCGAGTGGCATGTTTCGGTGGTACCGAAAGGATTCGGTTGGACCGAAAATTACACTTCGGTGAAACCGATTTCATAACAGAGAAAAACACTTGTCACCTCAGCTCACTAGACAAATAAGATCTCACAAAGATTTGCGATGAATTAACTGAAGGATTTGCAAGGAATTAGATGCAGAAATATGCAGAACAAGAAGCAAAAAGAAAAGAATGAGGGTTCTAGATGAAGTTTTTTTTGTTTGAAAAAGAGGGAAACAAATATGCAAGGGACAAATGCAATAACACAGAAAAGAACACAAGAGAACTTCATCTAGAGTTGGGCGGTGACATCGTCACCTATGTTAGAGTATATTGACTTAGGAGTCAAGTGAGAACACTTGATCATAGGTCATACTCATCGTTTAAGCTCAAAATGGGGTTACCATTTTTCGTTTAAGCATCTTGATGTATTCACATCTTGTTGAGTTGCTTTGACTCATGACTTGGAGTAAAGCTTCTCTAAGATGGAATAACATACCTTGGGTGGTGGTGTGGATCTTGCTCATGTAGTTGAACTTGTGTGGGTGCTCAAGGTTGATGTAGCTTATCAAGAATTTGGAGCACCACTTGGAATTTGATTCCATCTACCTACATGGGTTAGTTCTTGCAAGGAAGAGCACTTGTGTATCCAAAAATGACAATCATGAAGATCAACATAGAGTTTGTCAAAGGATATGTTTGAATGGTTTTGTGCTTCCTTGTCGTCAACCACCGTTGTGTAGAGACTTGGTGATGTAGAGATTCCTCAAGATGTGAGTGAGTTGCAATATCATAAGATTGGATCCAACAAAGTACCTACATGAGTTAGATAACATGCAAGATGCAAATTTGTGCAAGACATAAGATAATCATCATAAGAGATATATCATGGATTAGTCATAAGCTCATGTCTTGCATGTATCCAATGGAGTTTCTACTCCAAGTTCGAAGCATCAATGATGTTCAATTCACCTCTCAACCTGCAAAACACTTTCTCATCAAGTGGTTTAGTGAATATATCCGCTAATTGCTTATCGGTGCGAACATGCTTAAGATCAGTGTCTCCCTTAGCAACATGATCTCCAATGAAATGATGACGAACTTCAATGTGCTTAGTTCGAGAATGTTGTACAGGATTATGACCAATTTTTATAGCACTTTCATTGTCACAGAGCAATGGAACATGTTTCACATAGATCCCATTATCTTTAAGAGTTTGGGTCATCCAAAGTAATTGAGCACAACATGAACCAGCGGCAATGTACTCCGCTTCGGCGGTGGATAAGGATACCGAGTTTTGTTTCTTGGAGGACAAAGACACAAGAGATCTACCAAGAAATTGACAAGTACCCGAAGTGCACTTTCTATCAACCTTGTCTCCGGCATAATCCGAGTCGGAATAGCCAACAAGATCAAAAGAGGACCTCTTAGGATACCAAATGCCAAAATTTGGTGCATGGATTAAGTGTCTCACTATCCTTTTCACAGCCTTAAGATGACATTCTTTAGGAGCAGCTTGATATCGTGCACACATGCACACACTTAGCATAATATCGGGACGTGAAGCACATAGGTATAACAATGAACCAATCATAGAGCGATAGACCTTTTGATCAACCGGTTCACCATCTTTGGTCAAATCATTATGTCCACTAGTAGGCATGGGTGCAGGCATACCTTTGCATTCTTGCATATTGAACTTCTTGAATAAGTCCTTGGTATACTTTGTTTGAGATACAAATGTACCTTCCTTAGTTTGCTTGATTTGCAAACCGAGAAAGAATTTGAGTTCACTCATCATAGGCATCTCAAACTTCTTCGACATTAGCTTTCCAAACTTTTCACTAAAAAGAGGGTTAGTTGAACCAAATATGATATCATCAACATAAAGTTGGCATACAAATAGTTCTCCATTAACTCTTTTAGTAAAAAGTGTGGAATCAATTTTTCCAATTTCAAAACCACTTGCAATAAGGAACTTGGTCAAGCATTTATACCATGCTCTAGGAGCTTGTTTAAGACCATAAAGGGCTTTATGAAGTTTGTAAACATGATTTGGCTTCTTAGGATTGACAAAGCTGGGAGGTTGTTTGACATAAACTTCCTCCTCTATTTCACCATTTAGAAAAGCACTTTTAATGTCCATTTGGTACAAGGTGATATTATGGTGATTAGCATAGGCAAGTAAGATGTGAATGGACTCAAGTCTAGCAACGGGAGCATATGTCTCACCATAGTCCATACCTTCGACTTGTGTGTACCCTTGGGCGACGAGACGTGCTTTGTTGCGAACCACTTGTCCATCTTCATCTTGCTTGTTGCGAAACACCCATTTGGTACCGATGATGTTGTGGTTGTTGTCGGGCTTCTCAACCAATGTCCAAACTTGGTTTCTCTCAAAGTTGTGTAGCTCTTCATGCATAGCGTTTATCCAATTCGGATCTTCCAATGCTTCTTCAACCTTCATAGGTTCAATGGTAGAGATGAATGAATAGTTTTCACGAAAGTTAGCTAAGCGAGTTTTAGAGCGAGTGATTCTCCCGGTTTGAATATCACTGTAGATTTGCTCAACGGGATGATCTTTGGCAATTCTTGCTCGAACTCGTGAGAGCTTTTGCTTGGGTCTTTGTTGAACATCTTCTTCATCTTCTTCTTCTTCTTGGCCTTCTTCATTGTTGACGTTGTCGTTCTCTTGTCGTGGTGACGAGGGAGGTTGTTGATGTTCGTCTTGATGCATTTCCTCGTATTCTTCTTGGTGTGTCCCACTTGTGGATGCTTCCGTATCAATTCTTGGTTCACCTTGTCGTGAAGTAGAAGCTTCCACTTGGACGGACGAAGTAGTCTCCTTCACCTCCGTTGGACGAACTTTGCCAATGGACAAGTCTTGGATTGCTTCTGAAGGGTCTTTGTCTCCTACATCAATTGGCAATTGCTCTACTTGCGAGCCGTTTGATTCATCAAACTTCACATCTACCGTCTCTTCAACCTTTCGGGTGAAGTTGTTGTAGACACGGTAAGTGTGAGAGTTTGAGCCATAACCAAGTAGGAAACCTTCATGAGACTTAGGAGCAAACTTTGAACGACGATGCTTATCAAGCATGTAGCACTTTGAGCCGAATACTCGAAAGTATCCAACTTGGGGTTTGTTACCGGTGAGGAGCTTGTATGCCGTCTTGCCGAGTAGCTTGTGAAGATACAAGCGATTTGTTGCATGACAAGCTGTCTCAACCACTTCTGCCCAAAAGTGCTTCGGCGTCTTGTACTCATCAAGCATCGTTCTCGCCATTTCGATGAGCATACGGTTCTTCCTCTCAACAACTCCATTTTGTTGAGGTGTGTACATAGCCGAGAACTCGTGTGAAATCCCTTCTTCGTCAAGAAAGGTGTCCACATTTGCGTTCTTGAACTCCGTTCCATTGTCAATGCGAACCTTCTTGATCTTCACTTCAAATTGATTTTGGGCCTTCCTAGCGAAGTTTTTGAAGATCTTTTGGACCTGCGATTTGTCATCAAGAAAGAACACCCACGTAAATCTTGAAAAATCATCAACTATAACTAGACCAAAAGAATTTCCACCGAGACTCTTGTAGGCGTTGGGACCAAAAAGATCCATATGAAGTAGCTCGACTGGCCTCCTTGTGGTCATGATGTTCTTCACGGGATGCCTTCCTCCAACCTGCTTACCTGCTTGACAAGCACTGCAAAGTCTATCCTTATCAAATATGACATCGTTAACTCCAAGGATATGATTTCCTTTAATAAGCTTGTCAAGGTTTCTCAGGCCAACATGACCTAGTCGTCTATGCCACAACCAACCTTTTGAGGATTTAGCGATAAAGCAAGTTTTAGGTTGTGCCTTTTTAGAGAAATCGACAATGTAAAGACCACCTCTATGTATACCGGTAAAGACCATTTTATGATTGTCTCGACGAAACACTTGGCAATCTACCTCAGTAAACAGGACATTCAAACCGAAATTAGCAAGTCTAGATACTGAAAGTAAGTTGTAGCCGAGAGATTCAACGAGCATGACATTTTGAATGGAGCTATCGTGTGAGATGGCCACCTTACCAAGGCCAACCACCTTACCCTTTGAATTATCACCAAAGGTGACATATTTTCGAGGGCCGTCATTTTTAGCAAGCTCACGGAACATCTCTTCTTCTCCGGTCATATGATCAGTACATCCACTGTCGAGAACCCATTCCTTTCCTCCTGACATGTATCCCCGAAGATTTGCCATGAGACCAAAATGTCTCATTGCATCATCAAGATCGAAGTCACTATCATCATCCTCATCATAGTATCCATGTTCAACATGATCTTGTGACTCATCATCTCCTAGAGAGAGTAATTCGTTAGATAAACGATCATCAAAGTGGTCACTTCTATGAATTCTTATTACTTCGGATATAATATCACTAATGATTCCAACATTTCTTTTAGCGTGCATGAGATTACTAAGCTCAAATACACAATCACCAAAACTAGGATCACTAGAGTTCATCTTACTCAAGGCAATAGATTTATGGAGAATTTCATCTAGATTTTTCAAGGAATAATCAGGAAATCATTCCTCAAGATTCCATATAGCATAGGCACAATTAAGAGTAGGTAAACCAGCAATCAAGTTTTTGGGCAATCCTCTAATGATGAGCTCAACGGTTCTAAGATTGCGAATCATGCCAATATCTTCATCTAGGGTGGGATGCATAGGATCAACATGAGGTGCACAAGGACTAGCAATATACTTGTTCAAATGATATTGATTGAAAATTACAAGCATCTCATTTTCCACTCATGAAAATACTCTTCATCAAGAATAGGCACTCTATGTCTAAGACTCCCTAAAGTAGACACATCCATCATCCTCCAATGGTGATTAAACCAAGGCAATGGAGACCAAAGCTCTGATACCACTTGTAGGACCTTGAAGAGGTGTGTCTAGAGGGGGGGTGATTAGACACTTAGTGCTAAAGTTACAGTTTTTAAACTATTTCAGTTTGAGTGGAGTTTTAGGCACAATTTCAACATACACAATACATATCAAGCAAGCATGCAAAGAGTATATGAGCAGCGGAAAGTAAAGCATGCGACTTGCAAGAATGTAAAGGGAAGGGTTTGGAGAATTCAAATGCAATTGGAGACAAGGATGTTTTTGTCGTGGTTCGGATAGGTGGTGCTATCCTACATCCACATTGATGGAGACTTCAACCCACGGAGGGTAACGGTTGCGTGAGTCCACGGAGGGCTCCACCCACGAAGGGTCCACAAAGAAGCAACCTTGTCTATCCCATCATGGCCATCGCCCACGAAGGACTTGCCTCACTAGCGGTAGATCTGCATGAAGTAGGCAATCTCCTTGCCCTTACAAACTCCTTGGTTCAACTCCACAATCTTGTCGGAGGCTCCCAAGTGACACCTAGCCAATCTAGGAGACACCACTCTCCAAGAAGTAACAAATGGTGTGTTGATGATGAACTCCTTGCTCTTGTGCTTCAAATGATAGTCTCCCCAACACTCAACTCTCTCTCACAGGATTTGGATTTGGTGGAAAGATGATTTGAGTGGAAAGCAACTTGGGGAAGGCTAGAGATCAAGATTCATATGGTAGGAATGGAATATCTTGGCGTCAACACAAGGGTAGGTGGTTCTCTCTCAGAACATATGAGTTGGAAGTGTAGATGTGTTCTGATGGCTCTCTCCACGAGTGAAGAGGAGGTGGAGGGGTATATATAGCCTCCACACAAAATCCAACCGTTACACACAATTTACCAATCTCGGTGGGACCGAATCAACAAACTCGGTCGGACCGAAATAGTAAACCTAGTGACCGTTATAGATTTTCGGTGGGACTGACATGCAACTCGGTAGGACCGATATGGTTAGGGTTAGGGCATAACGTAATCTCGGTAAGACCGATTACTCAAACTCGGTGAGACCGATTTTGGTAATTAGCTAACCAGAGAGTTGGTCAGGCAAACTCGGTGGGACCGATTACTAAACTCGGTTGGACCGATTTTGGTAATAAGTTAACCATAGAGTTTGCATTGTAATCTCGGTAGTACCGATTACCTAAACTCGGTGAGACCGATTTTGGTAATGGAGATACACAGTGAGATTACAATCCCATCTCGGTGAGACCGAGATCCCTATCGGTGAAACCGATTTGCTTAGGGTTTGGCAGTGGCTATGACAAGTGAAACTCGGTGGCGCCGGATAGAAAGAATCGGTAGGTCCGAGTTTGGATTTGGGTTTAGGTCATATGTGGAAGTGGGAAGGTAGCTGAGGGTTTTGGAGCATATCATTAAACACACCAAGCAAAAGGCTCATTAAGCAACACCTCATCCCTCCTTGATAGTATTGGCTTTTCCTATGGACTCAATGTGACCTTGGATCACTAAAATGTAAAATGAAGAATCTTGAGCTTGAAGCTTTAGCCAATCCTTTGTCCTTAGCATCTTGAAGGAGTTCCCACATCCTTTAGTCTATGCCACTCCATTGTTGAACTTATCTGAAACATGCTAGATAGAAACGTTAGTCCGACAAGAGATATGTTGACATTAATTACCAAAACCACCTGGGGAGGACTTGTGCTTTCAATCTCCCCCTTTTTGGTAATTGATGGCAACATACATCAAAGCTTTAGGTAAAGATATAAAGAATAGCAAGTAAAGCTTTGGAAGGACATGTAACAAACATAGGCTCCCCCTACATGTATGCAATCATTTGAATATAAAACATAGAAGCATGTGAGAGCATAATCATGATAGAGTAGGCAATGTGTTACATGTATCTTGGCCATATGCATCATAGCTAAAGATTATTAAGAAGAATACCTTCATGCTCATGAGTCCTTCTTGCAAATAGTATGTACATAAGCAAGAATTCCTCATACTCATGATTCTGATGCATATATTTACCTTGTAGTCTTGAGTTGGCTTAGGATGGAATGAACCTGCACAAACAAGGTTAGATAACACAGGTACATCCACTAGACAGAGCAAACCAAAAGAAACCACAAGAATACCAAGACTGGGATGACATGTAGAAAGTGAGTACAAGGTACCACATTGGATTAGACATGTCCTCAAGAGTAAACATATGCAATGAATTTGAATGATTTCTTTCCCTTAGATGTCTTGCTCCCCCTGAATCTGACATGGGATATTGGGAGAAGATAGGGAACAGAAAATCAGAGCTGAAAGATATAAATGGATGGAACTTAATGCAAATATGCACATATGAACATGTCTTTCCCCCAAAAAAGACATGTGGCATCTCTCCTCTTGAACATCAGGCATCTGGGATCCTTGAGTATTCTCTCCCCCTAGAGATCCCTTTCTCCCCCTTAATACTTTCTCCTTTGTAGGTGATAAGCTTTGATGTGATCTCTCTCTCCCCCTTCGGCATCAATTTCCAAGAAGGGATTTTTGGAATCTGTCGAATGGGTTTGGTCCTTGAGACTCGGCACAAAGCAATGGATAAAAATGTGATGCTTGTAGAGGACAAGATTCATTGAGTGGAGCTGGATCTGAAGAGATATGGAACAAGTGGTAAACTATTTTTCCTGTTGTGGAATCGGTGGCACCGAGTGGCATGTTTCGGTGGTACCGAAAGGATTCGGTTGGACCAAAAATTACACTTCGGTCAAACCGATTTCATAACAGAGAAAAACACTTGTCACCTCAGCTCACTAGAAAAATAAGATCTCACAAAGATTTGCGATGAATTAACTGAAGGATTTGCAAGGAATTAGATGCAGAAATATGCAGAACAAGAAGCAAAAAGAAAAGAATGAGGGTTCTAGATGAAGTTTTTTTTGTTTGAAAAAGACGGAAACAAATATGCAAGGGACAAATGCAATAACGCAGAAAAGAACACAAGAGAACTTCATCTAGAGTTGGGCGGTGACATCGTCACCTATGTTAGAGTATATTGACTTAGGAGTCAAGTGAGAACACTTTATCATAGGTCATACTCATCGTTTAAGCTCAAAATGGGGTTACCATTTTTCGTTTAAGCATCTTGATGTATTCACATCTTATTGAGTTGCTTTGACTCATGACTTGGAGTAAAGCTTCTCTAACATGGAATAACATACCTTGGGTGGTGGTGTGGATCTTGCTCATGTAGTTGAACTTGTGTGGGTGCTCAAGGTTGATGTAGCTTATCAAGAATTTGGAGCACCACTTGGAATTTGAGTCCATCTACCTACATGGGTTAGTTCTTGCAAGGATGAGCACTTGTGTATCCAAAAATGACAATCATGAAGATCAACATAGAGTTTGTCAAAGGATATGTTTGAATGGTTTTGTGCTTCCTTGTCGTCAACCACCGTTGTGTAGAGACTTGGTGATGTAGAGATTCCTCAAGATGTGAGTGAGTTGCAATATCATAAGATTGGATCCAACAAAGTACCTACATGAGTTAGATAACATGCAAGATGCAAATTTGTGCAAGACATAAGATAATCATCATAAGAGATATATCATGGATTAGTCATAAGCTCATGTCTTGCATGTATCCAATGGAGTTTCTACTCCAAGTTCGAAGCATCAATGATGTTCAATTCACCTCTCAACCTGCAAAACACTTTCTCATCAAGTGGTTTAGTGAATATATCCGCTAATTGCTTATCGGTGCGAACATGCTTAAGATCAATGTCTCCCTTAGCAACATGATCTCCAATGAAATGATGACGAACTTCAATGTGCTTAGTTCGAGAATGTTGTACAGGATTATGACCAATTTTTATAGCACTTTCATTGTCACAGAGCAATGGAACATGTTTCACATAGATCCCATTATCTTTAAGAGTTTGGGTCATCCAAAGTAATTGAGCACAACATGAACCAGCGGCAATGTACTCCGCTTCGGCGGTGGATAAGGATACCGAGTTTTGTTTCTTGGAGGACAAAGACACAAGAGATCTACCAAGAAATTGACAAGTACCCGAAGTGCACTTTCTATCAACCTTGTCTCCGGCATAATCCGAGTCGGAATAGCCAACAAGATCAAAAGAGGACCTCTTAGGATACCAAATGCCAAAATTTGGTGCATGGATTAAGTGTCTCACTATCCTTTTCACAGCCTTAAGATGACATTCTTTAGGAGCAGCTTGATATCGTGCACACATGCACACACTTAGCATAATATCGGGACGTGAAGCACATAGGTATAACAATGAACCAATCATAGAGCGATAGACCTTTTGATCAACCGGTTCACCATCTTTGGTCAAATCATTATGTCCACTAGTAGGCATGGGTGCAGGCATACCTTTGCATTCTTGCATATTGAACTTCTTGAATAAGTCCTTGGTATACTTTGTTTGAGATACAAATGTACCTTCCTTAGTTTGCTTGATTTGCAAACCGAGAAAGAATTTGAGTTCACTCATCATAGGCATCTCAAACTTCTTCGACATTAGCTTTCCAAACTTTTCACTAAAAAGAGGGTTAGTTGAACCAAATATGATATCATCAACATAAAGTTGGCATACAAATAGTTCTCCATTAACTCTTTTAGTAAAAAGTGTGGAATCAATTTTTCCAATTTCAAAACCACTTGCAATAAGGAACTTGGTCAAGCATTTATACCATGCTCTAGGAGCTTGTTTAAGACCATAAAGGGCTTTATGAAGTTTGTAAACATGATTTGGCTTCTTAGGATTGACAAAGCTGGGAGGTTGTTTGACATAAACTTCCTCCTCTATTTCACCATTTAGAAAAGCACTTTTAATGTCCATTTGGTACAAGGTGATATTATGGTGATTAGCATAGGCAAGTAAGATGTGAATGGACTCAAGTCTAGCAACGGGAGCATATGTCTCACCATAGTCCATACCTTCGACTTGTGTGTACCCTTGGGCGACGAGACGTGCTTTGTTGCGAACCACTTGTCCATCTTCATCTTGCTTGTTGCGAAACACCCATTTGGTACCGATGATGTTGTGGTTGTTGTCGGGCTTCTCAACCAATGTCCAAACTTGGTTTCTCTCAAAGTTGTGTAGCTCTTCATGCATAGCGTTTATCCAATTCGGATCTTCCAATGCTTCTTCAACCTTCATAGGTTCAATGGTAGAGATGAATGAATAGTTTTCACGAAAGTTAGCTAAGCGAGTTTTAGAGCGAGTGATTCTCCCGGTTTGAATATCACTGTAGATTTGCTCAACGGGATGATCTTTGGCAATTCTTGCTCGAACTCGTGAGAGCTTTTGCTTGGGTCTTTGTTGAACATCTTCTTCATCTTCTTCTTCTTCTTGGCCTTCTTCATTGTTGACGTTGTCGTTCTCTTGTCGTGGTGACGAGGGAGGTTGTTGATGTTCGTCTTGATGCATTTCCTCGTATTCTTCTTGGTGTGTCCCACTTGTGGATGCTTCCGTATCAATTCTTGGTTCACCTTGTCGTGAAGTAGAAGCTTCCACTTGGACGGACGAAGTAGTCTCCTTCACCTCCGTTGGACGAACTTTGCCAATGGACAAGTCTTGGATTGCTTCCGAAGGGTCTTTGTCTCCTACATCAATTGGCAATGGCTCTACTTGCGAGCCGTTAGATTCATCAAACTTCACATCTACCGTCTCTTCAACCTTTCGGGTGAAGTTGTTGTAGACACGGTAAGTGTGAGAGTTTGAGCCATAACCAAGTAGGAAACCTTCATGAGACTTAGGAGCAAACTTTGAACGACGATGCTTATCAAGCATGTAGCACTTTGAGCCGAATACTCGAAAGTATCCAACTTGGGGTTTGTTACCGGTGAGGAGCTTGTATGCCGTCTTGCCGAGTAGCTTGTGAAGATACAAGCAATTTGTTGCATGACAAGCTGTCTCAACCACTTCTGCCCAAAAGTGCTTCGGCGTCTTGTACTCATCAAGCATCGTTCTCGCCATTTCGATGAGCATACGGTTCTTCCTCTCAACAACTCCATTTGTTGAGGTGTGTACGTAGCCGAGAACTCGTGTGAAATCCCTTCTTCGTCAAGAAAGGTGTCCACATTTGCGTTCTTGAACTCCGTTCCGTTGTCAATGCGAACCTTCTTGATCTTCACTTCAAATTGATTTTGGGCCTTCCTAGCGAAGTTTTTGAAGATCTTTTGGACCTGCAATTTGTCATCAAGAAAGAACACCCACGTAAATCTTGAAAAATCATCAACTATAACTAGACCAAAAGAATTTCCACCGAGACTCTTGTAGGCGTTGGGACCAAAAAGATCCATATGAAGTAGCTCGACTGGCCTCCTTGTGGTCATGATGTTCTTCACGGGATGCCTTCCTCCAACCTGCTTACCTGCTTGACAAGCACTGCAAAGTCTATCCTTATCAAATATGACATCGTTAACTCCAAGGATATGATTTCCTTTAATAAGCTTGTCAAGGTTTCTCAGGCCAACATGACCTAGTCGTCTATGCCACAACCAACCTTTTGAGGATTTAGCGATAAAGCAAGTTTTAGGTTGTGCCTTTTTAGAGAAATCGACAATGTAAAGACCACCTCTATGTATACCGGTAAAGACCATTTTATGATTGTCTCGACGAAACACTTAGCAATCTACCTCAGTAAACAGGACATTCAAACCGAAATTAGCAAGTCTAGATACTGAAAGTAAGTTGTAGCCGAGAGATTCAACGAGCATGACATTTTGAATGGAGCTATCGTGTGAGATGGCCACCTTACCAAGGCCAACCACCTTACCCTTTGAATTATCACCAAAGGTGACATATTTTCGAGGGCCGTCATTTTTAGCAAGCTCACGGAACATCTCTTCTTCTTCGGTCATATGATCAGTACATCCACTGTCGAGAACCCATTCCTTTCCTCCTGACACGTATCCCCGAAGATTTGCCATGAGACCAAAATGTCTCATTGCATCATCAAGATCGAAGTCACTATCATCATCCTCATCATAGTATCCATGTTCAACATGATCTTGTGACTCATCATCTCCTAGAGACAGTAATTCGTTAGATAAATGATCATCAAAGTGGTCACTTCTATGAATTCTTATTACTTAGGATATAATATCACTAATGATTCCAACATTTCTTTTAGCGTGCATGAGATTAGTAAGCTCAAATACACAATCACCAAAACTAGGATCACTAGAGTTCATCTTACTCAAGGCAATAGATTTGTGGAGAATTTCATCTAGATTTTTCAAGGAATAATCGGGAAATCGTTCCTCAAGAAATTTCCATATAGCATAGGCACAATTAAGAGTAGGTAAACTAGCAATCAAGTTTTTGGGCAATCCTCTAATGATGAGCTCAACGGTTCTAAGATTGCGAATCATGCCAATATCTTCATCTAGGGTGGGATGCATAGGATCAACATGAGGTGCACAAGGACTAGCAATATACTTGTTCAAATGATATTGATTTAAAATTACAAGCATCTCATTTTCCACTCATGAAAATACTCTTCATCAAGAATAGGCACTCTATGTCTAAGACTCCCTAAAGTAGACACATCCATCATCCTCCAATGGTGATTAAACCAAGGCAATGGAGACCAAAGCTCTGATACCACTTGTAGGACCTTGAAGAGGTGTGTCTAGAGGGGGGGTGATTAGACACTTAGTGCTAAAGTTACAGTTTTTAAACTATTTCGGTTTGAGTGGAGTTTTAGGCACAATTTCAACATACACAATACATATCAAGCAAGCATGCAAAGAGTATATGAGCAGCGGAAAGTAAAGCATGCGACTTGCAAGAATGTAAAGGGAAGGGTTTGGAGAATTCAAACGCAATTGGAGACAAGGATGTTTTTGTCGTGGTTCGGATAGGTGGTGCTATCCTACATCCACGTTGATGGAGACTTCAACCCATGGAGGGTAACGGTTGCGTGAGTCCACGGAGGGCTCCACCCACGAAGGGTCCACAAAGAAGCAACCTTGTCTATCCCATCATGGCCATCACCCACGAAGGACTTGCCTCACTAGCGGTAGATCTGCACGAAGTAGGCGATCTCCTTGCCCTTACAAACTCCTTGGTTCAACTCCACAATCTTGTCGGAGGCTCCCAAGTGACACCTAGCCAATCTAGGAGACACCACTCTCCAAGAAGTAACAAATGGTGTGTTGATGATGAACTCCTTGCTCTTGTGCTTCAAATGATAGTCTCCCCAACACTCAACTCTCTCTCACAGGATTTGGATTTGGTGGAAAGATGATTTGAGTGGAAAGCAACTTGGGGAAGGCTAGAGATCAAGATTCATATGGTAGGAATGGAATATCTTGGCGTCAACACAAGGGTAGGTGGTTCTCTCTCAGAACATATGCGCTGGAAGTGTAGATGTGTTCTGATGGCTCTCTCCACGAGTGAAGAGGAGGTGGAGTGGTATATATAGCCTCCACACAAAATCCAACCGTTACACACAATTTACCAATCTCGGTGGGACCGAATCAACAAACTCGGTCGGACCGAAATAATAAACCTAGTGACCGTTAGAGATTTTCGGTGGCACTGACATGCAACTCGGTAGGACCGATATGGTTAGGGTTAGGGCATAACGTAATCTCGGTAAGACCGATTACTCAAACTCGTTGAGACCGATTTTGGTAATTAGCTAACCAGAGAGTTGGTCAGGCAAACTCGGTGGGACCGATTACTAAACTCGGTTGGACCGATTTTGGTAATAAGTTAACCAGAGAGTTTGCATTGTAATCTCGGTAGTACCGATTACCTAAACTCGGTGAGACCGATTTTGGTAATGGACATACACAGTGAGATTACAATCCCATCTCGGTGAGACCGAGATCCCTATCGGTGAAACCGATTTGCTTAGGGTTTGGCAGTGGCTATGACAAGTGAAACTCGGTGGCGCCGGATAGAAAGAATCGGTAGGTCCGAGTTTGGCTTTGGGTTTGGGTTTGGAGCATATCATTAAGTACACCAAGCAAAAGGCTCATTAAGCAACACCTCATCCCTCCTTGATAGTATTGGCTTTTCCTATGGACTCAATGTGATCTTGGATCACTAAAATGTAAAATGAAGAATCTTGAGCTTGAAGCTTTAGCCAATCCTTTGTCCTTAGCATCTTGAAGGAGTTCCCACATCCTTTAGTCTATGCCACTCCATTGTTGAACTTATCTGAAACATGCTAGATAGAAACGTTAGTCCAACAAGAGATATGTTGGCATTAATTACCAAAACCACCTGGGGAGCACTTGTGCTTTCAAGTGCTCAAAGAAGTTATGCTACTACTGAAAAAGAATTCCTAGCAGTGGTGTTTGCTTGTGAGAAAGTTAGAACTTATATTGTTGATTCCAAAGTACAGACCATGCTGCTATTAAATATCTTATGGAAAAGAAAGATGCTAAACCTAGACTTATTCGATGGGTTCTCTTGTTATAAGAATTTGATTTACATATCATTGATAGAAAAGGAGATGAGAACCCAGTAGCTGATAATTTATCTAGGCTTGAAAATGTGCCTGATGACCCACTACCTATTGATGATAGTTTTCCTGATGAACCGTTAGCTGCAATAAATGTTGCTCATAATACTCCTTGGTATGCTGATTATGCTAATTACATTGTTGCTAAATACTTACCACCTAGATTTACATATCAATGAAGGAAAAAATTCTTCTATGATTTAAGTCATTACTTTTGGGATGAACCACATCTTTATAAAGAAGGAGTAGATGGTATTATTAGACGTTGTGTACCTGAGCATGAACAGGGACAAATCCTACGGAAATGTCACTCTGTAGCTTATGGAGGGCATCATGCTGGAGATAGAACTGCTGACATGGTATTTCAATCTGGATTTTATTGGCCTACTCCCTTCAAGGATGCTCGTAAGTTCATATTATCATGTGATGAAAGTCAAAGAATAGGTAATATCGGTAAGCGTCAAGAAATGCCTCTGAATTATTCACTTGTTGTTGATCCATTTGATATTTGGGGATTTGATTACATAGGACCTTTTCCTTCCTCTAATGGGTATACACATATTTTGGTTGCTATTGATTATGTTACTAAATGGGTAGAAGCTATTCCAGCCAGTAGTGCTGATCACAACACCTCTATTAAAATACTTAAGGAAGTTATTTTCCCAAGGTTTGGAGTCCCTAGATATTTAATGACTGATGGTGGTTCACACTTCATTCATGGTGCTTTCCGTAAAATGCTTGCAAAGTATGATGTTAACCATAGAATTGCATCACCTTATCATCCTCAGTCTAGTGGTCAAGTTGAAATCAGCAATAGAGAAATAAAATTAATTTTGCAAAAGACTGTCAATAGGTCTAGGAAGAATTGGTCTAAGAAATTAGATGATGCACTTTGGGCTTATAGAACAGCATATAAAAATCGTATGGGTATGTCTACATATAAAATGGATTATGGAAAAGCTTGTCATTTGCCTCTTGAGTATGAACAGAAGGCATATTGGGCCATCAAAGAGCTCAATTATGATTTCAAACTTTCTGGTAAAAAGAGGTTATTTGATATTAGCTCTTTAGATGAATGGAGAACCCAGGCTTATGAAAATGCAAAAGTATTCAAAGAAAAAGTTAAAAGATGGCATGACAAAAGAATCCAAAAGCGTGAGTTTAAATTCAGAGAATATGTTCTTTTGTACAACTCTCATTTCAGATTCTTTGCTGGAAAACTTCTCTCAAAATGGGAAGGCCCCTATGTTATCGAGGAGGTTTATCGGTCTGGAGCCATCAAAATAAATAATTCCGAAGGTACTAACCCGAAGGTTGTCAATAGGCAACGAATAAAACATTATATCTCAGGTACGCCCATCAATGTTGAAAGTAATATTGTCCAAACTTTGACACCGGAAGAACACATAAAAGAGTCCTTTCGAAACACTCCAGAATCGTGAAAATAAGGAGGTACATGATACGGTAAGTAAACGAACTCCGAAAAGTCCGCAAAAATATTTTTTGTCAGTTTTGGAATATTTAGAAAATTAGGAAATAAAGAAACTTCCAGGAAGCATACCCTGGTGGGCACAAGACACCAGGGCGCGCCAGGCTTGCCTGGCGCGCCCAGGTGGGTTGTGCCCACCTAGGACACCTTCCATACTCCGTTTTTCTACAATTTACTTTTCCCCCAAGATAAAAACATCTATATATACTTCCCGAACCTGTTAACCACTGTATCACGGAAAAATCCCGTGTCTTATTTTCCTTGCTGTTTTTTGTTAGATCCCATCTACCATGGCTGCTTCAAGCTCTTCCAAGGACAAGTTCTTCAAGACCGTCATCAACCCATACCTTCGGGACGTGGTGCGGCACCCTCAGGTCATCTATGACCTCCAAAACCAAGTCTTTGGATATAAGGCGAGGTTTAAAGGTATGAGTTTGGCTGCTAGTTGCAGTACCCCTGAGACTCACTCCTCCTCTTATGATGTTGGACCACTGCCATGGAAATCCGAGGACAAGATCTCTCCTTCATCACCATCATCTTCTACACCACCAAACGAGAACTGAGTATCGGGTATGGGCACTCCCCCTGGCTTCTACCAAGCTTGGGGGAGGTGCCCCGGCATTGTATCGTCCCACTATCTTTTTGCCTTTACTTATTTTAGTTCGATATTTTTCTTTAGATGGATAATAGTTTAGCTTGATCCTTTCTTCCTTGAGAGTCTGCTTAGTGATCTATCCTTGTAATTGTGTGCAAGTTATATAATAAAGTTTAGTTTGAGTTTTTGCTTTCTTTACTTTCATGTTGCAAATGAAAGAAAAGAAATAAGGAAGAAAAAGAGAAAGGAAATAAATAAAAGAAAGGAAATAAATCAAAAGGATCATATACTAATCTTATGGTAGGTGATGACACCACATAAGGAAAAGTATAAGTAGAAAATTTTATTAGAGATTGACAAACATAGCATTAGTCAATGATGAAACTCGTGAAGGAATTAATAAGGGAACAGAAGATTCACATATAAATATACTATCCTAGAAATCTTTTGTGATTGTGAGCCCTCATCAAAATATTATATGCCAAAATTGTTGACGTTGGACAAGGAAGACAACTTAATGGTTTATGTTTGTTTATATTCACATAGAAGTCATAATGTCATAGATCCTTTAACATGTGGTGCTTGCCACCTATCTTTGCTAGCCAAAAATTCCGCACTAAGTAGAGATACTACTTGTGCATCCAAAAACCCTTAAACCCAAATCTTATTTTCAAGTGTCCACCATACCTACCTAAGGATTGAGCAAGATCCCTCAAGTAAGTTGTCATCGATGCAAAAAGGCAATAAAAATTGCTTCTAAATGTGTGAGATCATTTAGCGTAAGAGAAAACTGAGCGTTGCACAAACTTGTGATGGTGAAGAATAAAAGCAACAGACTGCATAATAAAGGTCGCTATCACAAGGGGCAATGCAACGTGACGTTCTTTTGCGCTAAGGGGTTGAGCATACAAACAAATAAGCGCATGGCAACCTCTGCTTCCCTCTACGAAGGGCCTATCTTTTACTTTTATGTATTTAATTTTATGCAAAGAGTCAAGGTTTTCCTTCTATTCCTTTTTACTTTTCTCCTTTGGCAAGCATCATGTGGTGAGGAAAGATCTAGGCACATATGTCCAGTTGAATATAGATAGCATGGGTTATTATTGTTGACATCTCCCTTAAGGTGAATACATTGGCAGGCGAAACTATAAGCCCCTATCTTTCTATGTGTCCGGTTGAAACGTTTTGCTCATGTGTACGCGGTGAGTGTTAGCAATCATAGAAGACTATATGATGGTTGAGTATGTGGACTTGCCTAAAGGCTCCAATACGTGACCCTTCCTGGAAAGATGATGAATTGTAGTTGCAAAGTTGACCGAGAACATAGTTTGTTGGTTTTTAATAGAGTTTTTGCTTTGTACTTCAATTGTGTGATGAATTGTTAATTATTCATGAGAAGTACATGATAGAAGTTTATGATAAAAGTTCTAGGATAATAGTTTTATGTTTAATTTTATTGTTGCTATAATAATCTACATGATGCTTCTATGTCTGTATTTTTTTATCGACACCTCTCTCTCAAAGCATGTGGACATATTTTTCGATTTCGGTTTTAGCTTGAGGACAAGCGAGGTCTAAGCTTTGGGAGTTGATACGTCCATTTTGCATCATGTTTTCTTACTGTTATTTATATGTTTTTATCCATAATAATGCTTTTGGAGTAATTCTAATGTCTTTTCTCTCATAATATGCAAGGTATACACAAAGAAGGAGAATTCCGGGAGCTGGAAATCTGGACCTGGAAAAGCTATGTCAGGCCACCTATTCTGCACAACTCCGAACAAGCTGAAACTTCACGGAGATTTGTTATGGATTATTTGAGGAATATTGGAGCAAATAACTACTAGAGGGGCCCCACCAGGTGGGCACAACCCACCTGGGCGCGCGAGGGAGCCCAGGCGCGCCCTAGTGGGTTTTGCTCACCCAGGCCCACCTCCGGTGCCCATCTTCTGGTATATAGGTCATTTTGACCTAAAAAAGTAAGGAGAGGACTTTCGGGATGGAGCAGCGCTGTCTCAAGGCGGATCTTGGGCAGGAGCACTTTTGCCCTCCGGTGGAGCGATTCCGCCAGGGGAACTTCCCTCCCGGAGGGGGAAATCATCGTCATCATCATCACCAACAACTCTCCCATCTTGGGGAGGGAAATCTCCATCGACATCTTCAACATCGCCATCTCATCTCAAACCCTAGTTCATCTCTTGTGTTCAATCTTGTTACCGAAACTATAGATTGGTGCTTGTGGGTGATTAGTAGTGTTGATTACGTCTTGTAGTTGATTACTATATGGTTTATTTGGTGGAAGATTATATGTTCAGATCCAATATGCTATTTAATACCCCTCTGATCTTGAGCATGATTATCATTTGTGAGTAGTTACTTTTGTTCTTGAGGTCACGAGAGAAATCATGTTGCAAGTAATCATGTGACCTTGATATGTGTTCGATATTCTGATAGTATGTATGTTGTGATTCCCTTAGTGGTGTCATGTGAACGTAGACTACATGACACTTCACAATATTTGGGCCTAACGGAATGCATTGTGGAGTAGCAATTAGATGATGGGTTGCGTGAGTGACAGAAGCTTAAACCCCCAGTTTATGCGCTATTCCGTAAGGGACCGATTGGATCCAAAAGTTTAATGCTATGGTTAGGATTTATTCTTAATACTTTTCTCGTAGTTGCGGATGCTTGCAGGAGGGTTAATCATAAGTAGGAGGTTTGTTCAAGTAAGAACAACACCTAAGCACCGGTCCACCCACATATCAAATTATCAAAGCACCGAACACGAATTAAATCAACATGATGAAAGTGACTAGATGAAATTCCCGTGTACCCTCAAGAACGTTTGCTTATCATAAGAGACCGTTTTGGCCTGTCCTTTGCCTCAAAAGGATTGGGCTACCTTGCTGCACTTTTGTTACTAATATCGTTACTTGCTCGTTACAAATTATATTGCTATCAAACTACTCTGCTACTTACAATTTCAACACTTGCAGACATTACCTTGCTGAAAACCACTTGTCATTTCGTTTTGCTCCTCGTTGGGTTCGACACTCTTACTTATCGAAAAGAGCTACCAATGATACCCTATACTTGTGGGTCATCAAGGCTATTTTCTGGCGCCGTTGTCGTGGAGTGAAACGCCATTGGTAAGGGAACATTTATATAGTGTGCCAATAATTTTTGTCACTTCTTACTATGGAAAACAATTGGGGCCTTTTCCGGCATCCTGCCGGAGGGGGGTTCGATCCTGTAGGGCATCTACATCAACCCTATTGCCCTTTCGATGAAGCGTGAGTAGTTTACCACAGACCTACGGGTCCATAGCTAATAGCTAGATGGCTTCTTCTCATACCATGTTCTCCTCGATGTTCTTGGAGATCTATCTGATGTAATCTTCTTTTGCGGTGTGTTTTTCGAGACCAGAAGAATTGCGGATTTATTATCAGCTTATCTATGAATATTATTTGAATCTTCTCTGAATTCTTTTATGCATGATTTGATATCTTTGTAATTCTCTTCGAACTATCGGTTTGGTTTTTCTTGCAATGGGAGAAGTGCTTAGCTTTGGGTTCAATCTTGCGGTGTCCTCACCTAGTGACAAAGTAGGGGTAGCGTGGCATGTATTGTGTTGCCATCCAGGATAAAAAGATGGGGTTTACATCATATTACTTGTGTTTATTCCTCTACATCATGTCATCTTACTTAAAGCGTTACTCTGTTCTTCATGAACTTAATACTCTAGATGCACGCAGGAGTCGGTCGATGTGTGGAGTAATAGTAGTAGATGCAGGCAGGAGTCGGTCACTTGACACGGATGTGATGCCTATATTACATAATAATTGCCTTGGATATCATCATAACTTTGCGCTTTTCTATCAGTTGCTCAACAGTAATTTGTTCACCCACCATATTATTTGCTATCATGAGAGAAGCCTCTAATGAAACCTGTGGCACCCGGGTCTATTTTCCATCATAAAAGTTTCCGATCTACTATTTTGCAATCTTTTATTTCAGATCTATAAACCAAAAAACCCAAAAATATTTACTTTATCTTTTGTTTAGTTTTATCTATCTCTATCAGATCTCACCTTTGCGAGTGACCATGAAGGGATTGACAACCCCTTTATCGTGTTGGGTGCAAGTGTTTGATTGTTTGTGCAAGTATTGGTGATTTGTGCATTCTTCTCCTACTGTATTGATACCTTGGTTCTCTAACTGAGGGAAATACTTATCTCTACTTTGCTGCATCACCCTTTCCTCTTCAAGGAAAAAACCAACACAGGCTCAAGAAGTAGCAGGAAGAATTTCTAGCGCCGTTGCCGGGGAGATGTATGCCTAGTCAAGACATTCCAAGTACCCATCATCAAACTCTCATCTCTTTCATTACATTATTCGCCATTTGCCTCTCGTTTTCTTCTTCCCCACTTCTAAAATGATTTTCAAAAAGATTTGCATTTTTATTCGCCCTTCTTCTGTTCATCTTTTTCGTTTGCCTTTTTGCTCGTTTGCTATCTTTGTTTGTGTTACCATGTGCCCTCTGTTTTCTTGCATCTTCACTTGCTAAAAATCCAAGTTTATGGATCCTCATCCACTTGCTAATCTTTTTAAGAGATCCAATTATGATGAACCAATTGCTAGTGAGTTTTGTGCACTAGATTATCTTTATGAATTTTTGCTTCAAATTCGTGAATCTGAAAATTGTGATGAAGAAATTTATGAAGTGATTCACAATAGCTCCTTGAATAAAAAGCATGATTGCAATGGTTTTACTATAAATTCTATTGATGTCAATTGTGCTAATAATATGCAAAACCCTAAGCTTGGGATGCTAGTTTTGCTATGTCAACTACTTGTTGCAATGATCATGATTGGGGTGATTCTTATTATAATCTTGAAAAATTATTTAAGCCCCATGATGAATATGAGATTGATAATAATGTTTGCAATAATATTGAAAGTGGGTTTGGAAGAGTGTCAACTTTAGATCTCACATATTTGTATAATGTTCAATCTTATGAAGTTTTCGATAAAAGTGGGTTTGGAGAGGTCATGACTTTAGTTAATGTTAATCCCACTATTTTGGACGAGTGTCAACTCCGCATGCATGTGGATCGTGTTGAGTATATGTTATGTGATAGCTATATTGTTGAATTTTCTTATGATCCTAGATGTAATTATTATGAGAGAGGAAAATATGGTTGTAGAAATATTCATGTTACTAATTACCTCTCTGTCGGCAAAACGACACCTACGGGATCACATGGATCCCTTCTATGGTTTGGCAGGGAAGAGGGGTGGTGCAAAGAGCGGATCTAATGATCAACATGACGGATTTTTACCCAGGTTCGGACCGCTGACAAGCGTAACACCCTAGTCCTGCTGGGTGTATATTATGTGTTCTTGATCTTCCGCTACCTGCTACACATGCAAGCTGGGCCGAGAGGTTCAAAAGTATGAATCCTCCTACAGTACACCTTGGGCCTCATTTTATATGTCCAAGGGGCTGCCACAGTGGCACACATGAGGTGTAAAGTAGCTACAGTGTCTATGTTTATCACCGGTGTCTCAGGACAAACACATTAAATGTGATGATTACATGCCCTTCAGCTTTATCGGGGATGGGAGTAGAACCCGTCCCGTCCGTCGCCACCCCTCTCCATCTTGACACGTGTTCATGCTGACGGGGCATGCAGTGCCAACTTGGCTGGCCAGCTGCTGCGCTGGAGAGGTGGCAGGATCTTCACGAAGATCTGCATGCCACCACGCAGGCGCTTGCGAGGCTGGCAGGCCGGCCATTGTGCTGGAGTGGTGACGGGGTGGCGGAGTCATGCCGCGGTCTTGCCGACGTCACTGGCAAGGATCTTGTTGGGCTCGCAAACACCCTTGACAAGGATCTTGCTAGGCACCTTGTCTTCTGGCCTTCACATGAAGGAAATATGCCCTAGAGGCAATAATAAAGTTGTTATTTATATTTCCTTATATCATGATAAATGTTTATTATTCATGCTAGAATTGTATTAACCGGAAACTTAGTACATGTGTGAATACATAGACAAACAGAGTGTCACTAGTATGCCTCTACTTGACTAGCTCGTTGAATCAAAGATGGTTAAGTTTCCTAGCCATAGACATGAGTTGTCATTTGATTAACGGGATCACATCATTAGAGAATGATGTGATTGACTTGAACCATTCCGTTAGCTTAGAATTTGATCGTTTAGTATGTTGCTATTGCTTTCTTCATGACTTATGCATGTTGCTATGACTATGAGATTATGCAACCCCCGAATACCAGAGGAACACATTGTGTGCTACCAAATGTCACAACGTAACTGTGTGATTATAACGGTGCTCTACAGGTGTCTCTGATGGTACTTGTTCAGTTGGCATAGATCAAGATTAGGATTTGTCACTCTGATTGTCGGAGAGGTATCTCAGGGCCCTCTCTGTAATCCACATCACTATAAGCCTTGCAAGCAATGTGACTAATGATTTAGTTGCGGGATGATGAATTACGGAACGAGTAAAGAGACTTGCCGGTAACGAGATTGAACTAGGTAATGAGATACCGATGATCGAATCTCGGGCAAGTAACATACCGATGACAAAGGTAACAACGTATGTTGTTATGTGGTTTGATCGAAAGAAGATCTTCATAGAATATGTGGGAGCCAATATGAACATTTAGGTTCCGCTATTGGTTATTGACCGGAGACGTGTCTCGGCCATGTCTAGATAGTTCTCGGACCCGTAGGGTCCGCACGCTTAACGTTCGGTGACGATTGGTATTATGAGTTTACGTGTTTTGATGTACCGAAGATAGTTCGGAGTCCCGGATGGGATCACGGACATGACAAGAAGTCTCGAAATGGTTGAGACATAAAGATTGATATATTGGATGACTATATTCGGACACCGGATGAGTTCCGGGGGTCACCGGATAATTATCGGAGTGTCGGGGGGTTATCGGAACCATCGGGGGGACAATTGGGCCTACATGGGCCATAGGGAATAGGGGAGGCAGCCCACAAGGGGTAGCCGCGCCCCCTCCCTGTAGGGAGTCCGAATTGGACTAGGAAGGGGGGCGCGCGCCCCTTTCCTTCTCCTCTCCCTCTCCTTCCTTCCCCCTTCCTCCTCCGAGTTGGACTAGGAAAGGGGGAGCCCTACTCCTACTAGGAGGAGGACTCCTCCCCCTCCTTGGCGCACCCCAAGGGCCGGCCGGCCTCCCCCCTTGCTCCTTTATATACGGGGGCAGGGGGCACCCTAGAACACACAAGTTGATCATTGATCCCTTAGCCATGTGCGGTGCCCCCCTCCACCATAATCCACCTTGGTCATATCATTGTAGTGCTTAGGCGAAGCCCTGCGCTGGTAGCTTCATCATCACCATCATCACGCCGTCGTACTAACAAAGCTCTCCCTCGACACTCTGCTGGATTCTGAGTTCATGGGACGTCACCGAGCCGAACGTGTGCAGATCGCGGAGGTGTCGTACTTTTGTGCTAGGATCGGTCGATCGTGAAGACGTACGACTACATCAACCGTGTTGTCGTAATGCTTCTTCTTACGGTCTATGAGGGTACATAAACAACACTCTCCCCACTCGTTGCTATGCATTACTGTCGGTGTCAAAACCGGCGGATCTCGGGTAGGGGGTCCCGATCTGTGCGTCAAGGTCGGATGGTAACAGGAGACAAGGGACACTTTATTTTACCCAGGTTCGGGCGCTCTCGATGGAGGTAAAACCCTACTCCTGCTAGATTAACATTGATGATATGGGTAGTACAAGAGTAGATCTACCACGATATCAAGGAGGCTAAACCCTAGAAGCTAGCCTATGGGTATCATGATGGTTATGATGTGTTCGTCCTACGGACTACAACCCTCCGGTTTATATAGGCACCGGATAGGGTTAGGGTTACACAGAGTCGGTTACATTGGTAGGAGATCTTGAATATCCGCACGCCTAGCTTGCCTTCCACGCCAAGGAAAGAACCTTCCGGACACGGGACGAAGTCTTCAATCTTGTATCTTCATAGTCCTGGAGTCCGGCTGAAGATATAGTTCGGCTATCCGAACACCCCCTAATCCAGGACTCCCTCAGTAGCCCCTGAACCAGGCTTCAATGACGACGAGTCCAGCGCGCAAATTGTCTTCGGCATTGCAAGGCGGGTTCCTCCTCCAAATTCTTCAAGAAGATAATAAACACCAAAAAATAGTGTCCGGCTCTGCAAAACAAGTTTCCACGTATTGCCATATAGAGAATAATACAAACACAAATCAAATCTGCTGACGTATTCCGCAGTGTGTCATAACACTGCGACCAAGCCTTCTGTATGGATTATTTTTTGTTGTTCCGCTGCAGCACGTTCAACGAGGCGGTTTCCTTTGCACGTCTTGTCGAAGCAGAGATCGTGTGCCGCTTTTAACGGGATTCTCATTAATGCGGACGTGGGTAACCCAACCGCGCCATTTACCACGGCGTGTGAGCGGCAAGCGAGTTTTATTAGGTAGGTGGGGACGCATAACGGCATCAGCCTATATAAGGGGATAAAGATCCACCTCTTTCACCTACGCCTTCTTCCTCCTTTGCCCATCCATCTCCTGCGCACTCAAGCTCCAACGCCCGAGTTCGCTCTTTCTTCCCCAACCTGCCCCAGCGCTGTCCGGAGCGGGTGGCAAGTGGATGGCTTCCTCCGTTACGGAGGGTCAAATCAAAAAGCATAGGAAGGCCGGATATCTGTCCAAGGACATACCGCACCGGCTTCCCGCGGCGGGGCAGCTTCTTCCCACCCCAAGGCCCCATGAGAGGGTAGTTTTTCTCCCCCATTTCCTCCGCGGACTGGGTTTTCCACTTCACCCTTTTGTCCAGGGGCTCATGTTCTACTACGGCCTGGACTTCCACGATCTGGCCCCGAACTTTATCCTCAATATCTCGGCGTTTATCATCGTGTGTGAGGCCTTTCTCCGCATCCGCCCCCACTTCGGCCTCTGGCTCCAGACCTTCAACGTCAAGCCCAAGGTGGTGTCCGGCACCCAGGTGGAGTGCGGAGGTGCTATGGCCGGCAAAATGGCCAACGCACTCTGGTTCGATGGCTCCTTTGTGGAGTCCTTAAAGGGGTGGCAGGCAGGGTGGTTTTACATCACCGAGCCACGCGACATGAAATGGGTCGAGGCCCCTGAGTTCCGATCCGGACCCCCCACGCGGCTCGTGTCCTGGAAAGAGACGGGCCTATCGTGGGGCAACGAAGAAGAAGTCACCGGACTGCAAACTTGCATCCGGTCCCTGATGGACAAGCCCATCTGGCATGTCAATATCATCCAGGTCATGCTCGTTCGCCGGATCCTCCCGTGCCAAGAACGGGAGTTCACTTTGTGGGAATTCGACCCGGCGCAGCACCAAACCCTCAATAGGCTCTTCGACACGACATATGAAGACGTCTGGAAGGTGCTAACCAAAGGCGCCGAGTGCCCCACATCCGCTTCCGAGGACCGCGGATACAGCTCGCAACGCAACGCTGGCGAGGTAGGCTATTTATACCTTTCACAGGTTCGTTAAGCTTTTCTACATAGATTAACTCTATGTGGGATCTAAGAACTCCCTTTGCCTTTGACAGGCATGGCTGAAGATAGCCGGACCAATCAACTGTCCGGCTCCTCTGCCCGAAGACCCAGCCCCAGCTCTCTTAGAGAAGCTGCTGGCTCCGGCGCCCTATGTGGTGCCGGAGAAGAAGGTCAAGAAGAAGAAGACCACCGGGACTCGAAAGATTGCCCGCAATGTGGTGGTGTCGAGCTCGTCATCTGGCGAGTCTGCGACGCCCTCCTCTCGTGAAAACGAGGAGGAGGAACAAGGAAGCTCTCCCCCTCCATCGAAGGGAGCAAAAAAGAAGAAGGCCGCCCCAACAGGGGAGGCCGAGGGGTCGAGGAAAAGGAAGACCCCTCCGCCGGACTACTCCCCAAACGCCGAAGAGGGCGGAAAGGAGTGGCCGGACAGAACCAAGCGTCCGGCGACATCGTAAGTATTCACATACCAGAATGACTCATAGTATCTTCAAGTGCGCAGCTTACCCTAATGTCGAATGCTATTTGCGCAGCCCGCCCCGAGCCGCACTCGATGATTCATCGAGCGGCTCCCTGGATTCGTTGGACATGAACTCTGTCCCGCCCGCAGTCTCGCCCCGCGGGACGGACGACGCCGAAGCGGTGTCCCGCCAAACAGGGCAGGAGGAGGTGGTCCTGGAGGAGCCGCAAGGCAATCCTCAGGACCCCAGGAGTAAAGGGGATGAAACCCCCCAGGGCTCCCAGTCCGGCTTTGTGCCGGACACCGCGCCGCACTCAACCGTCCTGGCTCGCAGTGGGCGAACTCCTTCCAAGAGGAGTAAGCCGTCTGAGCCGGCGACCTCTGTCCAACCAGAGGCGCCGGATAGTCTGTTGGAGGCGCTTGAAGGCGCCACCATCGACGAGGAGCACCGTACTGTTATGAGTGCGGTGGTCCAAAGAGTTCAGTCCGCCAAGAGCGGACTGAATGAAGCTTGCGCTAGCCTTCTAACAGGCTTCCAGGTAAGCAAAAAATATGCTAAATTCATTACCGCATAGACAGTAACCCCTGATGCTCTGTTCGGTGTTCAGAAAGAAAAGCCGAATAGAGGATCCAACAATTTTCGCAGGAGTCTAATAAAAAGTCTAATATGCGTGTGCAGGCTTCCCTGTTGTCCACCGCCGCGCTGACTGCGCAGGTGGAAGTCCTGAAAAAGGACCTCGAGCGGTCCGAGCAAGAGCTCGGCCATGCCAAAAGGCAGCTCGTGGAAAAGGAAGGTAAGAAATACCCCTTAGAGAAAGAAAAAAAGAAAAAAAAAAGTGGTGCCTATGGAGAGGCTTGATTGCAAAAAGAAATAACAGGATTGCACTGCTTATTGTAGGGGCCACAACCGAGGTGGCAACCCTGAAGCAGGCGCTGACTGAGGCCGAGAAGAAAACGGCCAAGGAGCGCGCCGAGCGAGAAAAGCTTGGGGTCCAAGTCGGCGAGGTGCAGCAAGAGCTGCAAGCTCTCATGAAGAAACATGAGGATTTGGATCTTGAGGCAAAAACTCAAGCATCCGAGCTCGCGTCGGCTATTGAGACCACCAAGAGTGCCAAGGCCGAAGCCCAAAAGGCCCTCCAAGAGTTGGAGGATGTGAAAAAGATAGCAGCGGGTAAGGCATTCTTAATGCAAAGTAGGAATATAAAGGTGAAATACCTATTACTTACCCGAATCCGGAGTTCTCCAGGGGCGTTCTTCGATCTTCCCCGCAGCACATCCGACGCCGCCGCATTCTACCGAGCTGAAGAGGGCAGCTCGACGGAGAGTGTGTTCTGGTCTCAGTATTCTGAGGCCGGACACCCTTTGCCCTTAAGCGATCAGCTGAAGCAGTTGGCCGAGATCCACAAGGCGGCCGAACAGGCTATGAAGGGCTTACTAGTTTGGCTGTGGCCTGGAGAGGCCCTGCCTGGGAGCTACTTCGGGCTGGTGCGGCGGCTGGTGGAGGCCTGTCCACGGCTTGAGGTCATCAAGCGCTCCATCTGCATAGAAGGTGCCCGGTGGGCCCTTGCCCATGTAAGGGTACACTGGGGCAAGCTGGACGGAGAGAAGCTGGTGAAGGACGGGCCGCCGCAAGGGAAGGAGCATCGCAAGCCCGAGAACTACTACAAGGAAGTTCTCGCTGGAGCTCGCCTTGTCGCGGATGAATGTGCCAAAGATGTAATATTTCAATGAACTCGCTCGTTTGTATCCTGTGCGCTAAAAACTTGTTCATATGCGCTTAAGCAATGCTTTCTGAATTTATAATATTATTTTCTGTGCGGCCGTTTATCAATAACCGAGAGATGGCGAGTCGTCGGCTTCTGCCCCCATGCAACTAGTGCTGGGGTGTTCGGGATAAACCTGAGGGCTCTTGTTCCCATAGTTGGGTCCTTTGAGGGAGGCGCTCAGCACAGCGAACCAGGCAATCGGACTATAATGCTTGAACACTCTCACTTAGCCATAGAACGTTATAATTTTATATTTCGGCGAAGCCCCTAGTTCGGAAGGCCGAATTCGGGGCACTATCCATGCCTTTAGCCGGACTTAACCAGCTCTCCGCTCGAAGCGGCATAAGCCTTTAGGGACTCGAAAAACCTCTCGAACAGCGACCGGTCTCGCGCCTTATCATGACAGTCTGTTTTAGCTATCTCCACTGAGGTGCTCACCCACATGATCTGGGGCACAATCGCAGTGGTTCTCCTAGTGCTACCTTAGCCGATAGAGCAGAACGTAAGGCACCAAAACATAGGAGCCGGGCAAACCCAACATATGACCAAAATCATGACTCGGAGCCGATGCATATAATGCTATAAGTTCGGGGTGCCGCACTTGTGAAAGTGGACGGACTTCTTACACCAGATAGAAGGGTAATAAAGCCCCTGGCGTGGTTTGCCGTACCATGGTGTACGGGTGCGATCATGTTATTTGAGTAAACATATGTATATTAAAAGAAGATAATGCAAAAAATAGAAAAAAAGCTATGCATTATTTATGAGGGGGCTGTTTATTCAAGCCGAACGATACAAGTAGTGCGAAAAAAATTTAGACTATTTAATATGTCCTGACCAGGCGCAGGCCGCGGAATTTAGAAACAGATATATCGCTCGAAATAGAGACCACCTGAGAGTTCCATGATGCGGCGTTGTTTTGTCTGCTTTCCTGGGTCCTGTATCGTCTGTGCGGCAGCGAGGCCGAACACTGTATCCAGAGTATGGAGTCCTGAAAGAAAAGAATAAGCCGGCAGCCCCTAGTACGTTTGACGCCGTATTGCTGGCATGCCGTTTTATCTGCCCCTTCCCCTATGCCCATGGAATTGTAAGGGCGTAATTGTGTACTCGAGGTACTAGCTCCGCTATATAGCGATGGCTGGGGTTGGGGCCGTATTGCTATGCGTGCTCTGAACGCGCCAGTCGGTCTTGCTGCGGGTTATTCTGGAAGCGTTTTGCTTTGTCCTGCTTTGTAGCGGCCGGACTCGAGAGCTGCCTTAACAGGCTGCTTTGTACCTCTGCTGCGAGGGCCGTCGTGTGTTCCTCTGTACGGATGGAGCATTCGGTGTTTCCGCTGACCGTGATTACACCTCGAGGGCCTGGCATCTTGAGCTTGAGATATGCGTAGTGCGGCACCGCATTGAATTTAGCGAATGCGGTTCGTCCAAGCAGAGCATGATAGCCACTGCGGAACGGAACTATGTCGAAGATTAACTCTTCGCTTCAGAAGTTGTTCGGAGATCCGAAGACCACATCAAGTGTTATGGAGCCTATGCAATTGGCCTCTACACCTGGGATGACGCCTTTAAAGGTCGTCCTTGTGGGCTTGATCCTTGATGGATCTATGCCCATTTTCTGCACTGTATCCTGGTAGAGCAGGTTCAGGCTACTGCCGCCGTCCATGAGGACTCTTGTAAGGTGAAATCCGTCAACGATTGGGTCAAGAACCAATGCGGCGAAACCGCCGTGACGGATGCTAGTGGGGCGGTCCCTTCGATCGAAGGTGATCGGGCAAGAGGACCATGGGTTGAACTTTGGGGCGACTGGCTCCATCGCGTATACGTCTCGTAGCGCATGCTTCCTCTCCCGCTTGGGAATATGAGTCGCGTATATCATGTTCACCATCCGCACTTGTGGGGGAAACCCCTTCTGTCCGTTGTTGTTCGGCGGCCTGGGCTCCTCTTCGTCATCGCTCTCTAGCCCCTTGTTTTTTTGTTCGGCTCTCAACTTGCCTGCCTGCTTGAACACCCAACAATCCCTGTTGGGGTGATTGGCTGGCCTTTCGGGGGTGCCATGAATCTCGCACGAGCGGTCGAGTATTCGGTCCAAACTGGACGGGGCCTGGGTATTCTTTTTGAATGGATTTTTCCGCTGACCGGATTTATGGCCTTTGAATCCGGCGTTTACTTCCGTATCTTCATTGCTATCGCTGCTGACGTGGCGTTTCTGTTTATTTCGTCGCGACCTGCCACTTTTGTCCTTGGTATCTGAATTACCTTGCTTCTTCGATAAGTTCTTGCTGCGAGCTAGCCAGCTATCTTCGCCCGTGCAAAAGCGGGTCATGAGTGTCGTGAGGGCTGCCATGGATTTCGGCTTTTCCTGTCCCAGGTTCCGGGCAAGCCACTCGTCACAGATGTTATGCTTGAAGGCTGCTAAGGCCTCTGCATCCGGACAATCGACTATCTGATTTTTCTTTGTTAGGAACCATGTCCAGAATTGCCTGGCCGATTCTTCTGGCTGCTGGATTATGTGGCTTAGGTCGTCCGCATCCGGTGGCCGTACGTAGGTACCCTGGAAGTTGTCGAGGAATGCGGCCTCCAGGTCCTCCCAAGAGCCGATCGAATCTGCGGGGAGGCTGTTAAGCCAGTGCCGGGCTGGTCCCTTAAGCTTAAGGGGTAAATATTTGATGGCGTGCAAATCATCGCCACGTGCCATGTGGATGTGGAGGAGATAGTCCTCAATCCATACTGCCGGATCTGTCGTACCATCGTACGACTCGATGTTGATGGGTTTAAAACCCTCTGGGATTCTATGATCATTACTTCGTCTGTGAAGCATAGTTGGTGTGCGGCGCCCTTGTACTGGGCTATGTCTTGACGCAGTTCGGAGGAGCTGTGCCTGTTGTGTTCGGCCCGGCCGGATTTATTGTGTCCGGAGTGAAAACTATCACGTGCCGTCGGGCGTCCGTGCGATCCATAGATCGATCTTGTTTGCCTTGCTTTGTCCTCCAGGACGTATCGCAGGTCTGGTTCGTGTTCCCGTGCCTTGGTAAAGCAGCTGCGGGGCATGGCTTGTTTGGATGTTCAACAGGCTTCTCTGTCGTGGCCGCGAGGTGGCCGATCTGCCATGTCTTGGGCTTCCTCCTCTGATTGGGGTAGCGGCCTGCGATTAGGATAGTTTTTGGAGGGGCCTCTGAGCTCGTGCTCTTCGGCCGCAAGGACTTCAGTCCATCTGTCAGCTAGCAAATCTTGATCAGCTCTAAGCGGTTGCTGCTTTTTCTTTAGGCTGTTCGCCGTGGCTAAAAGCCTGCGTTGAAACCGCTCTTGTTCGGCGGGGTCTGATGGTACGATGAATTCATCGTCGCCAAGGCTTGCCTCGTCTTCGGAGGGAGGCATGTAGTTATCGTCCTCGACCTCTCGCTCTGCCGCTCTCTCATGAGGGCGGTCTTCTCCGTCTTCCTGTGCCGAATCCTACTGGTTTTGGTGTTCTTCGGCGCTGTCCGGGGTAGTATTATCTCCCGTGCCAGAATCACCGTTTCTGCTGTGGCGGGATTTGGAGCGGCGCCGCTGACGTCGGCGTTTTGGAGGCTTTTTCGAAGTGCCATCCTCCGCTGTTCCATCGCCATCTCCATCTTTTGGAGCATCCACCATGTATATGTCGTATGACGATGTGGCGGTCCAGCGCCCTACAGGTGCTGGTTCTTGCTCGTCTCCTCCTTCGTCGTCCATACCGTCGAAGTCTTCGGAGCCGAAGTCGAGCATGTCGGATATATCGTCGACAGTGGCTATTAAGTGGGCGGTGGGTGGGCTTTGAATTTCTTCGTCGTCCGAATCCCAATCTCGCAGGCCATAATTCGGCCTGGGCTCTCCTGACAAAGAGAGAGACTTGAGAGAATTCAGAATATCACCAAAAGGTGAATACTGAAAGATGTCCGCAGCGGTGAACTCCATTACCGGCGCCCAATCTGATTCGATTGGCGGGGGCGTGGGAGGTTCGGAGTTCGGAGAAGAGTCCGGCTCCTTGGAGTCATGTGCCATGCGGAGTGCGGGGCTTGCGTTTGGGTCAATGGCTTTTAAGATCGCAGCCCCCGAGGCGGCGTCCAACCGTTCATCCTCAAAGAACGCAGCGGGCTCCGAATCGAGGATCGGGGCCGGAGCGTATGCGGCCTCCAGGACACTGCTCGGAGGCAGAGCTATATCATGCCCCTCGAGATAGTGCGGCGCGCTTGGCTGCGGCTCGAATCCGTCGAAGATCAAGTCTTCGTGGATATCTGCCGTGTAGTTTAGGCTTCCAAACCGGACTTGATGGCCAGGGGCGTAGCTCTCGATCTGCTCCAGATGACCAAGCGAGTTGGCCCGCAGAGCGAAGCCGCCGAAGACGAAGATCTGTCCGGGGAGAAAAGTCTCACCCTGGACCTCATCGTTGTTGATGATCAAAGGAGCCATCGGGCCTAAAGGCGACGACACAGAGGAACTCTCAATGAAAGCACCAATGTCGGTGTCAAAACCAGCGGATCTCGGGTAGGGGGTCCTGATCTGTGCGTCAAGGTCGGATGGTAACAGGAGACAAGGGACACTTTATTTTACCCAGGTTCGGGCCCTCTCGATGGAGGTAAAACCCTACTCCTGCTAGATTAATATTGATGATATGGGTAGTAGAAGAGTAGATCTACCACGAGATCAAGGAGGCTAAACCCTAGAAGCTAGCCTATGGGTATCATGATGGTTATGATGTGTTCGTCCTACGGACTACAACCCTCCGGTTTATATAGGCACCGGATAGGGTTAGGGTTACACAGAGTCGGTTACATTGGTAGGAGATCTTGAATATCCGCACGCCTAGCTTGCCTTCCACGCCAAGGAAAGAACCTTCCGGACACGGGACGAAGTCTTCAATCTTGTATCTTCATAGTCCTGGAGTCCGGCTGAAGATATAGTTCGGCTATCCGAACACCCCTAATCCAGGACTCCCTCAATTACCATGATCTTGCATGTGCGTAGGAATTTTTTTGAAATTACTACGTTCCCCAACAGTGGTATCACAGCCAGGTTTATGCGTAGATGTTATATGCACGAGTAGAACACAAGAGAATTGTGGGCGATAATAGTCATAGTGCTTACCAGCATGCCTTGCTATCAGTTAAGCAGGAAGGTACCAAAGTAATCTAGGAGTGGATCACCGAACTGCGATCAAGAACATCCTGAAATACCTGAAAAGGACTAAGGATATGTTTCTCGTTTATGGAGGTGACAAAGAGCTCATCGTAAATGGTTACGTCGATGCAAGCTTTGAGGCTGATCCGGATGACTCTAAGTCACAAACTGGATACGTGTTTATATTGAGTGGTGGAGCTGTCAGTTGGTGCAGTTCTAAGCAAAGCGTCGTGGCAGGATCTACATGTGAAGCGGAGTACATAGCTGCTTCGGAAGCATCAAATGAAGGAGTCTGGATGAAGGAGTTCATATCCGATCTAGGTGTCATACCTAGTGCATCGGGTCCAATGAAAATATTTTGTGACAATACTGGTGCAATTGCCTTGGCAAAGGAATCCAGATTTCCCAAGAGAACCAAGCACATCAAGTAACGCTTCAATTCCATCCGCGATCAAGTCAAGGAGGGAGACATAGAGATTTGCAAGATACGTATGGATCTGAATGTCGCAGATCTGTTGACTAAGCCTCCCCAATGAGCAAAACATGATCGGCACCAAGACTCCATGGGTGTTAGAATCATTACTTTGTAATCTAGATTATTGACTCTAGTGCAAGTGGGAGACTGAAGGAAATATGCCCTAGAGGCAATAATAAAGTTGTTATTTATATTTCCTTATATCATGATAAATGTTTATCATTCATGCTAGAATTGTATTAAACGGAAACTTAGTACATGTGTGAATACATAGACAAACAGAGTGTCACTAGTATGCCTCTACTTGACTAGCTCGTTGAATCAAACATGGTTAAGTTTCCTAGCCATAGACATGAGTTGTCATTTGATTAACGGGATCACATCATTAGAGAATGATGTGATTGACTTAACCCATTCTGTTAGCTTAGCATTTGATCATTTAGTATGTTGCTATTGCTTTCTTCATGACTTATACATGTTCCTATGACTATGAGATTATGCAACTCCCGAATACCGGAGGAACACTTTGTGTGCTACCAAATGTGACACCGTAACTAGGTGATTATAAAGGTGCTCTACAGGTGTCTCCGATCATACTTGTTGAGTTGGCATAGATCGAGATTAGGATTTGTCACTCCGATTGTCAGAGAGGTATCTCTGGGACCTCTCGATAATGCACATCACTATAAGCCTTGCAAGAAATGTGACTAATGAGTTAGTTGCAAGATGATGCATTACGGAACGAGTAAAGAGACTTGTCGGTAACGAGATTGAACTAGGTATTGAGATACCGATGATAGAATCTCGGGCAAGTAACATACCGATGACAAAGGGAACAACATATGTTGTTATGCGGTTTGACGGATAAAAGATCTTTGTAGAATATGTGGGAGCCAATATGAACATCCAGGTTTCGCTATTGGTTATTGACCGGAGACGTGTCTTAGTCATGTCTACATAGTTCTCGAACACGTAGGGTCCGCACGCTTAACGTTCGGTGATGATCGGTATTATGTACGAAAGATAGTTTGGAGTCCCGGATGTAATCACGGACATGACGAGGAGTCTTGAAATGGTCGAGACATAAAGATTGATATATTGGATGACTATATTCGGACACCGGATGAGTTCCGGGGATCACCGGATAATTATCAGAGTGCCGGACTATTGGGCCTACATGGGCCATAGGGAAGAAGGGAGGCAGCCCACAAGGGGTAGCCGCGCCCCCTCCCAATAGGGAGTATGAATTGGATTAGGGAGGGGGTCGCCCCCCCTTTCCTTCTCCTCTCACTCTCCTTCCTTCCCCCTTCCTCCTCCTAGTTGGACTTGGAAAGGGGGAGCCCTACTCCTACTAGGAGGAGGACTCCTACACCTCCTTGGCGTGCCCCAAGGGCCGGCCGGCCTCCCCCCTTGCTCCTTTATATACGGGGGCAGGGGGCACCCTATAACACACAAGTTGATCATTGATCCCTTAGCCGTGTGCGGTGCCCCCCTCCACCATAATCCACCTTGGTCATGTCGTCGTAGTGCTTAGGCGAAGCCCTGTGCCGGGAGCTTCATCATCACCGTCATCACGCCGTCGTGCTGACGAAGCTCCCTCGACACTCTGCTGGATTGTGAGTTCATGGGACGTCACCAAGCCGAATACGTGTAGATCGCGGAGGTGTCATACTTATGGTGCTAGGATCGGTCGATCGTGAAGACGTACGACTACATCAACCACGTTGTCATAACGCTTCCGCTTATGTTCTACAAGGGTACGTAGACAACACTCTCCCCTCTCGTTGCTATGCATCACCATGATCTTGCGTGTGCATAGGATTTTTTTTGAAATTACTACGTTCCCCAACATCACAAAGAACCGCACGCCACTACGCGCGTGCCTCTGGGGCTTGGCCTTAACATTGTCGATGGTGTCAGAGCTCTCAACCACAAGGATGGTGCTTTTGTTAGTGCGCTGCAAGCAACCCTGGCTAGGATCTTGCCGGGGTCTCGCAAGCCATCCCGGCAAGGGTCTTGCCGGGGTTCCAGCTCGTCCTCTATTCTCTGGTCTCTGGCTTGGCAGCTTCTCTAGTCATCTTGTTCTTATCCTTGATCGCCCTCTTCATGCCTCACCGCGCGTGTGGCTACGACTGCCCGTGCACATGTACGGGGTGCTAAAGGGCCCAAACTTTAGTACACCGACAGGAGCCCCTGGGCCTGGGCCACACACGAGCGCGAACCATCGTTCGGCCAAGCCCAAACAGTGCGCGGGCACGCGTGGCAGGGGATAACTGCCATAATCTTCTCATCTGTTGTGCTCGCAGCGGCCCGTGAATAGCCTTTATTCACGGGATGGTAACCGTCGTTTCACGCCTCCCACTACATCCGCCTTTTCCGCCACGTACGCCGCATGAATGGCGCGGGGTAGGTGGCGGATGTGCGGCATATGGGTAGGCGTGCCATGGCAGATACCGATGCACCTTTGATTGGCGCGGGGAGGGCGGTCAATGACTCCGCTCACTGCCCATGGTCTTAATGAGACGGACTCGAAGGGGCTCTCCAGAGAGGGTATGGAGCCAACCCCCATCCCTTCCTGCTCGGCTATAAAAAGGGGAATCAGGAGGAGAAAGAGGGCATACTTTTGCGACTTCTCTTCTTCTTGTTCTTAATCCACCATCATGCCGAGAGGGCGTGGTCGCGGCCACCCCCCAGCAGAGCCGACGAGACCTTCCTCCCATCAGAGAGCCGCGGCGGTCAAGGAAGAGCCAAGCGCCCAAGGCAGAGGCGTTGGACGGGGTCGCGGTCCGCGAGGTGGTCGACGCAGAAGTGGACGTAGAAGTGGAGCATCTGTGGCGCCACCGTCTCCTCCCGCTTCGTCAAGTGGTCATGCCGGAGACATGGCGCTGGAGTTTGTCGTGGGGCTACGTGGACCACCGCATTGCCATCTTCGCCTTCCCGAGCCATTCACGAGGGTGCTGGAGATCGACCAGCCGCCGAGTTTGAGGCTTCACATGAGGGGTTGTTGCAATGGCGACATGTGGGTGAATTTAGAGTTCCCCACCCCTCATGTGATGCTCCTCCGTCGCAGTTGGGAAACCTTCGCACGTGCCCACTGCCTGATGAAAGGGCACATCCTTCGCTTCAAACTAGTGGAGGCTGACCTGCTCTCCATCAAGGTCTTTTGGCGCTCGGGAATCCGGTTAGGGCGATGCGCGGAGAGCTCAACCGACGATGAAAGCTCCTCCTCGAGCGATAGTAACGAGGAGGAGACCGATGGGGAGGACGACGGGGACAGGTCCGACTAAACGTCGGAAGCACCATCACCAGGCGATGCCGGCAGCACCACCATCTGCACCTGGCCTTCTCCCCGCAGAGCGATTTTCTGGGGGCAGTTCTTGGCGGTGGCTCTTCAAGCCAGCTCCTTGAACTTCTCGGGGCTGCCGCTTCTGGCGGCTGGCGCTAGAAGGTCGGAGAAGACGAAGAAGGCGGGTGGCGGGCCGTCAAGTCGGAGTACGATGGCATCGATGCCTTCGTCTCATATTGCCGGCCCGCTGCCTCACCTTTCGGCTCCTCCCCCGGCACCATCATCACCATCCCTCTCCTGGATGGCCGCCGGGATGTTCTCTTAGCGTCTTCTACCGTGTGCCCCTCGCCTAGGTGTTCTTTTCTCCCTCCCGCTATCTTGATCCGCTTCCTGAGGAGAGGGACAAGAAAGGGATTACGGGCATCTTATCTTTTTTTAGATCTTAAGCCTGTGGGCACTTGTCGAATTTAAACTTTGTAACCTCTTGCTCATGCTTATATTCCGTATGAATTGTACTTGTTAATCAATGTATTAATGAAGAAAAAGGGTGTGTGTTTGTCGGGTTCTTTTGTGCGTGAGTGAGGCTCACACCAAGGAACGAGTCATTGTCATATTTTTAAGTAAACAACGCCACCCGGCAACAGGCCTTGCCATCCTCCCGCTTCATACCACGACTACGCTTACGCCCTTGGTGGAGGTAGGGGAAAAGTAGGATTAGGCCCTTTGTCCGTCCCCCTTCCATTGCAACTACAACCAAATTCTAGCCCGAAAAAGGGTTTTGGGCATAGGAAGGAGGGAGCACGGTGGCATGGGATCGAGCAAAGTTTCGTACGTTCAAGTTTCATACGGAAGTACGCAACAGGGGAAAAAGGACTTATCTGAATCTGCTACCCCCGGCAGCCTTGGCTTGCCGGGGTTAGAGTGTCAGTTTGTCTCCTTTCCTCCACAAAGTTCTGCCGAAGCGCTCGTGCGGCCTGCGAACCAAAAAGGACGGGAAGGGACAAAAAGACGCATACTCAACCTCTATGCTAGGGGTTACTCGCCGCTAAGCACTATCAACCCTACCAGAGAGAGACTCAACCTAACATGCATGCTAATTCTTAGGGTGCCAGCGCTTCGTTTATTCATCTGTTGCTCAGGGTCTGCGCCTGGCTTTGTACAAAGGGTTACATGCCTTGCCAGCAAGGCTTGTACAAAAGGTGGTCTACCTGGGGGCCCGACAAACGCGCCTTATAGGTAAAACTTACGAAGATGTTCGATGCTCCAGGAGTTTCTCACTGGGATACCAGCTTCGGTCTCCAGGCGGATTGTGTCGGGCCTGGTGACTCGTATTACCCGATAAGGGCCTTTCCACTTTGGCGTCAACTTGTTGGAATTCTTGGACGACTAAACGCGCCGAATAACAAGGTCGCCTTCCTCAAAGCTTCGGGCATGAACCTTGCGACTATGGTAGCGGCGCAAGGGTTGCTGGTAGCGTGCAGCTCGCACAGCAGCCTAAAGACAATCTTCCTCAAGGAGCATAGTGTCATCTTGCCACAACTGCTCTTGCTCAAGCTCATCATAAGCAAGCAATCGAGGTGACCCGTATGTGAGTTCTGTGGGGAGAACTGCTTCTACCCCGTATACAAGGGAGAAGGGCATCTGGCCGGTGGCCCGATTTGGCATTGTTCTGATTGAGCAAAGAACCGCTGGCAACTCGTCAATCTAGCGTCTTCGGCACTTGTGCAGCATGTCAAAAGTCCTCGTCCTGAGGCCCCATAACACTTTAGCATTTTCCCTTTCCGCCTGGTCGTTGCTTCATGGATGTGCCAAAGAAGCAAAACGGATCTTGATGTCGAGGTCTTGGGTGTATTGCATGAAGGTGCGACTTGTCAACTGTGTGCCATTGTCGGAGATGACTCTATTTGGCACACCAAAAAGGCAAAGTAGTCCTTTGAAGAACTTGATGGTTGATTGTGCTGTCACCTTTCTCAATGCTTCCACTTCTAGCCACTTTGTGAACTTGGCGATCGCAACATACAAGTACTCAAAGCCCCCGACAGCACGGGGAAAGGGGCCCAGTATGTCGAGCCCAGACCAAAAATGGCCAGGAAAGAGGGATTGTCTGAAGAGCTTGAGCTGGTTGATGGAGTTTCTTCGAATGGAACTGACACACTTCACACTTGGTTACTAGTGCAGTTGCATCCTGGAGAGCAGTGGGCTAAAAGAAACCTTGTTGGAATGCTTTGCCGGCAAGGGCTCTTGATCCTATCTGAGAGCCACATATGCCTCCGTGTATCTCTGCCAACAGCTTCAGTGCGTCCTCCCGGGGAATGCAGTTCAATTTCACACCGTTTGGTCTTTTCCTGTATAGGACGTCGTCCACAAACAGGTACATGCCAGACCAACGGGCTACTTTCTCCGCTTCTTCCTATTCCTCAGGGAGTTCCCCTCTTTGGAGGAACTGAACGGTGTGTTGCACCCATGCCGAAGCCTGAGGCTCAACGGCAGGGACTAGAGGCATGTCTTCTGCTGTGGGAGCGGTTGTCTGTACGACAAGGGCTTGAGGCCCTACCGGAGCCTGTCGCTCCCCGGCGAGCATGGCATCCAGGACAACATCCTTGCCGATGACTCCTGGGTGCCCAGCAGGAAAGTACTTGTCGGGGCCTGATTTTCTTCGCTTATTCTGTCCTGCCGATGGTTCAACGGATGGCCGAGTCAATTGGAGCACAAAGGTCCTTGGTTCCATAGGTAACTTGAGGGCAGCATGTTTTGACAGGTCATCAGCAATGTTGTTCTCCGCTCAGGGAAAATGCTCTGCTTGTAGACCGTCAAAATGTTCTTCGAACTTCCTCACATCATCTACATAAGCTTCCATCAGCGGACTTTGATAATCCTTGTTCACTTGCTTCACTACGAGTTGCAAATCCCCACGGACGATCAACTTTCTGATCCCAAGGTCTGTCGCTATCCTGAGACCGGCAAGCAGCCCCTCATACTCCACGGTGTTGTCCGTCGATCTCTCCCGGGGAAAGTGCATTTGGACTACGTACTTGAGGTGCTCTCCTATGGGCGCGGCAAGCAGCACACCGGCACCGGCGCCTTGCAGCGAGAAAGCCTCATCAAATTACATAATCCAATTGCGGCTTGTTTCCTTGTTGGGGAGAGTGGTCTCTTGAATTTCTTCGTCAGGCATTGAGGTCCATTCTGCAATGAACTCCGCCAAGAACCTGCCCTGGATTGTCGAAGTACTTTCAAACCTGAAACCAAAGCTTGACAGTTCCAACACCCATTCCACAATCCTTTCGGTTGTGTCTGGGTTGTGTAAGATCCGTTGCAACGGGAAGCGAGTGACGACGGTGATCTCATGTGCTTGAAAATAATGGCATAGCTTCCTTGAGGCCATAAGAAGGTCGAAGAGAAACTTCTGCACACCAGAGTATCTTGATCTAGCCACCTGCAGGAGGGAGCTGACGAAGTAAACTGGGTGCTGCGTCATCTTCTTCCAATATATCACTTCGCTCGCTTGTGCAGATCCTACCTTGTCGGCGCCAGACTCTATCGGGGCTCTTGCCTCACTGGTGCCAGACCCTGTCGGGGGGAGCTCTGGCTCGTCACCCGACCGTCCTGCCACTGCTACTGCCTCTTCATTAACTTCCCTTTGCACCACTAGCACGACGCTGACCACTTGATTTGTTGCCGCTAGATATAGCAGCAACGGCTCTTGTGGTTTAGGTGCAACTAGTATCGGTGTAGAGGAGAGGTACCTCTTCAAATCCTGCAGCGCTGCCTCGGCCTCCAGGGTCCACTTCATTGGCCCTGCCTTTTTCAAAATCTTGAGAAAGGGGAGGGCATGCTCAGCAGATTTGGAGATGAACCTACTCAAAGTAGCAACGCAGCCAGCAAGATGACGCACATCTTTGACTCGCCTTGGTGCCTTAATATGCTCAATTGCCCTGATCTTGTCGGGGTGCGCCTCGATCCCACGTTGATACACAAAGAACCCGAGAATTTTGCCGGATGGGACACCGAACACACACTTCTCAGGGTTGAGCTTGAGGTTGATCTTGCGCAAATTTTTAAATGTTTCTTCCAAATCTTGCACAAGTGTCGCCCTATCCTTGGTTTTGACCACTATGTCATCCATGTAAGCCTCCATATTTCTATGGAGCTGGGGCTCAAAACAAATCTGAACCCCTCTTGCAAATGTCGAACCAGCACTTTTCAACCCGAAAGTCATTCGTATAAAACAATACGTACCACATGGGGTGATAAAGGCGGTCTTCTCTTCGTCTTCCTTCATCATAAAGATTTGGTGGTATCCTGAGTAGGCATCAAGGAACGACAGCAGGTCGCACCCGGCAGTGGAGTCCATGATTTGGTCAATGCGCGGCAAAGGGAAAGGATCCTTTGGGCAGGATTTATTGATATCTATATAATCAATGCACAACCTCCATTTCCCATTTGCCTTGCGCACCACCACTAATTGGCCAACCACATTGGGTGGAGCACTCCTCTGACCAAGCCCGCAGCTTCCAACTTCCTAATCTCCTCGATGATGAACTCTTGCCGCTCCAAAGCTTTCTTCCCTACCTTCTACTTGACGGGCCGCACATGGGGACCGACAACAAGGTGGTACTCAATAACCTCCCTGGGAACGCTGGGGATGTCAGATGCTTGCCATGCAAGCACATCGACATTCACCCGTAGGAAGGCGACGAGCGCGCTTTCCTATTTGCTGTCGAGGGTGGAGCTTATAGTAAAAGCTCTGCCCGTGCCGCCCTCCTTGATGGGGATGTTCTTGGTCTCCGGTGGTGCAGCCTTGGATTTCTTGCTCTTGCCGGTGGAGATCTCTGGCACGTCCTCAACAGAAACGTAATACCCCGAGGAGGCGCATTTGTCGTAGTGGGTGCAGGAGGCTTGGCCGGGGCCAGAAGTCTGGCCGGTAACTGAGATATTGCCAGTCTTCTTCCCCTCGGGGGCTCCAGTGGTAGGAGCAAATGCCTTGACAGCAGGTGCCACACCGCCTCCCGGTAGAGCTGATCGGCACAGATGAGCGCATCCTTCTTGTCGGAGCCGACAGTGATGACGCTCATCAGGCCGGGCATCTTCCGCATGTTGTAGGCGTAGTGTGATGCGGCCATAAACTTGGCCAGTGCTGGACGGCCAAGGATCCCGTTATACGGCAACGAGATCTTGGCTACATCAAAAACGATCTTCTCTGTCCTGTAGTTCAGCTCACCACCAAATGTAACTGGTAGTGTCATCTTACCCTTGGGTTGGCTTCTCCCTGGATTGATCCCTTGAAACGTGCCCGTCTCCTCGAGATCTCCCTTGGCGATTTGCAATCTCTTAATCACTTGGGGGCGAGATCAAGTTTAGACGGGCTCCACCGTCCACTAGCATTTTTGTCACCTTTAGGTTGCGAATTGTCGGTGAAACCAACAACGGCAAACACCCGACCATAGTTGTGCGATCAGGGTGATCCTTGGCTAAAAAATGATAGGCATGCTAGACCATTAAAGTGGCTTCTGGGCGTCGATCGATGGCTCTGTCGCATTGATCTCGTGCGCCCACTGTTTAAGCTGGCGGTGAGAAGAATGTAACGAGGCGCCATCATCGATGCACATGGCTTCTGTGGCCTTTTGAAATTATTGGTCACTAGACTCGTCGTCCTCTTCGTGGTCATCATCCTCCTCTTTCTTGTGTGGCCTTGAGCAGGCCTCTCTTGTTTCTTTTCCTTGCCGCGGCGCCCCCCTCGGCCACCGCGCTTCTTGTCGGACCCCTCAGCACCATCATGGCCCTTCTCCTTGTCCCATCTTTCGTACTCAGCTTCATAAGCTGCTCAACTTGTCGGCGGTTTTGGAGGTCATGGCCCTTGGTGCGATGGATCTTGCAATATTGCTTGTCGGAACCCTCCGTCTTGTCGATAGCCGCCAAGTCCTGGTAGGAGGCACACCCGGCAACTTCCTTGCCGGGGTTGTCAACCTTGGCGTTCTTGGCGGTGCCGGGGTTGCCAGATTCCTCAACGGCAAGCACGGCCTTACCCCTGCGCTTCCTATTGCACCGCCGGCCCTTCTTTGCCGGGGCGACGGCGTCTTCGTCTCCAGAATCGCTTCCCGTGCCGGCATCTTCACCGGGGTGTTGGAAATATGCCCTAGAGGCAATAATAAAAGCATTATTATTATATTTCCTTATTCATGATAATTGTCTTTATTCGTGCTATAATTGTGTTATCCGGAAATCATAATACATGTGTGAATAACAGACAACAACAAGTCCCTAGTAAGCCTCTAGTTGACTAGCTCGTTGATCGATAGATAGTCATGGTTTCCTGACTATGGACATTGGATGTCATTGATAACGAGATCACATCATTAGGAGAATGATGTGATGGACGAGACCCAATCCTAAACATAGCATAAGATCGCATAGTTCGTTTGCTAGAGTTTTCTAATGTCAAGTATCCTTTCCTTAGACCATGAGATCGTGTAACTCCCGGATACCGTAGGAGTGCTTTGGGTGTGCCAAACGTCACAACGTAACTGGGTGACTATAAAGGTATACTACAGGTATCTCTGAAAGTGTCTGTTGGGTTGACATGGATCGAGACTGGGATTTGTCACTCCGCTTGACGGAGAGGTATCACCGGGCCCTCTCGGTAATGCATCATCATAATGAGCTCAATGTGATCAAAGTGTTTGATCACGGGATCATGCATTACGGTACGAGAAAAGTGACTTGCCGGTAACGAGATTGAATGAGGTATTGGGATACCGACGATCGAATCTCGGGCAAGTAAAATACCGATTGACAAAGGGAATCGTATACGGGATTAATTGAATCCTCGACATCGTGGTTCATCCGATGAGATCATCGTGGAGCATGTGGGAGCCAACATGGGTATCCAGATCCCGCTGTTGGTTATTGCTCGAGAGCCGTCTCGGTCATGTCTGCATGTCTCCCGAACCCGTAGGGTCTACACACTTAAGGTTCGGTGACACTAGGGTTGTGAAGATATGTATATGCAGTAACCCGAATGTTGTTCGGAGTCCCGGATGAGATCCCGGACGTCACGAGGAGTTTCGGAATGGTCCAGAGGTAAAGAATTATATATAGAAAGTGCTGTTTTGGCCATCGGGGCAAGTTTCGGGGTTATCGGTATTGTACCGGGACCACCGGAGGGTCCCGGGGGTCCACCGGGTGGGGCCACCTGCCTCGGGGGGCCACATGGGCACTAGGGAGTGCGCCTTGGCCTACATGGGCCAAGGGGAACCAGCCCCAAAGAGGCCCATGCGCCTAGGGTTACAAAGGGAAGGAGTCCCACAAGGGGAAGGCACCTCCTAGGTGCCTTGGGGGGGAGGGAAACCTCCCCTTGGCCGCTGCCCCAAGGAGATTGGATCTCCTAGGGCCGGCGCCCCCCCTTGGCACTCCTATATAAAGGGGGAGGGGAGGGAGCAGCCGCACCCCTGGTCATTGGCGCCTCCCTCTCCCTCCCCAACACCTCCTCCTCCTCCATTGAGCACGGCGAAGCCCTGCCGGAGTATTGTAGTTCCACCATCACCACGCCGTCGTGCTGCTACTGGAGCCTTCTTCCCCAACCTCTCCTTTGCCTTGCTGGATCAAGAAGAAGGAGATGTTACGCTGACCGTACGTGTGTTGAACACGGAGGTGCCGTGCTTTCGGTGCTAGGATCTCCGGTGATTTGGATCACGGTGTGTACGACTAATTCATCCCCGTTCGTTGAACGCTTCCGCTCGCGATCTACAAAGTGGTATGTAGATGCAATCTCTCTCTCCCATGACTCGTTGCTAGATGAACTCATAGATGGATCTTGGTGAAACCATAGGAAAATTTTTAATTTTCTGCAACGTTCCCCAACAGTGGTATCAGAGCTAGGTCTATGCGTAGTTCTCTATTGCACGAGTAGAACACAATTTGTTGTGGGCGTAGATGTTGTCAACTTTGTTGCCGCTACTAGTCTTCTCTTGCTTCAGCGGTATTGTGGGATGAAGCGGCCCAGACCAACCTTACACGTACGCTTACGTGAGACCGGTTCCACCGACTAACATGCACTAGTTGCATAAGGTGGCTGGCGGGTGTCTGTCTCTCCCACTTTAGTTGGAGTGGATTCGATGAAAAGGGTCCTTATGAAGGGTAAATAGAAGTTGACAAATCACGTTGTGGCTTTCACGTAGGTAAGAAAACGTTCTTGCTAGAACCCTAATTCAGCCACGTAAAACTTGCAACAACAATTAGAGGACGTCTAACTTGTTTTTGCAGCAAGTGCTTTGTGATATGATATGGCCAAAGTTGTGATGAATGATGAATGATCTATATGTGATGTATGAGATGTTCATGCTATTGTAATAGGAATCACGACTTGCATGTCGATGAGTATAACAACCGGCAGGAGCCATAGGAGTTGTCTTTATTTTTTGTATGACCTGCGTGTCATTGAGAAACGCCATGTAATTTACTTTACTTTATTGCTAAACGCGTTAGCCATAGTAGTAGAAGTAATAGTTGGCGAGCAACTTCATGGAGACACGATGATGGAGATCATGATGATGGAGATCATGGTGTCAAGCCGGTGACAAGATGATCATGGAGCTCCAAGATGGAGATCAAAGGAGCTATGTGATATTGGCCATATCATGTCACGTTTATTATTTGATTGCATGTGATGTTTATCATGTTTTGCATCTTGTTTACTTAGAACGACGGTAGTAAATAAGATGATCCCTCATAATAATTTCAAGAAAGTGTTCCCCCTAACTGTGCACCGTTGCGACAGTTCGTTGTTTCGAAGCACCACGTGATGATCGGGTGTGATAGATTCTAACGTTCACATACAACGGGTGTAAGACAGATTTACACACGCGAAACACTTAGGTTGACTTGACGAGCCTAGCATGTACAGACATGGTCTCGGAACACAGAAGACCGAAAGGTCGAGCATGAGTCGTATAGAAGATACGATCAACATGAAGATTTTCACCGATGTTGACTAGTCTGTCTCACGTGATGATCGGACACGGCCTAGTTGACTCGAATCATGTAATACTTAGATGACTCGAAGAGGGATGTCGATCTAAGTGGGAGTTCATTAAATAATTTGATTAAATGAACTTTATTATCATGAACTTAGTCTAAAAATTTTACAATATGTCTTGTAGATCAAATGTCCAACGTAGTCCTCAACTTCAACGCGTTCCTAGAGAAAACCAAGCTGAAAGACGATGGCAGCAACTATACGGACTGGGTCCGGAACCCGAGGATCATCCTCATAGCTGCCAAGAAAGATTATGTCCTACGAGCACCGCTGGGTGACGCACCTATTCTCCCTGCAAAACAAGACGTTATGAACGCTTGGCAGTCACGCTGCGATGATTACTCCCTCGTTCAGTGCGGCATGCTTTACAGCTTAGAGCCGGGGCTCCAAAAGCGTTTTGAGAGACATGGAGCATATGAGATGTTCGAAGAGCTGAAAATGGTTTTCCAAGATCATGCCCGAGTCGAGAGATATGAAGTCTCCGACAAATTCTTTAGCTGTAAGATGGAGGAAAATAGCTCTGTCAGTGAACACATACTCAAAATGTCTGGGTTGCACAACCGTTTGACTCAACTGGAAGTTAATCTCCCGGATGAAGCGGTCATTGACAGAATCCTCCAGTCGCTTCCACCTAGCTACAAGAGCTTTGTGATGAACTACAATATGCAGGGGATGGTAAAGACCATTCCTGAGGTATATGCTATGCTGAAATCAGCAGAGGTAGAAATCAAGAAGGAGCATCAAGTGTTGATGGTGAATAAAACCACTAAGTTCAAGAAGGGCAAGGGTAAAAAGAACTTCAAGAAGGACGGCAAGGAAGTTGCCGCGCCCGGTAAGCAAGTTGCCGGGAAGAAGCCAAAGAATGGACCCAAGCCCGAGACTGAGTGTTTTTATTGCAAGGGAAGTGGTCACTGGAAGCGGAACTGCCCCAAATACTTAGCGGACAAGAAGGCCGGCAAAACCAAAGGTATATGTGATATACATGTAATTGATGTGTACCTTACCAGTACTCGTAGTAGCTCTTGGGTATTTGATACCGGTGCAGTTGCTCACATTTGTAACTCAAAGCAGGAGCTGCGGAATAAACGGTGACTGGCGAAGGACGAGGTGACGATGCGCGTCGGGAATGGTTCCAAGGTCAATGTGATCGCCGTCGGCACGCTACCTCTACATTTACCTACGGGATTAGTTTTAAACCTCAATAATTGTTATTTAGTGCCAAGTTTGAGCATGAACATTGTATCTGGATCTCGTTTAATTCGAGATGGCTACTCATTTAAATCCGAGAATAATGGTTGTTCTATTTATATGAGAGATATGTTTTATGGTCATGCTCCAATGGTTAATGGTTTATTCTTAATAAATCTCGTACGTGATGATACACATATTCATAGTGTGAATACCAAAAGAGTTAAAGTTGATAACAATAGTCCCACATATTTGTGGCACTGCCACCTTGGTCACATAGGTGTCAAACACATGAAGAAGCTCCATGCAGATGGACTTTTAGAGTCTCTTGACTATGAATCATTTGACACGTGCGAACCATGCCTCATGGGTAAAATGACCAAGACTCCGTTCTCAGGAACAATGGAGCGAGCAACCAACTTATTGGAAATCATACATACCGATGTGTGCGGTCCAATGAGTGTTGAGGCTCGCGGTGGCTATCGTTATGTTCTCACCCTCACTGATGACTTGAGTAGATATGGGTATGTCTACTTAATGAAACACAAGTCTGAGACCTTTGAAAAGTTCAAGGAATTTCAGAGTGAGGTTGAAAATCAACGTGATAGAAAGATCAAGTTTCTACGATCAGATCATGGAGGAGAATACTTGAGTCACGAATTTGGCACGCACTTAAGAAAATGTGGAATAGTTTCACAACTCACGCCGCCTGGAACACCTCAGCGTAATGGTGTGTCCGAACGTCGTAATCGCACTCTATTAGATATGGTGCGATCTATGATGTCTCTTACCGACTTACCGCTATCTTTTTGGGGCTATGCTTTAGAGACTGCCGCATTCACTTTAAATAGGGCTCCGTCTAAATCCGTTGAGACGACACCGTATGAATTATGGTTTGGGAAGAAACCTAAGCTGTCGTTTCTGAAAGTTTGGGGATGCGATGCTTATGTCAAGAAACTTCAACCTGAAAAGCTCGAACCCAAGTCGGAAAAATGCGTCTTCATAGAATACCCTAAAGAAACTGTTGGGTATACCTTCTACCTCAGATCCGAAGGCAAGATCTTTGTTGCCAAGAATGGATCCTTTCTAGAGAAAGAGTTTCTCTCGAAAGAAGTAAGTGGGAGGAAAGTAGAACTTGATGAAGTGTTACCTCTTGAACCGGAAAATGGCGAAGCTCAAGAAAACGTTTCTGAGGTGCCTGCACCGACTAGAGAGGAAACTAATGATGATGATCAAGATACTTCTAATCAAGCTCCTACTGAAATTCGAAGGTCCACAAGGACACGTTCCGCACCAGAGTGGTACGGCAACCCTGTCTTGGAAATCATGTTGTTAGACAACGGTGAACCTTCGAACTATGAGGAAGCAATGGCGGGACCGGATTCCGACAAATGGCTGGAAGCCATGAAATCCGAGATAGGATCCATGTATGAAAACGAAGTATGGACTTTGACTGACTTGCCCGTTGAGCGGCGAGCCATAGAAAATAAATGGATCTTTAAGAAGAAGACAGACGCGGATGGTAATGTGACCATCTATAAAGCTCGGCTTGTCGCTAAGGGTTATCGACAAGTTCAAGGAATTGACTACGATGAGACTTTCTCACCGGTAGCGAAGCTGAAGTCCGTCCGAATCATGTTAGCAATTGCCGCATTCTACAATTATGAAATATGGCAAATGGACGTCAAAACGGCATTCCTTAATGGTTTCCTTAAGGAAGAATTGTATATGATGCAGCCGGAAGGTTTTGTCGATCCTAAGAATGCTGACAAGGTGTGCAAGCTCCAACGCTCGATTTATGGGTTGGTGCAAGCATCTCGGAGTTGGAACATTCGCTTTTATGAGATGATCAAAGCGTTTGGGTTTACGCAGACTTATGGAGAAGCCTGCGTTTACAAGAAAGTGAGTGGGAGCGCTGTAGCATTTCTCATATTATATGTAGACGACATACTTTTGATGGGAAATGATATAGAACTCTTGGACAGCATTAAGGCCTACTTGAATAAGAGTTTTTCAATGAAGGACCTTGGAGAAGTTGCTTTTATATTAGGCATCAAGATCTATAGAGATAGATCGAGACGCCTCATAGGTCTTTCACAAAGCACATACCTTGATAAAATATTGAAGAAGTTCAGTATGGATCAATCTAAGAAAGGGTTCTTACCTGTGTTGCAAGGTGTGAAATTGAGCTCAGCTCAATGTCCGACCACGGCAGAAGATATAGAAGAGATGAGCGTCATCCCCTATGCCTCAGCCATAGGTTCTATTATGTATGCCATGTTGTGTACTAGACCTGATGTAAACCTTGCCGTAAGTTTGGTAGGAAGGTACCAAAGTAATCCCGGCAAGGAACACTGGACAGCGGTCAAGAATATCCTGAAGTACCTGAAAAGGACTAAGGAAATGTTTCTCGTTTATGGAGGTGACGAAGAGCTCGTCGTAAAGGGTTACGTCGACGCTAGCTTCGACACAGATCTGGATGACTCTAAGTCACAAACCGGATACGTGTATATTTTGAATGGTGGGGCAGTAAGCTGGTGCAGTTGCAAGCAAAGCGTCGTGGCAGGATCTACATGTGAAGCGGAGTACATGGCAGCCTCGGAGGCAGCACATGAAGCAATTTGGGTGAAGGAGTTCATCACCGACCTCGGAGTCATACCCAATGCGTCGGGGCCAATCAAACTCTTCTGTGACAACACTGGAGCTATTGCACTTGCAAAGGAGCCCAGGTTTCACAAGAAGACCAGGCACATCAAGCGTCGCTTCAACTCCATTCGTGAAAATGTTCAAGATGGAGACATAGAAATTTGTAAAGTGCACACGGATCTGAATGTCGTAGATCCGTTGACTAAACCTCTCCCTAAGGCAAAACATGATCAGCACCAGAACTCTATGGGTGTTCGATTCATCACAATGTAACTAGATTATTGACTCTAGTGCAAGTGGGAGACTGTTGGAAATATGCCCTAGAGGCAATAATAAAAGAATTATTATTATATTTCCTTATTCATGATAATTGTCTTTATTCGTGCTATAATTGTGTTATCCGGAAATCGTAATACATGTGTGAATAACAGACAACAACATGTCCCTAGTAAGCCTCTAGTTGACTAGCTCGTTGATCGATAGATAGTCATGGTTTCCTGACTATGGACATTGGATGTCATTGATAATGAGATCACATCATTAGGAGAATGATGTGATGGACGAGACCCAATCCTAAACATAGCATAAGATCGCATAGTTCGTTTGCTAGAGTTTTCTAATGTCAAGTATCCTTTCCTTAGACCATGAGATCGTGTAACTCCCGGATACCGTAGGAGTGCTTTGGGTGTGCCAAACGTCACAACGTAACTGGGTGACTATAAAGGTATACTACGGGTATCTCTGAAAGTGTCTGTTGGGTTGACATGGATCGAGACTGGGATTTGTCACTCCGCTTGACGGAGAGGTATCACCGGGCCCTCTCGGTAATGCATCATCATAATGAGCTCAATGTGATCAAAGTGTTTGATCACGGGATCATGCATTACGGTACGAGAAAAGTGACTTGCCGGTAACGTGATTGAACGAGGTATTGGGATACCGACGATCGAATCTCGGGCAAGTAAAATACCGATTGACAAAGGGAATCGTATACGGGATTAATTGAATCCTCGACATCGTGGTTCATCCGATGAGATCATCGTGGAGCATGTGGGAGCCAACATGGGTATCCAGATCCCGCTGTTGGTTATTGCCCGAGAGCCGTCTCGGTCATGTCTGCGTGTCTCCCGAACCCGTAGGGTCTACACACTTAAGGTTCGGTGACGCTAGGGTTGTGAAGATATGTATATGCAGTAACCCGAATGTTGTTCGGAGTCCCGGATGAGATCCCGGACGTCACGAGGAGTTTCGGAATGGTCCGGAGGTAAAGAATTATATATAGAAAGTGCTGTTTTGGCCATCGGGACAAGTTTCGGGGTTATCGGTATTGTACCGGGACCACCGGAGGGTCCCGGGGGTCCACCGGGTGGGGCCACCTGCCTCGGGGGGCCACATGGGCACTAGGGGGTGCGTCTTGGCCTACATGGGCCAAGGGGAACCAGCCCCAAAGAGGCCCATGCGCCTAGGGTTACAAAGGGAAGGAGTCCCACAAGGGGAAGGCACCTCCTAGGTGCCTTGGGGGGGGAGGGAAACCTCCCCTTGGCCGCCGCCCCAAGGAGATTGGATCTCCTAGGGCTGGCGCCCCCCCTTGGCACTCCTATATAAAGGGGGGAGGGGAGGGGGCATCTGCACCCCTGGTCATTGGCGCCTCCCTCTCCCTCCCCAACACCTCCTCCTCCTCCATTGAGCACGGCGAAGCCCTGCCGGAGTACTATAGTTCCACCATCACCACGCCGTCGTGCTGCTGCTGGAGCCTTCTTCCCCAACCTCTCCTTTGCCTTGCTGGATCAAGAAGAAGGAGACGTTACGCTGACCGTACGTGTGTTGAACGCGGAGGTGCCGTGCTTTCGGTGCTAGGATCTCCGGTGATTTGGATCACGGTGTGTACGACTACTTCATCCCTGTTCGTTGAACGCTTCCGCTCGCGATCTACAAAGTGGTATGTAGATGCAATCTCTCTCTCCCATGACTCGTTGCTAGATGAACTCATAGATGGATCTTGGTGAAACCGTAGGAAAAAATTTAATTTTCTGCAACGTTCCCCAACACGGGGTACTTCCTTCATTCTTCAGCACGAGCACATCTGCCGGCCAAAACATATAGTTCGTCAACATCCCTAACCTTGTTGGCCAGCTCTTCAGCCATCTTGTGGTTGCGCACGTTCTGATGGAACGCGCTGATGACAGCGGCAGGATGAACATCTGGGATGTTGTACTGCACACGGTTGAATCTCTGTATGTACTTGCGCAAGGATTCACCATCCTTTTGGGGGATGAGGTGCAAATCACTTGCCTGGCCAGGAGCTTGATGGCCTACGGTAAAGCCGCCAACAAACTCGTGGCACGGGTCCGACCAAGAGGAGATGGAATCTACCGGCAGGTGCATCAACCATGACCTGATGTTGGGCTTGAGCACCAACAGGAAGTAGTTGGCGAGCACCTTGCCGTCCCGAACCCTGGCTGCTTGCACTGCAATGGTGTACACGCTCAGGAAGTCGAACGGATGGGTCCTGCCGTCGTACCTCTCCGGGACCTCTGGTTTAAACGTGCGAGTATGGGGCCCCTGGAACCGCTGCAGCTCATGGGTAAAAGATGGACAACCTATCTCGTAAGGTAGGTCACCAGAATCTCCCGGCGGAGGCCTGTACACAGTGGGCCCTACACGCCTATCAGATTGATGGTGTGCTTCCTGCCGCCGCTCGGTAGTTCAAGCATCTTCTTCAACCCGCTCCTGAAGAACTTGACGTTGGTCGCGATGAGCTTGTGGATCGGACGAAGCCGTGGATCCATCATCATGGCTGTCAAACCGTCGGGGTGGCAATAGTTGCTGTCGTGGTGGAGAGGAGTGCATCGTGGTTGCGGCACCTCCGGCCCCTCCGCCATTGGCGCACGCCGGCTTGGTGGACCGACGCAGTGAGGGGCCTGCCTTCTAGTGCTCTTTATTGGCGTAGCCAATAAGGCTCTGGATAGCAGCTCTCCACTCTTCTTGCTTCTCCGCAACAGGAGGGAAGTCAAGGAGTAGCTACACTCACGCTAAAGCTTCTGCGGGTGTTGGTGGCAGCGACAAGCGGGAGGAACGGGAGGTGCTCTGACTCCTAACCAAGTTAGAAGGAGCGCCCTCATGGTTCTGCGGCCGTGCGCCGTCTGGCCCAGCATCTTGGCGTGCATGTCGGCCATGCGCATCTCGAGAATGTTGCAGAGGGCTCTTGCCGCGGCGGCGCCTGGGGTCACCAACGTCGCGGCTCTTCTCGTCACGCACGGCCTGGGAGGACCACGGCGCGGGCGCCGCCGCGGGTGTCTTGGAGGTCGCCGCGCCACCCGTAGGTAGCACGGCCTCACCCTTGGACCCCGTGGCGCACGACTCGTCGTCTGGGCACGAACGATGCCGCTCGCCTGGCTTCGGTTGCCAGAGTGTCTTGGATGGTCGTGATCCACGCCTCTGCCACCATCCACGACTACCCCGTCGCCCGTCTGCGCTGGTACGAACGGTTCGGCTCTAGAGGAACCGATCGCCGTGATCCCCTTCTTCTAGGGAGCCATGATGATCGAGGAAACGGCGTGCTAACCGCTAGATCAGGTTTGCAGAACTCTATCCCCCTACCTAGCGCGCCAAAGATGTCGGCAAAACAACATCAACGGGATCACATGGATCCCTTCTACGGTTTGGCAGGGAAGAGGCGTGGTGAAAAGAGCGGATCTAATGATCAACACGATGGATTTTACCCAGGTTTGGGCCACTAAGAAGCGTAAAACCCTAGTCCTGCTTGGTCGTATATTCTGTGTTCTTGAGCTTCGGCTAGCTGCTATGCATGCAAGCTAGGACGAGAGGTTCATAAGTCCGAATCCTCCTCCGGTGGGGCTGTCACAGTGGCACACATGAGGTGTAAAGTAGCTACAGTGTCTATGTTTATCACCGGCGTCTTAGGACAAATGCATTAAATGCGATGCTTACGTGCCCTTCAGCTTTATCAGGGACGGGAGTAGAACCCGTCCCATTCGTTGCCACCCCGCTCCATATTGACACGCGTTCATGCCGATGGGGCATGCAGTGCTAAGTTGGTTGGCCAGCAGCTGCGCTGGAGAGGTGGCAAGATCTTCACGAAGATCTGCATGCCACCATGCAGGCGCTTGCGAGGCTGGCGGGCCGGCCATTGTGCTGGAGTGGTGACGGGGTGGCGTAGTCTTGTTGCGGTCTTGCCGACGTCCCCAAAAAGGATCTTGCCGGGGCCTCGCAGACGTCCTCGGCAAGGATCTTGCTAGGCACCTTGTCTTCTGGCCTTCACAAAGATCTGCACGCCACTACGCGTGCACCTCTGGGTCTTGGCCTTAACGTTGTCGATGGTGTCAGAGCTCTCAACCACAAGGCTGGTGCTTTTGTTAGAGTGCCCTACAAGCCGCCCTGGCAAGGATCTTGCCAGGGTCTCGCAAGCCGTCCCGGCAAGGATCTCGCCGGGGGTCCAGCTCATCCTCTATTCTATGGTCTCTGGCTTTGCCGCTTCTCTAGTGATCTTGTTCTTATCCTTGATCGCCTTCTTCATGCCTCGCTGTGCGTGTGGCTACGACTGCCCGTGCACAGGTACGTGGTGCTAAAGGGCCCAAACTTTAGTACACCGACACTCTCTTCATGTTGAGATTGCTATCTCCTCTTTCTTCTTCCTTGCATATGCTAGTTATTCCTTGCCTTGATAATTTGTTTGCTTATAAAATGCCTATGCATAGGAAGTATGTTAGACTTAGATGTGTTTGTCACGTGTTTCATGATGCTCTCTTCGTGTTACAATTGCTATCTTTCATGTGAGCATCATCGAAATTATCAATGCCTAGCTAAGGGCGTTAAACAATAGCGCTTGTTAGGAGGTGAGGGAGTCCTGGACAGCCATGGGGCGAACTGATGGGCTGTGAAGATACAAACACCGAAGACTTTACCCATGTCTGGATGGGACTCTCCTTGGCGTGGAAGCCAAGCTTGGCAATCAAATGTGTAGATTCCTTTCTTTGTAACCGACCTTGTGTAACCCTAGATCCTCCCAGTGTCTATATAAACCGAGGAGTTAGTCCGGAGGAGGAGAGATACTCATTACCATAGTCATACAGGTTAGACTTCTAGGGTTTAGCCATTACGATCTTGTGGTAGATCAACTCTTGTAATACTCATATTCATCAAGATCAATCAAGCAGGAAGTAGGGTATTACCTCCATAGAGAGGGCCCGAACCTGGGTAAGCATTGTGTCCCCTGTCTCCTGTTACCATCGACCTTAGACGCACAGTTCGGGACCCCCTACACGAGATCCGCCGGTTTTGACACCAACATTGGTGCTTTCATTGAGAGTTCCACTTTGCCGTCCCCAAAAGGTTTGATGGCCCCTTCAGTCGTCAACGACGATGCTGCCCAAAGAGAAACCTTCCTTCCCGGACAGATCTTCGTGTTCGGCGGCTTCGCACTGCGGGCCAACTCGCTTGGCCATCTGGAGCAGATTGATAGCTACGCTCCTGGCCATCAGGTCAGATTCGGAAGCTTGAACCACATCGCGGACATCTGTGGAGACTTGATCTTCGACGGATTTGAGACCGCGGCAACCGCTCCTTGTCGCCCCGCTAAACATTACTTAAATATGTCATCGGACCGCATCCAGGAGATGCTCCTACAACTACTCTGGCCTTAGATCCGGAGCAGACTGCACCATCCAAGGACGGGAAGCTCAACCCCGCCACGGTGGCCACAGATTCCATGGTGTTGGAGCCGCACATAGACTTAACCTCAAACGATATTTGTACCAGCGGAACTCTGGACTCATTTTCGGCTACAAGTTCCGAACCATGTGAGTCTGCGGACGCCGAACTTGATCGATTATCAATCTTCGAATTCAGCGCCGTAGACATCTTCTAGCACTCGCCCCTCAGCGACATGCTGAACTCGTTAAAGAATTTGTCCTTGGCGGGGGACTCACAGCCGAATTATGTCCGGTTTGAACTGGAGGCTGATGATGGGGGAGAATTTCGCTTCCCACCCGCCACCCACTTCATAGCCACTGTCGAGGACTTAACCAACATGCTTGATTACGGCTCAGAAGACATCGATGGTACAGACGACGATGCCGATGAGGAGCAAGGCCAAAACCCGCCATTTACTGGATGCTAGACGGCCACTTCTTCATACGATGTGTACATGGTGGATACACCCAAAGCAACCAACAACAATGACAAAGAAAATCCAGTTGAGAATAAACCTCCTGAGACACAGCACAAACATCGGCGTCCTCAACGCCACCCTAAGTCACGTCGTTCAAAAGGTAGTAACACTGGCACCGGAGAAAATAATACTCCCAACGATGCCGAAAACAATGAAGACCCTGTTGAGGTAACATCCGAGCAGGAGGAACAAGAAAATGGGCAAGTTAGCCCCGATGAATAGGCCATGCCCAACGACTCAGAGGACGGTAGTTATCGTCCGCTCTCCGAGGATGAGGAAAGCCTCGGCAACGAGGATTTCATCGTGCCTCAGGAACCTCTCGAGTAGGAGCGCTTCAAGCGCCAGCTAATAGCCACCGCAAGGAGCCTGAAAAAGAAGAAGTAGCAGCTTCAAGCTGACCAAGATCTGCTCGTCGAGAGGTGGACTGATGTCCTGGCAGCCGAGGAATACGGCCTCAGACGCCCAGCCAAGAGTTACCGGAAGTGCAGATTGCTACCTCAGTTCGATGAAGAGGCGCCAGAGCCCATACCTCCCTCGCATAATGCGGACAATCGACCACTACGCGGTCGGGATAGTGTGGCGGACTGACCACCACATGCTCAGGATAAAGCGGCAACTCAGGCCGAACAGCAGCCCGACCCACCGCCACGTAAAAATAGAGACAAAACAGTTCCGGGTCATACATACGACCTTCGGCAGGACCTGGACAGTAGAGCAGGATATACCAGATCGATTTACGGATCGCGAGGACATTCCTCGACACGCGATGATGGCTACCTATGCGGGCGTGACAAACCTAGTCACGCCCGGGCCGACAACCGCAGACGGACTCCATCGGAGCTATGTCGCGATGCGGCCACATATAGAGGCGCTGCACACCCTCTTTGCTTCACTGATGAAGTAATGGATCATGATTTCCCCAAAGGGTTCAAACCTATGAATATTGAATCATACGATGGGACAACTGATCCTGCGGTATGGATCGAGGACTTTATCCTCCACATCCACATGGCCCACGGAGATGACCTCCACGCTATCAAATACCTCCCACTAAAGCTTAAAGGACTAGCTCGGCACTGGTTAAATAGCCTGGCTGAAAATTCTATCGGCACCTGGGAGGACTTGAAAGAAGCCTTCCTCGACAACTTCCAAGGTACATATGTCCGGCCACCAGACGCCGATGACTTAAGCCACATAGTTCAACAGCCTGGAGAGTCAGCCAGGAAATTCTGGACTAGGTTCCTAACTAAAAAGAACCAGATCGTCGACTATCCGGATGCCGAAGCCCTAGCGGCCTTTAAACATAGCATCGGCGACAATGGCTCGCCCGCCACCTCGGCAAAGAAAAGCCAAAATCTATGGCAACCCTTATGGCACTCATGACCCGGTTTTTGCGCGGGTCAGGATAGTTGGCTGGCTCGTAGTAAAAACACAACCAACGAGGCAGGCCCCTCCGAGGTCAAAAACAGCAGCAGCAAGCTCCGACGTAACAGACACAAACGCCGAAGCAATGGTAATAATACCGACGACACTACAGTCAACGCCGGATTGAGCAGCTCCAAGTCCAGCCAGCGGAAGAAATCGTACAGAAGAAACAATCAGGGACCATCCAACCTAGACCGCATACTCGATCGTCCGTGCTAGATACATGGCACCCCAGACAAACCAGCCAATCATACCAACAGAGATTGTTGGGTTTTCAAACAGGCCGGCAAATTAAACGCCGAGAACAAGGAAAAGGGATCGCAAAGCGAGGACGATGAGGAGGAGCCCCGGCAACCAAACACAGGGGGGCAGAAGAAGTTTCCCCCTCAAGTCAAAACAGTGAACATGATATATGCTACACACATCCCCAAAAGGGAGCACAAGCGCGCACTCAGGGATGTCTACGCGATAGAGCCAGTCGCCCCAAAATTCAGTCCATGGTCGTCATTCCCGATCACCTTTGATCGTCGGGATCATCCGACCAGTATCCGTCATGGCGGTTCAGCCGCGCTAGTCCTCAACCCAATCATTGATGGATTTCACCTGACGCGCGTCCTTATGGATGGGGGTAGAAGCCTCAATCTGCTCTATCAAGATACAGTGCACAAAATGGGCATTAATCCATCACAGATTAAACCCACAAAGACTACCTTCAAAGGAGTCATACCGGGTGTAGAGGCCTGCTGCACGGGTTCAATCACACTAGAGGTTGTCTTCGGATCTCCGGACAACTTCCGAAGCGAGGAGTTAATCTTTGACATCGTCCCCTTTTGCAGCGGCTATCACGCGCTGCTCGGACGGACCGCACTCGCTCGATTCAATGCAGTGCCACACTATGCTTATCTCAAGCTCAAGATGTCCGGTCCACTCGGCGTCATAACAGTCAATGGAAATATGGAATGCTCCCTCCGCACAGAAGAGCACACAGCTGCCTTAGCAGCAGAAGTACAGAGCGGCCTTCTCAAGAAGAACCTTAATTCGGCTGCCAAGCCCACGGACACCATTAAGAGGGTCCGAACTACCCTGCAGCAGGACAGCTCGGCTCGTCAGGAGCTCGACTAGCAATTCGGCCTCCGTCTCAGTCCCGATCAAGTGGTGGCATTCGTACTGCGCTTACATAACTACGCACTAAAAATTCCATGGGCATCGACAGAGGCATAGCTAGCTTGTGATCCACGGTACGGCTCAATCAGCATCGGATACACACATACTTTCAATTTTCCTCTTTTTCCTTTTCTTGTTTCAATCCCGCAGGCCCCATCTGATGGCCTGATCACTGGTCCTCTTGAAGGATAAATACACCAAGATGGCAAGAAACACAGACGTATGGGGGACTTTCCAGGTGGTTTCGTTAACGATCACTCTACCTGTTTTTCAGGACCCACACATGCAGCTTTCCCTTGGTTTTTGGCATGTTAAATAGCCTGTCGCTTATCGCACTACTTGTATCAATGCGCCTTGACATATTAATCAAATTACAATGAAAACAGTTCGCGGCTCGAGCTTTAGGGCCCCAGCTTATCAACTTTGCACCCTTTCTGTTTCCTTTTATTTATTTTTCTCTCCTGTGGGTAACCTTATCACATAGCACCCTTACACTTTGCTACGCTTCGTATTTGCCAGGGGCTCCATAGCACCCCGCACTACGGCAACAAAAGTCCGAACACTTTTTATAGTATAGTTCGGCACCCCGAATTTAGCCCTATATGCATTGGCTCTGAATCATGTCTTTGGTCAATAGTTGGGTTGCCCGGCTCCTGTGCTTGCTACCTTGCGTTCCGTTATATCTGCTAAGGTACTAAAGGGAGAACTACTGCAATTGTGCCTTGGTTTACCCAAAGGAGCACCTGAGTAGAGAAAGCCGAAAACTAACTGTCATGATGCGGCGAGAGCCGGTCAGCTCTTCGGAGATTGCAAATCGTTGGAGATTTCTTCCGCATTACGCAAAGGATCGGTACTTCCCGATGAGGCGCTTATAGCACTCTAGTTCAGATACTAGGGGCTGCGCCAACATTTTTGTTGTCAAACTCCTATGGCTAAGTGAGGGCGTTGAAGCCGCATAGTCTGATTGCCTGGTTCCACTACTAGGGAAAACCGTATACACAGAAGCTTATCAGTAGCGCGGTCTAAAAGGGGGCGCTACTGCTAATTAGTAGTAGTGAGGGGTATAAAAACCGCGCTACTACTAAGTTGATAGTAGTAGCGAGGGGTATAAACCCGCGCTGCTACTAAGTGATGCCCCCGGGACAGGCCATAGTAGTAGCGAGGGGTATAAAACCTATGCTACTACTATGTAAGTAGCTATAGCGCTGGTAAGACCCCACGCTATTACTAAGCGTTTCCACCCCGGCCTGACCCACTCCCACCCCACCACTCTCTCTCTATATATATATAATCCCTAAAGAAACTCTCTCACGAACTCACCTGCTCCTCTCCCCACGATCTCCTTATCACCTCCACCACCCACGCCGGCCGGTTCAGGCGAGCACCGGCCGCGCGCAACACCCCCCCCCCCAAGCTCTGCCCTCCCTCCCCTCCGTCCAGATCCGCCACCCTCTTCTCCACCGTGCTCTCGCACCACTTCATCCCACTCCGTCCAGATCCGCCGCCGCCGCCTCCTTCACCTGCGGCCCGCTGCACGCCGTGTCGGCCGTGCTGGCGCTGCGGAGGCGGCTTCTGCTGCCCGTGGCCGTGGCCGTGTCGCCCGAGTTCGAGACGGAGGACGCCGAGGGATAGCAGAGCGAGGGAGAGCAGAGCGAGGGCGAGGGCGGAGGCGACTCCGCGACCGAGTACTCCGAGGACCTCAAGGTCTTCGTCGGCAACCTGCCCTTCACCATCGACAGCGCGCAGCTCGCCGGGATCTTCGAGCAGGCCGGCTCCGTGGAGATGGTCGAGGTATAAATTCACACTCTCTGGTCTTGTTAACTAATACTCCTAGTTTGTTTGGCGCAAATTATAACGGGCTAAAGTGAAATTCTGCTGGGCATTGCATGACTAGGATAGAGACTTCAGAGTCGGGATGTTTTGTTTCAGTGTAGTGTCAGGTTGTCCAAGGGATGTGGAATTGTTGCTGTGTAGATTGTGTTCTCCAAGATAGGATAAGGTACTGTAAATTTTTCTCGTCATGAATTAAGTTGGAGTTGGTTTAGTACTTCAAAGGCCTCGTAAATTTAGTACTTTAGTGCAGTGCCGAGAGCGCTCCAGCGGAGTTGGGGGAGTCCGCGATAAATCCTAATCCAAAGGCGGTCGGCTGGATTAGAAGGTATATCCTGATGCTAACCCATGGGTGGGAATTTTTAGGGGGAGAATTAAAGAATAGAGCATTTGGGGGCAGGTTGTGCTTGTGCGGTTGTGCCTCCCCTGAACCTGTTATTGTTCCTTCATAAACTGCAGTAGACATCTAGAAAAAAAATTGTTTAGTAGACTGGTCCAGAAATTAATCCTGTGATACAGAAAGAAAGTTTTAGGGCGGAAATTAAAGAAAAGAGCATTTGGGGGTTGGCTGTGCTTGTGCCTCCCCTTTGATAGAGAAAGAGAAGTATTTATGCGAACGAACTGACCAAAATAAAAAGACTTTTGCAGATTGTAAAGTGTAGTTGGTGTTGTCCTTTGCAGCTTATACAGAGATGGAAAACATGTAGGGAGTACAATATAGTTTCAATTTTTCTTCTCTTTGTAAAGTGTAGGTGGTGTTGTCCTCTACACTGTACTGAAGCTTGTGTTTATACTTTGTACTCTGTAGTGTAGCTTGTGTTATGCTCTTTACTGAACTAAAGCTTGTGCCACGAGCCCACGAGTATAAAAAGTTTGATTCTTGCTCCTCTTTGTAATTATACTTTGACTGCACTGAAGCTTGCGTCTGATTGTAGGCATGGTACTGAACCCATATAGTACTGAACTGAACTATAGTAACAAGAGTAACTTGTGTTAATGCTTGGATCAGACGATTTTATTTCAACCATGCTTTAGTTGCTTATAAATACTTTATTTCTAGATATATTTGAATTTTTTGCAAACGCTATATTGAAATACAGCACGCTATTAGCACGCTATAACTTGTGTAGCATTTGGAGAAGGGCCTCGCTATATTTTGTAGCGTGCTATTTTTTCGTTGCTTTTGCTGCATAAGAGAGGCCGAGGAAAATTGGTAGTAGAAACTCGGTTCAAAAAAGGATAGAAAATGAAGCAAGAGCGTTGTGAGAGTGTGTGGTGCAACAGGGGAGGGTGTGTGTGTCGTATGAAATTTCAATAACCTGATCGGGCTGGCAACCTCTGTCATTCTGTTGACGCTGGTCATGGCGATACCCTGAAAAATGATGAATTTTGGATAATGTAGTACAGCCCTGTGTATGTGAACTGTGATGATGGGAAAATATAAGAAAAGGCAGATGGGGATTACTGACTTGTTTGTGTCCTGTTTTCTGTCGATGCAGTGCAAGCGTCCATCGCCGCAAACACATGGGTGGTCAGTGGGACTCCCCAGACCAAGAGTATGGATCCATCTCACTTCCTTATCGTTTGGCCATGATGATGATGATGCAAGTTGTAACATTCTTAGATTGGATTTATGGATGCATCGCTTTAATGCAACAACCCTCATTCGCATCCATTCAAGCGAGATCCACTGGTTGTTATTCCTTAATTATCCTAGTTAATCTGAACAAGTTTATAACATCTCCCTATGCACCCGGTTAGTCTTGTATCCCTAAAGCCATGCATTTTAGTTTGCCCATTCATGACATGCCTGCTGTTAAGACATGTGTTCATTTGCAGCTCCTTTCAATTCTTTTGCAGCTCACTGAATATATTTTTGCAGTTCGTTGTCAGAATCCATGGCGCTGGCCGCGCCGCACCTTTTCCTGCTTCTTCTTGTCTGAGGCGAGCACCAGCGGTACGTATCAGCCATCTTCTCTATGGTGCTGGCTAGGTAAGAACTAGGGATTTGATGGGCCGTTGTTTGTCCTTGTTGGTCTGCTTTCGTTTTGGAAAATCATCCTATAAGATTTGTGCTGTCCTATTGAGAAATTGATCTGATGGGTTGTGGGCTTTTTAGCTGTCCAGCATCACCCTATGGCAGATAATCATTTCTATTATGTGTTAATGCTTTCCTTTTTAACTACTTCAAAAAAACAAAGAAATTGGATTCTTTTAGCCATATTATCCTTTGAACGTCTATATGAAATGATCTAAGTTTAAGTATATTTAGTTTTGAAGAAAACCAAAGGCAATTAATGTGAAAATTAGATATGTCCTATTACCTGGCAATATATGGTTCATCTAGGCTTGGTTGGCAATATATATTATCTAGACATTAATTTCATTTGTTTGTAGCTATTACATAGGCGATCTCTTGTTAATAGAAATCACTCACTTTTTTGTTTTCGTATATTTATTCCCATAGCTACTGTACATCACAACATGCAAGGAAATATATGTCTGCTTTAAAATTTAATTTTATTTGTTCTTTGCTCTTTACAGAAATCTTGGATTCATAAATGGGAGAAGCACATAAGGGAGAAGAAGATGATTGCAAGGATGGAGAGGGAGCAAATCATTTGGAGGGATAGAATGCCACTGTTTGGTGTTTTTATGCATTTTTGTTTGCTTTCAACTGTGTTTGCACTAGCTGGGAATAAGTGACTAGGCAATAAGTGTAGATGTATGGATATGCTCTAATGCTCCTGGTTTACTATAAATCTTCGATTTGGAATGATGTGTAATGCTGTTGGTTTATTACAAATCTGGGCTTGTTTTAGTTGTTAGAATTGTATGCATAAAATGGAATTGATGGATTTTATTTTTTAATTCCTAATTACTTAGTAGTAGCATGGGGGTGAAATGGAGTGCTACTAGTATTCAGGATACTAGTAGCATGTGGTACTATAGACGCGCTACTACTATTTCGTTAGTAGTAGCGCGGGTGACATCCTCGCTGCTAGTAAAATGTTAGTAGTAGCGCGGTTTTACACCGCGGTACTACTAACTATTAGTTGTAGCGCAATACTAGTAGCGGGTACCCGCGCTGCTAGTAGCCATTTTACCCGCGCTGCTGGTAGCCTTTTTCCTAGTAGTGTTCGTTGCGCTAAACAACTCCTTCAAGGACCATATAATTGGATCAAGAGTGTTTACATTCCATCTCGAACACCTCCGTACTACCTACGTGGGGGTAGAAGCCGACGACTGGCCAACCCTCAGATCTCATACAACACGGCCACACAGGAGGTAAAATTTTCAAAAGATAACAAACATTATATTACATACCCACTTTGTTTTATCATACAAGGCAGAGGCAACTCGAATACGTTCATTCAAAGATAATGTCTTGCGAACACTATGGCGCTACAATACGAGACCCCTTCAAGACGTCTCAAAAATACCGCTCAGGTGTGCGGTGCTCCTTGCCCTCGGGCGGCCCCTCGGTCACAATCTGTCACAGCCCTAGATTCATGTTTGTAAATAGTGGCATTGCATCCATGCATCATGTCTAATTTTATCCGAAACCTGAAATGGGGGCTGATAAACCCTAGCAGCAAATGAAATTCAACTAGGGTCAGAACTAAATCTTTTCAATGAACCCAAAATGCCCTCCACAAAAGTTCATCATTTTTGAATTGGTCTAGAACATCTGCCAAAAGTGGTGCACATTTTTCTAAGACACTTTGGATTTTTGAATTAATCCATAAGTATTTGAATTTGGACATTTAAATCTTATAAATATTTTTAATTGTCCAAATAATCCTAAAGGTACTTGAGGGCTGTTGAGAAATATTTCAAAGGTGCCTAAAATTATTTTCAGGATTTTACCAAGTGGTTTAGTATTTTTACTAAATCAAAAACAACAGCAGAAAATAGAAAACAGAAATAAAAGAGAGAGAGAGAGAGAGAAGGACTACCTGGCCCACCTACTTGTAGCCGGCCCAGCTCGCTGGCCCAGCCCACCACGCGCCTCCTGTCATCTTCTCCATCGCGCCAGGAGGACGTGGGCGTGTGCTCGACGCACGCACGGCCACCTCCTGCTTGCCGACGAGCCCCTGGACGCATGGACGACTCCCGCGTGTCGTCCCGATCTCGCTGACCGCTTCGCTCACTCTCCCCCATGGCCCTCTCTCCTCTGCTCCCTCTCTCTCGCCCGGACCGAACGCGTCCGCCGCCGCCGACGAGAACCACCACGGCCACAGCTACCCCCTCGCCCCTCTGTTGTGCCCACGAGCTCCGTGTCGTCTTCCTCATCCTCCCCACCAAGCTGCGCGTTGCTGGACGCCCCCGAACGCCCTCACCGCCATCTTCTTGAACCTCGGTCGCCGGAGATCCCCCTCGCCACTCCGCTCGCTCCGGTGCTTCCCCGAGCACGCCGAGGCCACTCCTGCACTCCCCGTGAGCTCCCCTTCCTTCTCCCCCTAGGCACGTCGCTCGAGCTGCCCCCTTACCCCGTTGGCCATCACGGCCGAGAGCTCGGCTCCGCCGGTCATGTCACTGTCATGGTCACAGACGCGTAAGCTCGAAATCAAGCGCGTCACCGTGCTCAGCACATCACCAGGAGGCCGTAGCACCCAGCCGTTCGCCCCGCCGTGCCCCACAGCACCATTTCCAACCTCGCCCAAACTCCGGCCGCCGCGGGAGTGGACGCTGCCGTTGTTCCAGGCCACCTCCGGCGAAACTGATGGCACTAGTCGATGCGGCCGAGCCTCCTTGTTACGTAGATGGCCTCCGCCGTTGGTTTGGTCACCGGAGGTGCAATCCCGCAGCTCTCCGCTGTGTCTGGCCTCGCCGGCGTCGAGTCGCCGGCGGGTTTGACCCCGCTGATCAAGTTGACCCCGGGTGGGCCCAGTTTGACCCCTCTAGGTCGATGACAAATGGGACCCGCCTACTAATTTAGTTAGGATTAAGACTAACTAAAAACTAGTTAGACTAATGGCACTGACATGCGGGACCCACTGGTCAGTTTGACCTGGGCTGCCCCGTTGACTCGCTTACGTCATGCTGACGTAGTGCTGACGCAGTAATGCATTTTCTGGAATTAGATTATTTCTAAATAATTAGAAAATCCAGAAAATTGCCTAAACTTCTAAAATTCATAGAAATTCAACCGTAACTCCAAATGAAATAAGTTATATATGAAAAATTATCAGAATCCAAGGAATCTGTTTATGGCATTTTCATGCATGTTTGAACAACTTACAGCCATTGTATATGACAATTTGAATTAATGGTATTTTAAATGCCTCGTGTGGAGTTCAAATTTGAATCTATTGCTCAAACCAACTCCATTTAAATCGTTGCTAGCTGCATTAACTCAAATCACAGCATATTGCCATGTCATGATCATGCATCATATTGTCGCATTGCATTGACTGTGTTCTTTCTCTGTTGCCGGTGACTGTCCCCTCTCAGTAGACGACGTTCCGATGATTATTCGATGACACCGATGAAGAGCTATAATATCTTCAGAAGTGCGAGGCAAGCAAAAACCCCTTGTTCATTCCAATACAATCCCACTCTCTCGCTCCTGCTCTCTTTTACTGCATTAGGACAACAACGATTCAACTGTTACATGTTGCGGTAGTTGAACCCCTTTTCCTCTGCATGACCTGTCATTGCCACAGTAAATAGATGAAACCCACTAGCATGAGTAGGAGTTGTTTGAGCCCTGATGTGCCTACTCATTCATGCTTGTTTGTCATGCCTGCTATTGCTTAGAGTTGTGTCAGGTACGATTCGTCGGGGATGAATTGGGAAGTTGTGAACATGTCCTACTGTTGAGAGCTAAGTGTGTGAACACGATTTGGTAAAGGTAGCGGTGAGAGGCCATGTAGGAGTACATGGTGGGTTGTCTCATTGCAGCCATTGCCAGGAACTGAGTTCTGTGTTTGTGATCCATGAACAGTTACTACCACACATTGGAATGCTTAAGTGCCCCTCTCAACTTATTAATCAACTTGATCTCTGTCCAGGAGTTGCAAATAGTTTCTGGTGTTTGTAGGTAGTGTTAGTAGTCTACCAAGTGGCACCCGGTACAGGTGGGCTTGGGACAGACTAGGCACCATGGCCGGGTAGACCAAGCGCCGCCCGTTTGGTGGGCTTGGAACCCTGTACACATCGTTTGGGGCCGTGAGCGGCACCCCAGCCGGATCTCCTTGAGGATGGAACCCGAATAGGCAATAAACCTGGACTAGAGACTTGTGTGGTTAGTCAGGTCGTGGCTGACTCCCTTGCCAGGCTTCCGCTTGAAGGTTGCCGAGGTACATGACGTGTACATGGTGGTAAGTGGCGAGAGCGTGTGTGAAGAAGTACACCCCTGCAGGGTTATCATTATCTATTCGAATAGCCGGATTCCCCGGATATGGAAACTTGGACCCCTTGCATAGTTCATAGACAAGTGAAAGTGGATACTCTAAAATGCGCAAGATAAGCGTGAGTTCTATGGATGGCGTTCTCGTAGGGAGACGGGAGCGGATCCATAGTGGTGTATTGGTATGGTGAATATGTGGACTCGTGTGCGCCACCTCAAAAGAGTTACTTGCAGTCGTAGTTCAGGATAGCCACCGAGTCAAAGCTGGCTTGCTGCAGTTAAACTCCACCACCCCTTTGTTGATACCGATGCATATGTAGATAGTTCTGATGTAAGTCTTGCTGGGTACATTTGTACTCACGTTTGCTTATTTTATGTTTTGCAGAGAGACGTCAGTCTCGCTAGTAGTTCCGTGGGGACTTCGACGTTTAGCTTGATACCTCAGCTACGATCTTGTGCCTTCGGCAGGATCTGGTAGATAGTCAGGTTTCTCAGCCTTTCTCATTTATAGATGTCTGTACACAGACATGTTAAGCTTCCGCATGTGCTTGTTGCTTGTATGCTCTGAATGTTGGGTCATGAGACCCATGTTTGTAATATCTCACTCCTCGGAGCCTAATGAATAAATACTCGAGTCGTAGAGTTATGTTGTGATGCCATGTTGTATTTACACATATCGAGCATATTGTGTGTATGATTGAAATGCTTGGTATGTGTGGGATCCGACAATCTACTTGTTTATCCTTGGCAGCCTCTCTTATGGGGAAATGTAGTCTAGTGCTTCCTTGAGCCATAGTAGTCCGCTACAGCCCGGTTCACCAGAGTCCTGCTAGCCCAGCACTACTGCTCAGGACACTTGACTGGCCGGCATGTGTTTCACTTCATTCCTGTGTCTGTCCCTTCAGGGAAATGTCACGCAGTGACATCCGGAGTCCTGTTAGCCCAGTGCTACAGCCCCGATTCACACGTTGTTGACCGACATGCTCGAAGTTGATTCATGTATGCCTGTCCCCATGGGTTAGTGCCGCTTTGGGTTCACGACTAGCCATGTCGGCCCGGGTTCTTTGTCATATGGATGCTAGCGACACTATCATATACGTGAGCCAAAAGGCGCAAACGGTCCCGGGCCAGGTAAGGTGGCACCCGTGGGAATACCGTGCGTGAGACCGCAAAGTGATATGATGTGTTACATGCTAGATCGGTGTGACTTAGGATCGGGGTCCTGACACAATCTTGATGGCGTCCATCTTCGCCCACCAGACCTTGACCCGAGCGGAGGCCATACGCGCGCCCTCGATGCAGACGGACTTCTAGATGACGTCCAGCCGAGGACAGGCATCCACCAGCCGCTTCACACGGCTGAAGTAATTGTTGGGCATAGCTTCGACTGGCCACAGCCGGATTACTAAATCCTTCATGGCCAGTTCAGCCACCCTGTGCAGCTCGACCAGCTGTTTTAGCTGATCGCTAAAGGGCACCGGATGTTCTGGTGCAAGATATTGCAACCAGAACAGCTTCTCCATGGAGCTCCCTTCTTCGGCTCGGAAGAACTTCGCATCGTCGGACACACTACGTGGCAGATCAGCAAAAGCCCCTGGAGAACTCCGAATCTGGGTTAGTAAAAGATACTTCCTCTTCACATACTTTCTTTGCATACTAAAAGCCTTACCTGCCGCAATCTTCCTGGCCTCCTGGATCTCCTGGAGGGCGCCCTGGGCCTCATTCTGGGCCATTTCTGCGCTTTGACGGGCCTTGGTGAGTTCGGTCTCTTGAGCCGACGCATCGCGCTCCAAGGTCTCGCACTTCTTCACCACGTCCTGGAGCTCTTGCTGGACCTCGTTGACCTGGGCCTTGAGCTTCTTATAGGCGGCCTGCTCCTTGACAGCCTTCCCCTCGGCTTCGGCCAGGGCCTTCTTTAGGGCCTCGACCTCGATCGTCGCTCCTACGCATATCATGACACTCCGGTCAATATTATCATTTATTCTTTCCGAATATATAGCGGGTTATTACATACCTTGCTTCTCCTGGAGCTGCCTCCTCACCTGGCCGAGCTCCTCCTCGGCCTACTCTAGTCTCTGCCTCAATCCGGAGACTTCGGCAGTATGCAAGGCCGCGGCCCGCAGCAATGCCTGCATATTCATTTCAGACATATTTAGTTAGTTTCCTGCAATAATGGATTGATCCTCTGTCCGGCCTTCCTTTACGAACGCCGAAAAGTGTCTCAGGGGCTACTGTCTATATTGGGATCTTCTCTTTTCGCGTCGCTTACCTCAAAACCTGTCAGCAGGCTGCTGCAGGCTTCGATTAGTCCGCTCTTGGCGGACTGAACCCTTTCAATTACCGTGCCCATAAGAACATGATGCTCATCCACAATGGAAGCGCCTCGCAACGCTTCCAGCAGATTATCCGGTGCCCCTGGTTGGACAGGGGTCACCGTGGGAATATGCATACCCCCCTCTTTCGAAGGAGGTTGCATGCCGGATTCCAGAGCTGTATTGGTCTCCGGAATGGAGTTCGGCTGAGGGCCAAACTGAATACGGCCCTCGTCACCAGTGTCCATGGGGATTGGCTCCCCCTAGTGTCCGGCGACGGAGGTTTCACCTTCTGGCGCGTCCTGAACCTCTCCTCGGCCTGGGAAAGTCCTTCGGGACAGCACCTCGGCCTTGGCGGAGTGAGCGGTCGGTGGTGACTCGCTGGCCATCGCCTTTGAATCCAACGAACCTCTTGACGAGGATCGCTGGGAGCTGTTGTGAGCCGGACTGCAATAGCATAATTAACCATGTTAATACAATGAAGAGGAGAGGCTAGATTTATGGGTATGTATGAGTCTTAGCACTTACGATGCAGCCCGAGGCTTAGTGCGGGGGCGTCGCTTTGGACTGTTGTCGACATCCCATGCAGAGTTATCCACGAGGGAGCCCTTCCCTTTCTTGGACGTCTCCGCCTCCAGATTTGTGAAGGTCGCCCTCTTCTTCTTTCCCTCATCAGGGGGAGGGTTGTTCTCCTCCTCGTCCTCGTCCTCGTCGTCCTCAGCAGCAGAGGAAATGGTCTCTTCGCCTTCGGATGTCACGTCTGAAGCACCCTTGCGATGGGGGCCACCTTTGGCCCCCTTGGCCTTCTTTTCCGCTGGCCGATAGGGCGCCGGAACCAGCATCTTCGCCAGGAGCGGGATGACTAGCTCTTCGGGCAGCGGTGCCGAACTCTGGATCCGCTCCGCTCTCTCCGTCCACACCTGAAAAAATACAGCAAAGATTAGGCATCCTCCTTGAACAAACAAGTAGAAGGTACGTCTTGAGAAAAGGAGAACTTACCGCATTGGCGGGATGGGTGTGATTGTGCCCACGGTCCGAATCTATGACCAGTGGCTTCTCGTTTCCCTTGAAGAGCAACTTCTAGGCATCTTCATGAGTAGTTCCGAGGAGCCCCCCCAGGATCTGGTGCTTCTCCGGATCGAATTCCCATAAAGGGATGCTTCGGCTTTGGCAGGGGAGAATCCGGCGAACCAGCATCACCTGGATCACATCGACGAGCTTGATGTTTTTATGCACCATACTTTGAATGTGTGTCTGCAACGCTATCAGCTCGTTTGACGCAGACCAGTTGGGGGCCTTCTCCATCCAGGAGGTGAGCCGCATTGGGGCTCCGGCCTCGAATTCGGGAGCCGCCTCCCAAGTGGGGCCACACGGCTCTGTGAGGTAGAACCACTGCTTCTTCCACTCCTTGATAGTCTCCACAAAAGTGCCTGTGGGCCAAGTGACGTTGGGCATCTTGCTCACTATGGCGCCTCCGCACTCCACGTGCTGACCATCCACCACCTTCGGCTTCACGTTGAAGATCTTGAGCCATAGGCCGAAGTGGGGCTGGATGCGGAGGAAGGCCTCGCACACGACAATGAATGCCGAGATGTTGAGGAAGGAGTTCGGGGCTAGATCATGGAAATCTATCCCGTAATAGTACATCAGTTCGCGGACGAAAGGGTGAAGTGGAAACCCCAGTTCGCGGACGAAGTGAGGGAGGAAAACTACCCTCTCAGTAGGCTTCGGGGTGGGGATGACTTTCCCCTTGGTGGGCATACGGTGGGCGATTCCTTTCGGCAAATACCCGGCTGCCCGAAGCTGGGTGATGTCCTTCTCCTTGACGGAGGAGACCATCCACTTTCCTTGGCCTCCAGATCTGGACATGATTGAGTGCTTCCTTGAGGAGGAGAAGATGGGAACTTGGGCGCTGGAGCTCGAGAATGGAAGGACATAGAGGAAGAGAAGGCGTGGGTGAAGAAAGGGAATCCTTATCTCCTTATAAAGGCAGTGAATATTGAACGCCCCTGTCGGTGTCAAAACTGGCAGATCTCGGGTAGGGGGTCCCGAACTATGCGTCTAGGCGGATGGTAACAGGAGACAGGGCACACGATGTTTTTACCCAGGTTCGGGCCCTCTCGATGGAGGTAAAACCCTACTCCTTCTTGATTGATCTTGATGATATGAGTATTACTAGACTTGATCTACCACGAGATCAGAGAGGCTAAACCCTAGAAGCTAGCCTATGGTATGATTGTTGTTCTTGGTCCTACGGACTAAACCATCCGGTTTATATAGACACCGGAGAGGGCTAGGGTTACACAGAGTCGGTTACAACGAAGGAGATCTACATATCCGTATTGCCAAGCTTGCCTTCCACTCCAAGGAGAGTCCCATCCGGACACGGCACGAAGTCTTCAATCTTGTATCTTCATAGTCCAACAATCCGGCCAAAGGATATAGTCCGGCTATCCGGATACCCCCTTATCCAAGACTCCCTCAGTAGCCCCTGAACCAGGCTTCAATGATGATGAGTCCGGCGCGCAGATTTGTCTTCGGCATTGCAAGGCGGGTTCCTCCTCCGAATACTTCATAGAAGATTTTGAACACGAGGATCGTGTCCGGCTCTGCAAAACAAGTTCCACATACCACCGTAGAGAGAATAACATTTCCACAAATCTAATCTGCTGACGCACCCCGGAGTGTGACATTACACCATAGCCAGGTCTTTATTCGAATCGTTTTCCATAACCAATCTCAGCGCGTTTCGCGAGGCAATTTCCTTGGCACGTCTTGTCGAAGCAGAGATCGTGTCCCCTTTATTACGGGATTCTCATCAACACGGACGTGGGTAACCCAATCATGCCCGTTGGTATGACCCCTCGATTGGAGGTAAGTCCCAAACGGTCACGAGGAGGGCTCTTGGTATTCAACTCTTTATAAAGAGACCAAGGCCTATCTTTTTCCTCTCGATCTTAATCGAATCCGCCTCCCGCCTGGAGTTCCAACACCCAAAGCTCAGGTTTAGGCGCTTCGGACCTCCAATTATGTCCGGATCCAATCCTCAAGGTCGGTGGATGCCTTACTCCGTCACGGAGGAAGACGTAATAAAGGTAAGGGAGGCTAGGTACCTGACCTGCGAAATCCTGCACAGGCTGCCTGCTCAAGGGCAGGTTATTCCTACTCCCAAGCCCGGCGAGAGCGTCATGTTCGTATCTCACTTCCTCCGAGGGCTAGGCTTCACACCCGATCCCTTCGTGAGGGGGCTCATGTTCTATTATGGTCTGGACTTCCATGATTTAGCTCCAGAGTCTATCCTCCACATCTCATCGTTCATCGTCGTGTGCGAAGCTTTCCTCCGTATTACCCCCAACTCCGGACTGTGGCTCAAGACCTTCAAAGTGGAGCCGAAGATGATCGAGGGGCGGCACGCAGAGTGCGGAGGCGCCGTAATAAGCAAAAATGCCGACGCCCCATGGCCCGAGGGCTCTTTCCAGGAGGTGTCCAGTTTATGGCAACAAGAGTGCTTTTATATCACAGCTCCCAAGGGTACCAAATGGGTGGACCCACCGGTCTTTCGCTCGGGTTCCCCGCCACGACTAATGTCATGGGTCAGCAAGGGGCTGGACTGGGGGCCAGTAAAGGATGTGCCCACATTGCAGAGCCGCATCCGATATCTCCTTGAAAGAGATGTCAGTCTGGTCACGGTGATGCAAGTTATGTTAATTCGCCGGGTCCTGCCCTGCAAACGCCGTCCCCTCTGCATGTGGGAGTTCAGTCCGGAGGGACCGCGAGCTCTTCAAAACTTCCTCGGCATGACGCCCGAGGAGATGTACAAGTTTTTCTTTGGACCAGAAATAATGTGTTCGGACACCACAGAGGATGCAGGTCTGACCTGCAATCGCCCGCATACCCAAGTAAGTAGCCCCGCATCCGAACACACTGTTCGTTTATTTATCGCAGCGTTGCCCTAAAAAACTGCTCTTTGACCAGGATTGGATAGCGAAGGCGAAGTTGATCAGGTGTCCGGCCCCCCCTCCCTGAGACCTCACCAGACCCCGTGTTAACCAGGATGCTGGAGATCGCGCCTTATCAAGCGCCTTTAGGAGAAGATAAAGGGGGGAACAAGGAGGCTAGCGCCTCCGCAAAGGAGGTTAGCCGGGGACGAGGAACTAAAACTTCCTCTCCCCAGGGAAGAAAGAGGACCGCCTCTGAGGACCCGGAGACAATGGTCTCCAAACGGGGGAAGAAATCTTCACCAGAGGGTCCTGTTCTAGGGGATACCCCGGCCGCACTATGCCCTCAAGGGGATCAGCCCTCCACCAAGTTGTAAGTAAAAAAGGATACTTAATAATGAAAAAACCTTTCCGTACTCCTGAGGAAAATAACCGAAGCATTTATCTCGTAGTTCGGATTTTAGTCCTTCTCAGCAGAGCTCGTCTTTGGGGGATCTTCTTCCAGAGATGATGGAGAGTGGAACGCCTCCCCCTGCCATACCGCCTTATGAGGTGGGCGACCCCGAGGTGTCGTCGCGGAGGGTTTCTCCTGATCCGTCCAGGCCAGAAGGTAGTCATATGGCCACCCGAAGTCCTCAGTATCCGGCTCTCGAAGAGAGCAATCGAAAGAGTCCGGCTTCGTCTAGTGTGCGGTCGGACATACTGAGGGATCTGCTAGAGCGATCGGCTATCTTGGAAGAGCATCGCGCGTTGCCGGGGAAATCTGGCTCCTCGAGCACCTATGGGGACGGAGCCCCTTCTCGGTTCGGCGGGGGGCGGAGGTCGCGCGAAGAGCGGATCGAGGCGAAGCACACAGGGGTTTTTTACCCAGCTTCGAAGCTCTCGGAGAGATAACACTCCTACTGCTGCTTTGTGGACTGTATTGAGTTCTTGCTCGGGAGCGCTGAGTGCTATAGTACACTCAAGCAGCTAACGAGACCGAGCGTTCTTCTGTTTGTCCTCTGAGAGATCGCTCTCCGGGGACCGATCCCCCTCTACATCATGCATGGGCCTCCTTTTATATGTTCAAGGGGTCTCCAACAGGTGGCAACGTAGGTAAGGGCAAAAATGGAAATATGCTGTGGTAGGTACAGCTACCTACACAGTGTATCATACCTAACCCTGACGGCAGGGGACAAAGGCATTAAATGCCTATCTACGTCGCCCAGACGATGCAGAAAAGGGACCGTCAGGGGCGCCACCGCTTGCCACGATGGCGATCTTGTCAGCGCTGCATGGCATAGTGTACCCCTGGCTGCACAGCCTCCCGCCACGTACGCCTGGAAGGGTCCCGGAGCGACACGTAGGTGGGTGAGCTGGAGCGCAGGTACATAGTGGTTGCTTGCCGCGGCCGTTGTCTTGCCGTGTCCGGGAGATTGTCGCTCGCCAAGTCCTGCCGGGACGCGTGGCGCGTCGCGGCAAGTTCTTTGAGATGCTCTGGTTGCCCTTCCCGGCAAGCTCCTCTTGCCGGGGTCTTGTGCCTCGAGCGGCCTTCCCGTCAAGCTCCTCTTGCCGGGGACTTGTCTCCTTGGCTTAAATACTTTGTTCTTGAATGGCTCCAAAGGAACCATAGAGGGCCTTGGTGATCACCTGGCAAGCCTTTCCGCGGGGTGCTACGACTGCCCGTGCACAAGTTCGGGATACTAGGGTACCCCTACTCTAGTACACCGACAGGAGCCCCCGGGCCTGGGCCATACACGGTGCCGAGCGCTGTTGGGCCAGGCCCAAAACAGGGCAAGGGCACGCGCAGCCTGGGTCACGTCGCACCTTGCTCCGTATCCACCGTGCCCTCCCCGAACGGCACGCGTCGATTGCGGCGTCGTGGGAGAGGTCGTGGGTGGTTCCTTTATTCAGAAAGGCGAAACGCCCGCCCCCTCCCTCCTTATAAGCAGGGGGACAGGGGCAGTTCGCCCATCTGCCCGTTGTTATTCCCTCCTCGAGAATCTCCGCCACTCCCCTTCTTCCCAAAGCTGAAGGAGAGCAGCGCCCCGCCCCCATCGCCACCAGCACCACCAACGCCGCCGTCCTCACTCTCCATTCCCGCCATGGCTCCGAAAGCCGAGAAGGCGAAGTCGGCCGAGGCGCAGCGGCTCGCGGCGCTGCGGAAGGAGCGGACAATCTTCCCTCCGAGGCTTGAGGCGGCAGAGCTGAAGGAGGACTTCTACCTCTTCTGGTCGACGGGGACACGAGCGCATCCGCGCACGAAGGTACTCCCAGCCACTGCTTGGGATAAGTATCCCACTGGGTATCCCTTCTTTGCCTTGTTCTTCTACTGCGGGCTCTGCCCGCCCTTTTCAGAATTCTTTTGTGATGTCATGAACACCTACGGGCTCCACCTTCTTGATTTCACCCCCAATGCTGTCCTGACCATGGCAGTTTTCGCACATCTCTGCGAAAACTTTGTCGGGATCCATCCAAACGTAGCTCTTTTCCGCCATTTCTTTTCGCCTCGGGTTGAGAAAGGAGAGCCTTTATCCGGCGGAATCGCCTGGATCTCGAAAGCTGGCAAGAAGGATGCTTATCTGGAGGGAGAGTTCCACAGCAAGTGGGAGGAGTGGAGGGCGGACTGGTGTCTGATCGTTGAGGAGAACCCGCAGCCGTTTACTGCTCTGCGCGAAACCCCAGTAGTGCGCGGCAGTGATTGGGGTAGCCTGGCCCTGGAAGATGACAGACTAAGGATCGCCGTCACCCGGATCTTACGCCTCAGGCTTGCCGGGCTTACTGTAGGAGCGGTTGGCGCAGATTTCCTCCGCCGCCGCATCGCCCCCCTGCAGGAGAGGGGGAGACCCGCCTGGGAGTTTCAGAATGCGGCGGATATCATGAGGTTGCGTCCGGGCCTTAACTTCAACTTCACTGTCCTGGAGCTCAACACGATGCTCCAGGAGCTGTTCAAGCACGACCCACAGCATCCCGAAGTGTTCAGGTTGCCGAGGGGCGTCGTCCCGCTGTGCAACAACTCCGCGCTCGACCGCATCCATGCAATAATGCCGCTGTGCGACTCGCATGGAATTGATCCAGCCTGGATAGAGCCTGCAGATGATGTCGTGCGGGCGTTCTTCGACAACTTGATAGAAGTGCCGGTCGACGCCGACGAGAAAAAGGGGCTCACCCGGGACACCACCGACGATGAGCTCAAGCGCATCGCCACCAGGATGGAGGAGGCGGCGGCAGCTGCCGCTGCGGGCGAGTTTGGGTTCACCGTGGAGGAGGCAGAGGCAGCAGAGGCGGCAAGCCTTGCCGACCGAGAGGAGCTTGCCGGCGAGAGGAGGTCCGCCGAGCACGACGTTGGGCCGAGCGGGCCCGCCGAGGACACGAGCGGCTTGCTGGAGATCGACTCCTCTTCCTCTTCGTCTTCGGACAGCTTGCCGCAAGCAGAGCCCCTGACTCCACAAACAGAGCCCCCGGCTCCACAAGAAGAGCCCCCGGCTCCAACAAGAAGGCGTCTTCGCAAGGCCGGGGACGTAGCGGAGCGGTGGGCGAGTCAACCCCCGCCGCGCCGCATGACACGCTCCACCGTGGCAAGTTCTGTTGCCGCGGAAACACCTCACGCTGCAGCGGCAACTGGGGCGGGGTCCTCTCGGCCTGCCGCTCCAGCTCCCGCCAAGCGGCCAAGGGATCCTACTCCTCCGCCTCCTCGCGCCGGAGGTGGGCCAGGCTTTGACTTCTCCGCGCTCAGCTCCGACGAGGAAGAAGAAGAGTAAGATTCTTGTTGTACTTGCATGTCTTCAATACTTGCTGTCTTGTCTTGTATCTCATTTGCTTTACTCTGAACCTATTCCTTTTTAGGGCGCTGGCCCAGAGAATGGCAAAGAGAGCCAAGGTCCTGGTGATTGTCATCGAGGATGATCCCACCGTGGCAGCAGGGGGTGCGCTCGAGACAAACTTGCCGGACCCGACGGCTGTTCTTCAGAGCAGCCCCCAGCGCAGCCCCCAGCGTAAGTATATGGTTTACTTCCAGCTGTTAGGCGCGCATGGATACTCTTTGCTTGCTGATATCTGACCGTTGGCTTGTGTAGGAGCAGAGCAGCTTCACCAGGAGCGCCCGGAGGCCACCCCTGATGTGTCACCTGCTTTGACTACGCCGCCAAGGGAGGGTTCTCCGGCAAGGGAGAGTTCCCCGGCAAGGGAGAAGTCTCCGACGAGGGAGAGCTCCTTGGCAAGGGAGAAGTCTCCGGCAAGGGACAGTACCAGCGACCCCCCGGCAGCGGAGGTCCCAACTACCGAGCCTGGTACAGGTACTCCTTGCTTCTAAACTTCCCTTGGGTTCTTCTTTTTGGATATTTGCTTGACTTTTCTTCCTTTTCCGGTCGTCAGATCCACCCACTGTGGAGCCGATGGAGACCGAGGTTGTTATTGATGACGCCGCCGCCACCGAAGAAACGGCCGGCGCTGATGATCCCGCCGGTGAAGAGGCCGCCAAAGCTGCCGCCGCAGCAGCTGACGAGGGGTCCGGCGATCGTACTGACGACCCTGGGGCCGCAGGAGCGACAGGCGCTACACCGACCGCCGATCCTCCCGCCGCTGCGGCAGCGTCTGGCTCCGAAGAACCCCAGCTAGGCGTCTACTTGAAGGCTGGCGCTGGCATCTTCATCAACCTCCCCTGGGCGTCAACGTCCAGGGCGCCAGCCGAAGGAGAAAGCTTCGACGTGGAGGTGCTTGGCTCCGCTGGACTAACGCTGGTCGACGCACCAAGCAGCAGCAGCGACGAGCCCGAAGAGGAGCGACTGTTGCGGAAGCTGGTGTCGCTCTACCGTGCCGGCCAGGCCAAACTGGAGTCCCGCGAAGCGCTTGTCGCGAAGGCGGGGGTGGACATCGAGAAGCGCGCGGAGGAGCTTCGAGGCCTCAACCAGGCAGCTCTCCAGTCGCTGGCGGCGGAGCGGGTGCAGCTCAATGAGGCGCAGAAGGCTTTCATCCTAGAGAAGGCAGAGGTTGCAGTGCAACAGCGGCTTGCCGCCGAGGAGTTATCTGCGCGGGACGGTGAGTTGGTGCAGCTGAAGGCCAGCCTGGACAGCCACGAAGAGGAGCTAGCTGCGCGCGAGCAAGCACTCAGCGGAGCCCTCAAGGAAGCAAAGGACGCTGCCGCAGCTGCCGAGGCCGCCAAGAAGGAGCTGGAGGCGAAAGTGGCGCAGCTGGAGACTGATCTCAAGGCGAGCGGTGAAGCGCTTGCCGCGCTCAAGCATGAGCGCGAGAAGGACGCCTACACCTTTGGCGAACTGCAGGGTCGTCTCGCCGAGAAGGTCAAGGAGCTTGACGCTGCCAAGGACTCCAAGGTTGATCTTGAGCTGAAGCTGGCTGCTTTGACCAAGACGCTGGACGGCGCCAGGGAGCAGGAGGCGGCCTTGAAGAAGGAGATCGAGGCCGACAAGGCGCTGCTGGAGAACATCGCCGCCACCCAGAACGAGTTCAGGGGAACTGTGGAGCGGTGGACGGAGGGCCTTGTGAATGCTGCCGCAGACATCGACAAGGAGTTGGCGCTGCTGGGGGTGGAGGATCTCGGGTATTCCTCTGACGGGAGCCTCCCATCTAGCGCCAAGCTCACTTTGTTCTTCAAAGGCGTGGCGATGGCCCTCCAGCAACTCCGGGAGAGGATCCCAAAGCAGCTGGCCGACGAGTCGCGCGAGATCTGTGCGGGAGCTCTCAAAAAGGTGCTGATGAAGGTGGCCTTCCGCAACCCGGGCCTCCGGCTCGCTAACATCCTCAGGTCCCTGCCGCCGGAAGCTGATCTGGAGGAGCTCGAGACCCTCGTCGCACCCATCGTGGACAAGGTGAGCGGGATCAAGAGGGTTGAGGGCGACCGCGCGGACTAGGCCGCCTATTTTCTTCTTTTCTTGTCGTCGCTGGTGATGTTATGAAAACAGTCTATTACAGCCGTGACAAGCTATCTTGTAATATAACTCTGTTTTAGGTCATGATTGCAATGCTATTCCCTTTACTCATTTCCTTCCTTTGTATGTTTTTGCCCTATGCTTTTAGGGAACTTGCCGGCGTAGGCACCTTTGCCGCGAGCGCTGAGTGCGGGACGTCAGCAGCCTGCTGGCGGTGCCGTTACCGACAAGAAACCTTGTCGTGACTAGTCACAGCTCGCTTAAGTTGCTGAGTGAACTCGAAACAAAGTAAGGGCGCGACTCTAGTCGCAACACACTTAAACTGTTGAGCGAACTCGAAACAAAGTAAGGGCGCAACTAGCCACGAGCTGGTTCCTCCGCGCACAGGTTTTCCATACAAAGCATGGTCGTTCAAGGAAAATAACTTAAAATTAAAAAATCTGATTGCTCAAACTTTGGCACTTAGCTTTTCTGTCGTTTGCTTCCCGGCAAGGCGAAATTTTTCCTGAACGACGCCGGGTCCATACCATTATCTTCCCCTTCCCCCCCGGCCAACTTGTGGGTGAAGGATCCTTAATTTCCTTGAAAGATAAAAGAAAGAAAGTAGAGAAAATAATGATATGGAGCCTTATGGCTCGTTATTGCTTACCGGTGGTGCTTGCTGCACAAAGTGTCAGATAATTCATGCAGAAAGGCATGAAATTGACAAGGTGTGCGGAGCACGTGAGTTTTATTTATGCACAGGGTCTGCGCCTGGCTTTGTACAAAGGATTACATGCAACAGCGGCAAGACTTGTACAAAATGGTGGTTGCCGGACAGGGTCCGACAACCGCGCCTTACGGGTAACTTACGAAGATGCTCGATGTTCCAGGAGTTGCTCACCGGAAAGCCATCTTCGGTCTCAAGGCGGACAGCGCCAGACCTAGTGACTCGTTTCACCCGGTAAGGGCCTTCCCACTTTGGTGTCAACTTGTTGGAGTTCTTGGCGGAATGAACTTGCCGAAGAACAAGGTCGCCTTCCTCGAGACTTCTGGCTTTAACTTTGCGGCTATGGTAGCGGCGCAAAGCTTGCTGGTATCGAGCAGCTCGTACAGCAGCCTAAAGACGGTCCTCCTCAAGGAGCAGCGCGTCATCTTGTTGCAGCTGCTCTTGCTCAAGCTCATCATAAGAGAGCACTCGAGGTGACCCGTATACGAGTTCCGTGGGGATAACTGCCTCTGCTCCATAGACTAGAGCGAAAGGTGTCTGGCCAGTGGCTCGATTTGGCGTCGTCCTGATCGACCAAAGAACCACCGGCAGCTCCTCGATCCAGTTTCTTCCGCACTTGTGCAGCCTGTCGAAAGTCCTGGTCTTGAGTCCACGCAGCACTTCAGCATTTGCCCTCTCGGCTTGACCGTTGCTCCTGGGGTGAGCAACAGAAGCGAAGCAGACCTTGGCGCCAAGGTCTTGGATGTACTGCATGAAGGTGCGACTTGTGAATTGTGTAACGTTGTCGGTGATGATCCTGTTAGGGATCCCGAAGCGGCAAACAATCGACCTGGAGAACTTGACTGCTGACTGTGCTGTCACCTTCCTCACCGGTTCCACTTCCGGCCACTTTGTGAACTTGTCGATTGCGACGTACAAGTACTCAAAGCCCCCGACTGCTCGGGGGAAGGGGCCGAGGATGTCGAGGCCCCAGACCGAAAATGGCCAGGATAAAGGGATCGTCTGGAGAGCTTGAGCTGGCTGGTGTATCTGCTTGGAATGGAACAGGCACGCTTCACACTTGGTTACTTGTGCAGTTGCATCCTGGAGGGCTGTCGGCCAAAAGAAGCCTTGCCGGAAAGCTTTGCCGGCAAGCGCTCTTGCGCCAATGTGATGACCACAAATGCCTCCGGGTATCTCTGCCAACAGCCTCTGTCCATCTTCCCGGGGAATACACTTCAATTTCACACCGTTGAGTCTTCTTCTGTACAGTGCGTTGTCGACGAACTGGTACATACTTGACTGCCGGGCTACTCTTTCCGCTTCTTCTGGCTCTTCAGGAAGTTCTCCTGACTGGAGGAAACCGACGATCTGCTGTGCCCATGCTGGAGCTTGTGGCTCGACAACAAGGACTAAAGGCATATCTGCTGCTGCGGGAACATCCGCTTCTACGGCGAGAACCTGCGGTTCAGCCAGAGCTTTATGATCCCCGGCAAGCTTGCCGGAGCGAAACTTGTCGGGAGCGTCTGCTACAACGAAACAAACCCTGGGGCTTGTCAGAGCAGACTGCTCCTCAGCACTCTTGGCGTTGATCTTGGGGACCTTCTTGGCGGCGGCTTCGGGAAGCTCTGCCGGAAGATAGTTACCAGAAATCAACTTCCTCTTCTTGCTCTGTCCAGTTGATGGCGTCACGGATGGTTGAGTCAGCTTGAGCACAAAGATCCCTGGTTCCACAGGTAACTTAAGTGTCGCGCACTTTGACAGGCCGTCAGCGATGTCGTTCTGAGCTCTTGGAACATGTTCCATCTGTAGGCCGACAAAGCGCTCTTCCAGCTTCCTCACTTCATCAATGTAAGCTTCCATCAACGGACTCTGATAATTCTTGTTCACTTGGCGGACGACAAGCTGTGAGTCACCCCTGACAATGAGCTGCTTGATCCCAAGGTCTGCCGCGATCCTGAGACCGGCGAGCAATCCTTCATACTCTGCAGTATTGTTTGTTGCTTGCTCCTTGGGAAAGTGCATCTGGACCACGTACTTGAGGTGCTCTCCGGTGGGTGCGACAAGCAGCACGCCAGCACCGGCGCCTTGCACCGAGAACGCACCATCAAAGTACATCAGCCACTCTTTGTTTGCTTCCTTGACGGGGATGCTCGTCTCTGGAATTTCTTCGTCTGGTGTTGGCGTCCACTCTGCTATGAATTCTGCCAATGCTCTGCTCTGGATAGTTGAAGTGCTCTCAAACTTGAGGCCAAAGCATGATAGTTCCAGTGCCTACTCAACAATCCTGCCTGTTGCTTCTGGATTCTGCAGTATCCTCTTCAGCGGAAAGCGAGTGACAACTGTGATCTCGTGTGCTTGGAAGTAATGTCGCAGCTTTCTCGAGGCCATGAGAAGGCCGAAAAGCAATTTCTGCACACCAGAGTACCTTGACCTAGCCCCCTGCAGTAGGGAACTGACAAAGTAGACTAGGCGTTGCACCACTCTCTTTTGCTGTATCTCTTCACACATCTGCGCAGATCCATCTTTGTCGGGACCAGAGCTTGTCGGGGAAGCCCCCTGCTTGTCGCTGGATGTGCTTGCCGCGGTCGCTGGCTCATCATCTGCCTCTCTCTCCGCTACTAACACAGCACTAACCACTTGATTGGTTGCCGCCAGATATAGCAGCAACTTCTCTTGTGGTTTAGGTGCGACAAGTATTGGAGTGGAGGACAGGTATCTCTTCAAGTCCTGCAGCGCATCCTCCGCTTCCGGAGTCCATTTCATTGGACCTGCCTTTTTCAAAATTTTGAAAAACGGTAGGGCACGCTCAGCTGACTTAGAGATAAACCTGCTGAGAGCCGCCACGCAACCGGCAAGTCTTCATACATCCTTGACGCGCTTCGGTGCTTCAATCTGCTCAATGGCCTTGATCTTGTCGGGATTGGCTTCAATCCCCCGCTGAGACACGAAGAACTCGAGAAGCTTGCCGGACGGGACTCCAAACACGCACTTCTCAGGGTTGAGCTTGAGGCTGATCTTGCGCAGATTTGCAAAAGTCTCTTCTAGATCTTGAATCAGAGTTGTTTTGTCCCTGTTCTTGACCACTATGTCATCCATGTAGGCTTCCACATTTCTGTGTATCTGCGGTTCAAAAGCAGTATGGACTACCCTTGCAAATGTTGAACCAGCATTCTTCAAACCGAAAAGCATTCGTACGAAACAGTACGTGCCACATGGAGTGATGAACGCGGTTTTCTCCTCATCCTCTTCTGCCCTGAAGATCTGATGATATCCTGAGTAGGCGTCAAGAAATGAAAGCAAATCACATCCGGCCGTGGAGTCAACAATCTAGTCAATGCGCGGCAGGGGAAATGGGTCTTTGGGACAAGCTTTATTGACATCGGTGAAGTCGATGCAAAGCCTCCACTTCCCGTTTGCCTTGCGCACGACTACAGGATTGGCCAACCACGTCGGATGGAGCACTCCTCTGACAAGGCCTGCTACTTCCAACTTCTTGATCTCTTCTGCGATGAATTCTTGGCGCTCCACTGCTTGTTTCCTGACTTTCTGCTTGACGGGCCGCGCATGAGGACAGACAGTAAGGTGGTGCTCAATTACTTTTGGGAACGCCGGGGATGTCAGATGGTTGCCACGCAAACACATCGACATTCGCCCGCAGGAAAGCAACGAGCGCGCTTTCCTATTTAGGGTCGAGAGTGGCACTGATGGTGAAAGTACCACCAGTGCCGTCCTCCTTGGCGGGCACCTTCTTGGTTGCTGGCGGAGCTGCCATCGTCTTCTTACACTTGCCGGTGGAGCTCGATGGTGCGTCCTCGACGGTAGCGCAGCACTCCGAAGAGGTGCGCTTGCCGGAGTGGGCATCAGAGCTCTTGCTGGACTTGGTCTTCTTCTTCCCCCCGGGAGCTTCAGCGGCAAGTGTCTCGCGATCTGTGGCGGCTGCTGCTTCCCGGTAGATCTTGTCGGCACAGATAAGAGCATCTTTCTTGTCGCCAGGGACAGTGATGACGCTTATCGGGCCTGTCATCTTCAGCATGTTGTATGCATAGTGAGAGGCTGCCATGAACTTGGCGAGCGCTGGACGGCCGAGAATTCCATTGTAAGGCAATGGAAAATCGGCAACGTCGAAAGTGATCCTCTCAGTCCTGAAGTTTAGCTCGCTGCCAAATGTCACCGGCAGCGTGATCTTCCCCTTCGGCTTGCTCCTTCCCGGGTTGATTCCTTGGAATGTGTCGGTCTCTTCGAGCTCGCTTTCAGGGACTTGGATTCTTCGGAGCACAGTGGAGGAGATCAGGTTCAAGCCGGCCCCGTCGTCAACTAGCATCTTAGTGACCTTGAGGTTGCGGATAGTTGGTGAGACCAACATCGGCAAACACCCGACAGCAGTTGTGCGATCGGGGTGGTCCTCAATATCAAAGATGATAGGCGTGCTGGACCATTTCAGAAGCTTGCGTGACTCAACGGGTGGTTCTGCTGCATTGACTTCCCGCACCCACTGCTTGAGTTGGCGGTGTGAAGTATGCAGAGAAGCACCACCGTCAACGCACAAAACTTCTGTGGATTTCTGGAACTCCTGCTCGCTGGTTTCGGCGTCATCCATGTCTTCGTCGTCGTCGTCATCTTCATCCTTGTCGCGGCCGCGGGGAGGCCTGTCGCCTTGCCGCTGCTTGGCGTTGCCGCGGCATCCCCCCCCGGCCGGTGCGCTTCGTACCGGATCCTCCAGCACCTCCTTGGGCCTTCTCCTTGTCGCGTCGCTCGTATTCGGCCTTTTGCAGCTCAACGAGCTGCTCGACCTTCTTGCAGCTCTGGAGGTCATGGCCTTTGGTGCGGTGAATCTTGCAGTACTGCTTGTTGGTGCCGTCCTGCTTGTCGGCGGCTGCCATAGCCTGGCAGTTGGCGCATGCGGCAACCTCCTTGCTGGAGCTACCAGTCTTGGCTGTTTTGGCGCCACCTTCGTTGCCAGACTGCTCGACAACTAGCACATCTTTGCCTTTCCTCTTCCTGTTGTTCCGCCGCCGGTTTTTGCTTGCCGGGGCGGCATCATCGCTGTCAGATCCTCCTGTTCCTGTATTTTCTCCGGGGAGTTTCCTCCCTTCCTCAGCACGTGCACATCTGTCGGCCAGGGCATACAGCTCACTGACGTCTCTGATCTTGCACATCGCCATCTCCTCCCTCATCCTGCGGTTACGCACGTTCTCGTGGAACGCACTGATGACCGCGGCAGGGTGGACGTCTGGGATGTTGCGTTGCACTTGGCTGAATCTCTGGATGTACTTACGCAGAGGCTCCCCTTCCTTCCGGGCAAGCAGGTGAAGATCACTCTCCTGGCCATGAGGTTTGTGGCCGCCTGTAAAGGCGCCGACAAACTGATGGCATAGGTCTGCCCAGGAAGATATGGAGTTTTCCGGCAAGTGCATGAGCCAGGACCTGACGTTGGGCTTGAGCACCAGCGGGAAGTAGTTGGCAAGGATCTTGTCGTCGCGCCCCCCAGCAGCTTGCACCGTGATGGTGTAGATGCTGAGGAACTCCAACGGATGCAACTTGCCGTCGTACTTCTCGGGTACGTCGGGCTTGAAGTTCTTTGTGCTGGGCCACTAGACTTGCCGCAGCTCATGGGTGAATGCAGGGCAACCTACCGCGTACGACAAGTCGCCTGGTTCTCCTGGCTCATGCATGTCGACAGTGGGCCCAGCGCGCTTGTCTGACTGACGCCGCGCTTCTCTTCGGCGCTCGATGCAGGTACGAGCGTGTTCTTGCTGTCGTTCGTGAAGAACTTGGCGTTGATCGCGACGAGCTCGTGGATCTGATGAAGCAGTGGAGTCGCTGTCGTGGTGGACCCGGCGAGTCGGCGATCTTGGCCTTCGGGGCGGAGAGTGCACGGTGGTTGCACCCCCACCGGTTTTGTCGCCATCGGCTCGCACCTGGCTGGCCTGCCGCGGCTACGATGTGGTCGCCGGCCGTGGAGTGTCGCCGTTGGCGAAGCCGATGAGACTTTGAATGGTGGCCCTCCAGTCGTCGATCTTGTCTGGCATTGGAGGGAAGTCTAGGAGCAGTTGAGCTCACGCCAGAGCTTCTGCTGGAGTGGCGGGTAACGGTGGCGAGCGGTGCGAGGAGCGGGATATGTTCGGACTTCCAACGATGTTAGAGGGAGCAGTATTCCGTCCAGGCGACCGTGCCTCGCTCGCGCCAGCACGTTGGCGTACATGTTGGCCTTGAGCATCCCGGGATCCGCCAGCCCGGTTTGGGTCCAGCGAACGTATGGTACCGTGAGTACCACGACACTGCCGGTCCTGCGCTTCCTGAGATGGGCGCGGAGCATCCACAGACGCCCGGTCGTCGTGGGAGCCTGCTACACCGCCGACGGGCAGCGCAGTCTTGTCCTTGGACCTGGTGGCGCCGTGGGCTACCTCGTCGACGCCCGTTCTTCCGCGGGCGTCTTCCCCACCAACCGTTTGCTCCGGCGGCGGTGGGTTCGACGCGGACGGAGTAGCCGCCTCCGAAGCCTTCTTCTTCGGCGGCATGTCGATGAAGTCGATGAAGATTTAGCTCGCGTGAATGCCGGATCAGGTTCACACAACCTCGACGCCCCCTACCTGGCGCGCCAAAGATGCCGGGGAAATCTGGCTCCTCGAGCACCTATGGGGACGGAGCCCCTTCTCGGTTCGGCGGGGGGCGGAGGTCGCGCGAAGAGCGGATCGAGGCGAAGCACATGGTTTTTTTTACCCATCTTCGGAGCTCTCCGGAGAGATAACACTCCTACTGCTGCTTTGTGGATTGTATTGAGTTCTTGCTCGGGAGCGCTGAGTGCTACAGTACACTCAAGCAGCTAACGAGACCGAGCGTTCTTCTGTTTGTCCTCTGAGAGATCGCTCTCCGGGGACCGATCCCCCTCTACGTCGTGCATGGGCCTCCTTTTATATGTTCAAGGGGTCTCCAACAGGTGGCAACGTAGGTAAGGGTAAAAATGGAAATATGCTGTGGTAGGTACAGCTACCTACACAATGTATCATACCTAACCCTGACGGCAGGGGACAAAGGCATTAAATGCCTATCTACGTCGCCCAGACGGTGCAGAAAAGGGACCGTCAGGGGCGCCATCGCTTGCCACGATGGCGATCTTGTCAGCGCTGCATGGCACAGTGTACCCCTGGCTGCACAGCCTCCCGCCACGTACGCCTGGAAGGGTCCCGGAGCGACACGTAGGTGGGTGAGCTGGAGCGCGGGTACATAGTGGTTGCTTGCCGCGGCAAATGCCTTGCCGCGGCCGTTGTCTTGCCGCGTCCGGGAGCTTGTCGCTCGCCAAGTCCTGCCGGGACGCGTGGCGCGTCGCGGCAAGTTCTTTGAGATGCTCTGGTTGGCCTTCCCGGCAAGCTCCTCTTGCCAGGGTCTTGTGCCTCAAGCGGCCTTCCCGGGAAGCTCCTCTTGCCGGGGACTTGTCTCCTTGGCTTAAATACTTTGTTCTTGAATGGCTCCAAAGGAACCATAGAGGGCCTTGGTGATCACCTAGCAAGCCTTGCCGCGGGGTGCTGCAACTGCCCATGCACAAGTTCGGGATACTAGGGTACCCCTATTCTAGTACACCAACACGCGTTGATGGGTGTGGTGATTGAAAGAATTTCATCCACCGAAAGCGGGTTGCATGAAGCTGTCATGAGTCTACTGACGGGTTTTGAAGTATGTGAAATGATGTACCCTTTTGATAGTACCGCACATTTTAAGATGCGTCGTGTGTAGATAGTAGCCCCTGAGACTCTTGGTGCTGTCGAAGATGACGGCGCGCAGAGGATCATAGTCCCAGGAATAAACTTGCCTCCTTAATATGCAGGCGGCAAAGTGTCCGGTGGCCGGCCAGACTAATGAGTTTGCCGATCTAAAGCGGCAGCTAGATGTGGCAGACGCCGACATCGTACTTGTCAACAAGCGGCTTGACGATGCGCAGGGTATGTAATTTATCGAGTGACACATGATAAGAGGAGCATGATGCCAGTATCTATAACATGTTTTTGAATGTAGATGGAGCTGCGGGCGTGGAAAACCTTCGGGCGGAACTTGCCCGAGCCAAAGAACAAGCTAGAAAAAGCGATGCAGCTGCCCTAAAGGCAATCGAGGAGCTGAAAGCCGAACAGGCTACTCACTGCCAAAGCAAGGAGGAAATAGCCAGAACGGTTGTGGAATTAAAGAATGCCGCTAACCGTTACGAGCTTCTTGAAAAGGAAGATCGAGCGAGGAGGATAGACCTGGAAAAGGCCACGGTGGCAGCCAAAGACACCCGCTCTGCAATGAGAGCGATGAAGGAGGAGCTGCGCCAAGCCGGGGATATTATGGCTGGGAAGCCCTTTATGCTGCGAATGAAGTTCGGAGATCCTAAGTACGCCCCATTGGACCGGCTGTGGAGTTCTGCGGACGAATATCTGGACTTAGCGGCTAGTGCTGCTGATGCGGTCGAATACTTCCGAGGTCAAAAAGATCATGAAGTGGAAAAGTTGTTCTGGTCACAATTTCACGTTCCAGAGCATCCGCTTCCATTGCCTGATCGGTTGGCCGAATGGGCCGAGCTGAGTAGATTATCCGGACTCGCCATGAGGTCTGTTGTGGATCATCTGTGGCCAGAAAGGCCAAAGCCGAACATTTATTTTAGTTTGTTGCAGCAGTTCCTTGGTGTGGTGCCGCATATCAACGCAATGAAAAGATCGGCGTGCGTAGAGGGTGCGCAGATGGCCCTTGCCCGTGTGAAGACATACTGGGCGGAGATGGAGGCCACCGCAATTGCAGCCCAAGATTCGGACGAGAGTCGAGTACCTGCCGAGCACTACTTTCGAGAAGTTCTTGAGGGCGCTCGCAGGTGCAGTGCTCGAAGAATATTATGTTCTAATGACATGTATTCCCATTGAAAGACAATGTTTTACTGAATTGTAAAGGCTATTTTATACTTTTTCCTAAAAGAATTATAATAACTCATGTGCGGCCGTTTATGTATATATGTATATAACCTGAAAGATGGCAGTCGTCGGCTTCAGCCCCCACGCATATAATGCGGGGGTGTTCGCAGAAGACGCATGTTCACACTTGATCCAACGTCTTGGTCCATTAAGGAGGTGATAGCGCAGCGAACTAGGCAATCACACTATAATGCTTTAACACTTTCACTTAGCCAGAGGAGTTTGACAGTGGGGCTACTATATAGCCCCTGGTGGCTCCGCGCTCATCTGAATTCGGGGCGTGTACATGCCTGGCCGGGAAACAACCCTTCGTTAAGGCGGAGGAATCCCGAAGATTCCTCTAGGTCATCGAGTTGTTGACCAGTCTCACGCTATATCATGACAGTCAGTTTTCAGCTTTCTCTACTGAGGTGCTCGTCCGGATGAACCAGGGCACAATCGCAGTAGTTCTCCTGGTGCCGCCTTAGCCGATAGAGCGGAACGTAAGGCAGCAAAACACAGGAGCCAGGCAAACCCAACATTTGACCAAAGACATGATTCGGAGCTGATGCATATAAGGCCAAACTCGTGACGCCGAACACTCCCTAAGGTATTCGGTCTTTATGATGTATGCCGGGCTAAGCAACGCCCTTTGTAATAAGCCCCTGGTGTAATATTCTGACGTGGCCACATGCCAATACGTCAGCATCCATCTCGGTTGTACTGAGAATCCGGTGGATGTGTATCAACAAGAGACAGTAAAAAAGGTTTACGCAGGGTCTTAATCTAAAGAGAATCCTCGGAACGGGTCCCTGCTACACGTCTGCGCATGTGTCTCCGTTGTGCCGTATCCTGGATGGGTGTAGCACGATGGTCATCTGTAAAAGAGAGGAACTTAGCTGAAAAGTTGTCATGCAAAAGGTAGGTTATACTAAATAAACCAAGTATAGTTCAAGATGAGTAAAATTGAGCCTAATTGTCACTTGTTTACACGCGTTGAGCCCCTTTTGTTGTTATAGGGGTATAGCCATCAAACCTGTATCAATTATATAGCTACGCCGGACTCGTCTAACCGTGTCCGTGGTCTTAACGACCTGTTTGATGTTCTAGATGGTGAGGCCGTTTAGTGTGCGGCTGCCAAGGCAGCCGCACGGTATTCCGCTCGCAAGGAGCGCTCAATACTTCCATTTACTGTAATGATGCCACGTGGACCGGGCATCTTAAGCGTGAGAGAAGCGTAATGCGGTATTGCGTTAAAGCAAGCAAAAGATTCACGTCCGAGTAGTGCTTGATAGCCACTTTGGAACGGAGCGATGTGAAAGATTAACTTTTCGCTTCGGAAGTTATCGGCAAAGCCGAATATAACCTCTAGTAGCAGGGAGCCCGTGCAACGGGCTTCTGGGCCTGGTGTTACTCCTTGAAAGGTAGTGTTGCTATGGCCAATTTTTGTTGGGTCTATCCCCATTTTGCACACTATATCCTGATATATCAGGTTTAAACTACTGTCGTCGTCCATCAGGACTCGTGTGAAGTGGTATCCGTCAATTATCGAGTCTAACACCAAGGCAGCCCATCCTGCATGCAGGATACTTGCTGAGTAATACCGATGGTCGAAGATGATTGGTTGGGACGACCAGTGACAGAACTCCGCGGTGATAGGCCCTAGGGCACGTGTCTCTATGAGTGTTGCGTTGTTTTTCTTTATCACGTTTAACACGTTTACTGTTTTGACTTCTGGTGGGAATTTCTTCTGTTCCCCAGTGCTTTGCTTGCAAGGCTCGTCCTCGTCTTCGCTTGGTGTATCCTGCCCCTTGTGTTCGGCGTTGAGCTTGCCGGACTGCTTGAAGACCCAACATTCTCTATGGGTATGATTTGCAGGTCTGTCGGGGGTGCTATGGATCTGACATAGTTTGTCCAGAATCTTGTTTAGGCTGGACAGTTCGTCTCTGTTGCCTTTGGAGGGCAGCTTTTGCTGACCTGGCCGAGAGCTTCTGAATCCGGCGTTTACCACCGTGCTCTTCGGGTTTTCTTCTTTGTTCCGGCGCTTGTTTTTGCTGCGCCGCGGCTTCCCGTTTCCGTCCCTGACTTCGGATGTATTTGGTTCGCTGGTGCTACATCGGGCTTACCAGCTGTCCTCGCCCGCGCAAAAGCGGGTCATGAGGCTTGTTAATGCTGCCATTGTTCTTGGCTTTTCTTGGCCGAGGTGTCTGGCAAGCCATTCGTCTCGAACGCTATGTCTGAAAGCTACTAAGGCTTCAGCGTCCGGACAGTCGACTATTTGGTTCTTTCTAGTGAGAAACCTGTTCCAAAGCTTTCGGGCTGACTCTCCGGGCTGTTGAGTTATATGACTTAAATCGTCTGCATCCGGTGGTCGGACATAGGTCCCTTGAAAATTTGCCCGAAAAGCGTCCTCGAGCTCTTCCCAACTTCCAATGGTGTTTTCGGGGAGGCTTTTAAGCTAGTGCCGGGCTGGTCCTTTGAGCTTGAGGGGTAGGTACTTAATGGCATGGAGATCATCTCCTCGATCCATGTGGATATGGAGGATATAGTCCTCAATCCAGACCCCAGGGTCTGTCGTTCCGTCGTATGCCTCTATGTTTACGGGTTTGAATCCCTCTGGAAATTCATGGTCCAGCACCTCATCGGTGAAACATAGGGGGTGTGTGGCACCCCTGTATTTGGGTGTACCGTGGTGTTTGGATTTTTGTTGTGTTGCAGTGCGCGTTGGAGCGCGCTTTCTTGGCCCGTAGATGGATCTGTTTGGGTCGTCCTTTTGATGCGAGTCCTCACGTGGATCGCGTACTGGTTTATGTGCGACGTCATTTGCCGCTTTATGTTGGCCACGAGGTCGTCTATCCGACCGGATGGCTGTTTTGTTTTTTGATTGCAGGGGCTCTAAGGCCTCATCATTGAATTCAGGTAGTAGCTTTCGCTTCGGGTAGCTCTTTGTTTGGCGACTGCCGCCATACTTTTCTGCGGTGTTGAGTACTTTACTCCATCTGATTCTGAGTGTATCTTCCACAGCCTTGAGCTTTCGCTTCTGCTTTTTCAGGCTCTGCGCAGTGGCGACAAGCCTTTGATGGAGGTTCTTCTGCTCCAGGAGCTTGTCCGGTGTGACGTCGTCTGGACTGTTATCTTCGCCGGAGACGGGTTGTTCGGTTTGATTCTCCGTGTTGCCATCGTCGGACGGCTGTTCAATCCCGTGTTCGTCGTCCGCTGGCTCACCCTGCTCTATCACTGGGTCTGTATGGTCACTGTTTCTGCCGAGGCGGGATTTGGAGCGGCGTTTACACCGCCGCCTTGACTGCTTCTTGAGGGAATGATCCTTCACTGCATCCTTCCGTTCCTCGTCGTCGTTTTCTTTAGGTGTGTCCACCATGTATACATCATGGGATGAGGTGGTTGTCTAGTGCCCTGTGGGCAGTGGTTCTTGTTCGTCTCCTGCATCGTCATCCATACCGTCGATGTCTTCGGAGTCGAAGTCGAGCATGTCGGTCAAATCATCGACAATGGATACTAAGTGGGTGGTGGGTGGGCGGCGAATTTCTCCATCATCCGCATCCCAATCCTGTTGGACATAGTTCAGCCAGGTTTCTCCTGACAAGGAGAGGGACCTTAATGAGTTCAGTATGTCGCTGAAGGGCAAGTGCTGAAAGATATCCGCGGAGGTAAACTCCATGATCGGCGCCCAGTCGGATTCGATAGGCACGGGCGCAGGCGGTTCGGAGTCCATGGTAGGAGAAGAATCCGACAGTTTGGCGTCACGGCTCTCGTGAAGTGTAAGGTTGGTATTCGGCTCGATCGCCGCTGAGACTGCGGCCTCCGTGGTGGTTTCTAGCCACCTGTCCATGGATGGCGCAATTGGCTCCGAATTGAGGGTCGGAGCGGTTGCCGATGCGATCTCTAGAACACTGTCCGACGGCAGAGCTAAATCATGCTCATCGTGACCGTGCGGCACACTCGGTAGGGGCTCGAATCCATCGAAGATCAAGTCTCCGTGGATGTAAGTCGTGTAGTTCAAACTTCCAAACCTGACCTGGTGGCCAGGGGCGTAACTCTCGATCTGCTCCAGATGGCCAAGCGAGTTGGCCCGCAGTGCGAAGCCGCCGAATACAAAGATCTGTCCAGGGAGAAAAGTCTCACCCTGGACTACATCGCTATCGATGATCGAAGGAGCCATCAAGCCTAACAATGACGACACAGAGGAACTCCCAATGAAAGCACCAATGTCGATGTCAAAACCGGCGGATCTCGGTAGGGGGTCCCGAACTGTGCGTCTAGGTAGATGGTAACATGAGACAGGGGACACAATGTTTTTACCCAGGTTCGGGCCCTCTTGATGGAGGTAAAACCCTACTCCTGCTTGATTGATCTTGATGATATGAGTATTACAAGAGTTGATCTACCACGCGATCAGAGAGGCTAAACCCTAGAAGCTAGCCTATGGTATGATTGTAGTTCTTGGTCCTATGGACTAAACCCTCCAGTTTATATAGACACCGGAGGGGGCTAGGATTACACAGAGTCGGTTACAAGGAAGGAGATCTACATATCCGTATTGCCAAGCTTGCCTTCCACGCCAAGGAGAGTCCCATCCGGACATGGGATGAAGTCTTCAATCTTGTATCTTCATAGTCTAACAGTCCGGCCAAAGGATATAGTATGGTTGTCCGGATACCCCCTTATCCAGGACTCCCTCAGCCTCCCCACTCGCCTTAAAACTCGCCTATTCCCAAGGGCTGTGTAAATAGCATAGTTGGGTTACCCACGCCTGTATTGATGAGAATCCCGCAATAAGGCGACACGATCTCTGCTTCGACAAGACGTGCCATGGCAATCGCTTCTCAAAACATGGGGCGGCAGACGGAAAACGGTTCGAAATTATGACCGGGTGGACATGATGTCATGTTGCAAAAAGTTGTCAGCGGATTGGACTCATGGAATATTATCTTCTCTGCGGTTGTGTGTGGTGTGTGTGTTACAGGTCCGGACACGATCAGTACGTCCAAAGACTATCTTGGAGTTCGGAAGGAGGAACCCGCCTTGCAATGCCGAAGACAAATATGCCCGCCGGATACCTCACCATTGAAGCCAGGTTCAGGGACTACTGAGGGAGTCCTGGACTAAGGGGTCCTCGGGCGTTTGTCCTGTTTTGCCGTGGGCCGGACTGATGGGCCATGAAGATACAAAGACCGAAGACTTTCCCGTGTCCGGATGGGACTCTCCATGGCATGGAAGGCAAGCTTGGCGATCAAATGTGTAGATTCCTTTATTTGTAACCGACCTTGTGTAACCCTAGATCCTCCCGGTGTCTATATAAACTGAGGAGTTAGTCCGGAGGAGGAGAGATACTCATTACCATAGTCATACAGGTTAGACTTCTAGGGTTTATCCATTATGATCTCGTGGTAGATCAACTCTTGTAATACTCATATTCATCAAGATCAATCAAGCAGGAAGTAGGGTATTACCTCCACAGAGAGGGCCTGAACCTGGGTAAACATTATGTCCCCTGTCTCCTGTTACCATCGACCTTAGACGCACAGTTCGGGACCCCCTACCCGAGATCCGCCGGTTCTGACACCGACAGGAGGCAACCCAGTTTTATTTTTGTTCTTGCTTTTTTGGTTCTGTTTTGCAATAAATAATTCATCTAGCCTTTGGTAAGATGTGTTTTTGTGTTTTAGTTAGTGTTTGTGCCAAGTAAGACCTTTGGGATATATAGCTCATGGTGATAGTTGATTTGTTCTTGCTGAAAAACAGAAACTTCTGCGCCCAGTAATATAATTCTCATTTTTAACAGAGGAATGATAAAATACTAATTCTTTTTGTAGAAGATTAAGATGCGAATTAACTCTGTTGTCCTAATTTTCCAGAATATTTGGAGTTACATAAGTATTCGAAGTATTCAGATTACTACTAACTGTTCTGTTTTTGACACATTCTGTTTTCTATGTGTTGTTTGCTTATTTTGATGAATCTATAGGTAGTATCGGGGGGTATGAACCATGGAAAAGTTGGAATATAGTAGATATTACACCAATATAAATAAAGAACGAGTTCACAACAGTAGCAAAAGTGGTGATTTATTTTCTTATACTAATGGAGCTTATGAGATTTTCTGTTGAGTTTTGTGTTGTGAAGTTTTCAAGTTTTGGGTAAAGATTTGATGAACTATGGACTAAGGAGTGGCAAGAGCCTAAGCTTGGGGATTCCCAAGGCACGCCAAGGTAATATTCAAGGACAACCGAGAGCCTAAGCTTGGATATGCCCCGGAAGTCATCCCCTCTTTCGTCTTTGTCTATCGGTAACTTTACTTCAGGCTATATTTTTATTCACAACATGATATGTGTTTTGCTTGGAGAGTCTTGTATGATATGAGTCTTTACTTTTTAGTTTGCCACAATCATCCTTGCTATAGAAACCTTTTCAGAGGGACATGCATGAATCATGATTTATTAGAATACTCTATGTGCTTCACTTATATCTTTTGAGCTAGGCAATTTTGCTATAGTGCTTCACTTATATCTTTTTAGAGCACGGCGGTGGTTTTATTTTGTAGAAATTATTGAACACTCATGCTTCACTTATATTATTTTGAGAGTCTATAAACAGCATGGTAATTTGCTTTGATTATGAATTTAGTCCTAATATGAGAGACATCCAAGAGGGATATAAAAAAACTTTCATATAAAGTGCATTAAATACTATGAGAAGTTCGATTCCTTATGATTGTTTTGAGATATAAAGATGGTGATATTAGAGTCATATTGGTGATTAATTGTGAATAGGAGAAATACTTGTGTTATGGTTTGTGATTCCCGTAGCATGCACGTATGGTGAAACGTTATGTAACGAAGTTGGAACATGATTTATTTATTGATTGTCTTCCGTATGAGTGGCGGTCGGGGACGAGCGATGGTCTATTCCTACCAATCTATCCCCCTAGGAGCATGTGTGTAGTACTTTGTTTCAATGACTAATAAATTTTTGCAATAAGTATGTGAGTTCTTTATGACTAATGTTGAGTCCATGGATTATACGCACTCTCACCCTTCCACCATTGCTAGCCTCTCTAGTACCGCACAACTTTCGTCGGTGTCATACACCCACCTATTACCTTCCTCAAAACAACCACCATACTGATGACCCAAAAGTATAGGGGATTGCTACCTCTTGAGCACTGCGTTGGTTTTCCATTGAAGAGGAAAGGGTGATGCAGTAAAGCAGCATAAGTATTTCCCTCAGTTTTTGAGAACCAATGTATCAATCTAGTAGGAGGCCACGCACGAGTCCCTCACACCTACACAAACAAATAAATCCTCGCAACCAACGCGATAAGGGGTTGTCAATCCCTACACGGTCACTTACGAGAGTGAGATCTGATAAGATAATATTTTTGGTATTTTTATGATAAAGATGCAAATTAAAATAAAAGGCAATAAAAATAACTAAGTGTTGGAAGAGTAATATGATGGAAAATAGACCCAGGGGTCATAGGTTTCACTAGTGGCTTCTCTCAAGAGCATAAGTATTATGGTGGGTGAACAAATTACTGTTGAGCAATTGATAGAATTTAGCATAGTTATGAGAATATCTAGGTATGATCATGTATATAGACATCACGTCCGAGACAAGTAGACCGACTCCTGCCTGCATCTACTACTATTACTCCACACATCGACCGCTATCCAGCATGCATCTAGAGTATTAAGTTCATAAGAACAGAGTAACGCCTTAAGTAAGATGACATGATGTAGAGGGATAAATTCATGCAATATGATATAAACCCCATCTTGTTATCCTCGATGGCAACAATACAATACGTGCCTTGCTTCCCCTACTGTCACTGGGAAAGGACACCGCAAGATTGAACCCAAAGCTAAGCACTTCTCCCATTGCAAGAAAGATCAATCTAGTAGGCCAAACCAAACTGATAATTCGAAGAGACTTGCAAAGATAACCAATCATACATAAAAGAATTCAGAGGAGATTCAAATATTGTTCATAGATAAACTTGATCATAAACCCATAATTCATCGGTCTCAACAAACACACTGCAAAAGAAGATTACATTGAATAGATCTCCATGAGAGAGTGGGAGAACATTGTATTGAGATCCAAAAAGAGAGAAGAAGCCATCTAGCTAATAACTATGGACCCGAAGGTCTCAGGTAAAGTACTCACACATCATCGGAGAGGCTATGGTGTTGATGTAGAAGCCCTCCGTGATCAATGCCCCCTCCGGCGGAGCTCCGGAACAGGCCCCAAGATGGGATCTCATGGGTATAGAAGGTTGCGGCGGTGGAATTAGGTTTTTGGCTCCGTATATGGTAGTTTGGGGGTACGTAGGTATATATAGGAGGAAGGAGTATGTCGGTGGCGCAACATGGGGCCCACGATGCAGACTAAGGCATAGCCTAGTGGTGGGAAGGGGCTGATGCCTTCCCGCCCACCCAGGTTCAAGGCATGGTACTTGTAATTTGGGTTTGTTGCACCAATTATACTGTAGGGGATTCCCTTACAGTCTTTCTGTCAAAAAAAACATGGGGCCCGCGAGGGTGGAGGGCGCGCCTGGGGGGTAGGCGCGCCCCCCTACCTCGTGCCCTCCTGGTTGATGTCTTGACATAGGGTCCAAGTCCTATGGATCACGTTCGTTTCGAAAATCACGTTCCCGAAGGTTTCATTCCGTTTGGACTCCGTTTGATATTCTTTTTCTGCAAAACTCTGAAATAGGCAAAAAAACAGCAATTCTGGGTGGGCCTCCGGTTAATAGGTTAGTCCCAAAAATAATATAAAAGTGTATAATAAAGCCCAATAATGTCCAAAATAGAATATAATATAGCATGGAACAATAAAAAATTATAGATACGTTGGAGACGTATCAAGCATCCCCAAGGTTAAGTCCTGCTCGTCCTCGAGCAGGTAAATGATAAAAACAGAATTTTTGATGTGGAATGCTACTAGGCATAATCTCAATGTAATTCTTCTTAATTGTGGTATGAATATTCAGATCCGAAAGATTCAAGATAAAAGTTCAATATTGACATGAAAATAATAATACTTCAAGCAAACTAACTAAGCAATTATGTCCTCTCAAAATAACATGGCCAAAGAAAGTTCATCCCTACAAAATCATATAGTTAATTCATGCTCCATTTTCGTCACACAAGAATTCTCTCATCATGCACAACCCCGATGACAAGCCAAGCAATTGTTTCATACTTTAGTAATCTCAAACTTTTCAACCTTCACGCAATACATGAGCGTGAGCCATGGATATAGCACTATGGGTGGAATAGAATATAATGATGGGGATTATGTGGAGAAGACAAAAATGGGAGAAAGTCTCACATCAATGCGGCTAATCAATGAGCTATGGAGATGCCCATCGATTGATGTTAATGCAAGGAGTAGGGATTGCCATGCAACGGATGCAGTAGAGCTATAAATATATGAAAACTCATCAAAAGAAACTAAGTGGGTGTGCATACAACTTGCTTGCTCACGAAGACCTAGGGCATTTGAGGAAGCCCATTGTTGGAATATACAAGACAAGTTCTATAATGAAGAATTCCCACTAGTATATGAAAGTGACAAAATAAGAGACTCTCTATCCTGAAGATTATGGTGCTACTTTGAAGCACAAGTGTGGTAAAAAGTATAGTAACATTGTCCCTTCTCTCTTTTTCTCTCATTTTTTTGGGCCTTTCTCTTTTTTTATGGCCTTTCTCTCTTTTTTTTCCTCAATTGGGACAATGCTCTAGAAAATGATGATCATCACACTTCAATTTATTTACAACTCAATGATTACAACTCGATACTTAGAACAAATTATGACTCTATATGAATGCCTCCGGCGGTGTACCAGGATATGCAATGAACCAAGAGTGACATGTATGAAAGAATTATGAATAGTGGCTTTGCCACAAATACTATGTCAACTACATGATCATGCAAAGAAATATGACAATGATGAATGTGTCATGATAAATGGAACGGTGGAAAGTTGCATGGCAATATATCTCGGAATGGCTATGGAAATGCCATAATAGGTAGGTATGGTGGCTGTTTTGAGGAAGATATAAGGAGGTTTATGTGTGAAAGAGCGTATCATATCACGGGGTTTGGACGCACCGGCGAAGTTTGCACCAACTCTCAATGTGATAAAGGGCAATGCACGGTACCGAAGAGGCTAGCAATGACGAAAAGGTAAGAGTGTGTATAATCCATGGACTCAACATTAGTCATAAAGAACTCACATACTTATTGCAAAAATCTACAAGTCATCAAAAACCAAGCACTATGCGCATGCTCCTAGGTGGATAGATTGGTAGGAAAAGACCATCGCTCGTCCCCGACCGCCACTCATAAGGTAGACAATCAAATAACACCTCATGTTTCAAAATTGTTACATAACGTTTACCATACGTGCATGCTACGGGACTTGCAAACTTTAACGCAAGTATTTCTCAAATGCACAACTACTCAACTAACACAACTTTGATATCACTACCTCCATGTCTCAAAACAATCATCAATCATCAAACTTCTCTTAGTATTCAACACACTCATAAGAAAGTTTTTTACTAGTCTTGTATACCTAGCATATTAGGATTATTTAAGCAAATTATCATGCCATTTAAGACTCTCAAAATAATCTAAGTGAAGCATGAGAGAATAATAGTTTCTATAAAACAAAACCACCACTGTGCTCTAAAAGATATAAGTGAAGTACTAGAGCAAAAACTATATAACTCAAAAGATATAAGTGAAGCACATAGAGTATTCTGATAATTTCCGAATCATGTGTGTTTGTCTCAAAAGGTGTGTACAGCAAAGATGATTGTGGTAAACAAAAAAAACAAAGACTCAAATCATACAAGACGCTCCAAGCAAAACACATATCATGTGGTGAATAAAAATATAGCTCCAAGTAAAGTTACCGACGAAAGTAGACGAAAGAGGGGATGCCTTCCGGGGCATCCCCAAGCTTTGGATTTTAGGTGTCCTTAGATTATCTTGGGGTGCCTTGGGCATCCCCAATCTTAGGATCTTGCCACTCCTTGTTCCATAATCCATCAAATCTTTCACCCAAAACTTGAAAACTTCACAACACAAAACTCAGCAGAAAATCTCGTGAGCTCCATTAGCGAAAGAAAACAAAAGACCACTTCAAGGTACTGTAATGAACTCATTCTTTATTTATATTGGTGTTAAACCTACTGTATTAAAACTTATGCATGGTTTATAAACTCTTTTACTAGCCATAGATTCATCAAAATAAGCAAACAACACACGAAAAACAGAATCTGTTAAAAACAGAACAGTCTGTAGTAATCTGTAACTAGCGCAAAATTCTGGAACTACAAAAAATCTACCAAAATAGGAAGACCTAGAAAATTTGTTTATTGGTCATAAGCAATTGGAATCAATATTTTATCACGTTCTGGTGATTTTTAACAATTATTTTGGTGAACAGAAAGTTTCTGGAATTTTCAGCAAGATCAAATAATTATCATCCAAGAAGATCCAATAGGTTAAACTTGGCACAGACACTAATTAAAACTTAAAAAGACATCTAACCAAAGGCTAGACCAACGATTTATTCCTAAACAGAAGCAAAAGGAAAAAAACTAAAAATAAAATTGGGTTGCCTCCCAACAAGCGCTATTGTTTAACGCCCCTAGTTAGGCATAATAGCAAGGATAGATCTAGGTACTGCCATAATAATAAGATAGATCATTAAAACTCATTTCATACTCTCTACATTCGGCAGCAAGCTTTCTTTGTGGAAAGCAAAAGTAGTCAAAAGGGCTAAGTTTAATAGGACAAAAATCCACAAGATCAACCTTAGGAGGTATAGGTTCCTCCTTCGGCCCTTCATATTGCGCAACTAATTCATCATTCTAAGCATTCTTTTGACAGAACTTGGTGAGCCTATATTCGAGAGAATATCCTAGATCATTATTTCGAATAGCAAAATCATCATTAAGTTCAGAAATTCTATCAAATAGAATATTGGTAGGAACTTTTTTTCTAAGGTTTTCATTAAAAGCAACATAATCTAGAGATTGAAAACGCATTATTTCCTCTTGATCAAATAAGATAGTTTCTATGGGAGGACGTCCAACATCCATCCTATAATGCGCAAAGATTTCTTTGGCCTCTTTTATAATAAATCTGAACTCTTGAGCCAAAAAGATAGTAGCGGCACGCTTAACAGAAGAGTGCTCAATGTTAGAAAATTCTAGGAAAATCCTCTGTATGCAGGGATGCATGTGCATAAATTGTCAAGTTCAACTACAAGCATGGCGATAGCGTCCGCAAGACTACTAGTTCTATGAAGAATAGAACTACCCATAGAAGGCAAAGCACCGGCACAAGTAAAGAAATCTTGGATAACTCCATTTCCAATAATGTTACCACTACCAATTCAGAATTTTTTTGTATGTAAGGTAGGGGATTCTTTAGCAGGAGCATCAGAATTTTCCATGATATTATTATTATCCTTATCGACAATAATTTCCCCAATTTCAGACATAACGGCAGAAAGTGCGCAGAGCAAAAAGAAAGAGGGGGGCAAAAGGGAAAAGAGATAAGGCGAATAAAGCGGCAAGGGTGAAGTGGGGGGAGAGGAAAACGAGAGGCAAATGGCAAATAATGTAATGCGGGAGATAAGGGTTTGTGATGGGTACTTGGTATATTGACTTTTGCGTAGACTCCCCGGCAACGGCACCAGAAATCCTTGTTGCTACCTCTTGAGCACTGCGTTGGTTTTCCCTTGAAGAGGAAAGGGTGATGCAGTAAAGCAGCGTAAGTATTTCCCTCAGTTTTTGAACACCAAGGTATCAATCCAGTAGGAGGCCACGCACGAGTCCCTCGCACCTACACAAACAAACAAATCCTCACAACCAACGAGATAAGGGGTTGTCAATCCCTACAAGGTCACTTATGAGAGTGAGATCTGATAGATATGATAAGATAATATTTTTGGTATTTTTATGATAAAGATGCAAAGTAAAATAAAAGGCAATAAAAATAACTAAGTGTTGGAAGACTAATATGATGGAAAATAGACCCGGGGGCCATAGGTTTCACTAGTGGCTTCTCTCAAGAGCATAAGTATTACGGTGGGTGAACAAATTACTGTTGAGCAATTGATAGAATTGAGCATAGTTATGAGAATATCTAGGTATGATCATGTATATAGGCATCACGTATGAGACAAGTAGACCGACTCCTGCCTGCATCTACTACTATTACTCCACACATCGACCGCTATCCAGCATGCATCTAGAGTATTAAGTTCATAAGAACATAGTAACGCCTTAAGTAAGATGACATGATGTAGAGGGATAAATTCATGCAATATGATATAAACCCCATCTTGTTATCCTCGATGGCAACAATACAATACGTGCCTTGCTGCCCCTACTGTCACTGGGAAAGGACACCGCAAGATTGAACCCAAAGCTAAGCACTTCTCCCATTGCAAGAAAGATCAATCTAGTAGAACAAACCAAACTGATAATTCGAAGAGACTTGCAAAGATAACCAATCATACATAAAAGAATTCAGAGGAGATTCAAATATTGTTCATAGATAAACTTGATCGTAAACCCACAATTCATCGGTCTCAACAAACACACTGCAAAAGAAGATTACATCGAATAGATCTCCACGAGAGAGGGGGAGAACATTGTATTGAGATCCAAAAAGAGAGAAGAAGCCATGTAGCTAATAACTATGGACCTGAAGGTCTGAGGTAAACTACTCACACATCATCGGAGAGGCTATGGTGTTGATGTAGAAGCCCTCCTTGATCGATGCCCCCTCCGGCGGAGCTCTGGAACAGGCCCCAAGATGGGATCTCGTGGGTACAGAAGGTTGCGGCGGTGGAATTAGGTTTTTGGCTCTGTATCTGGTAGTTTGGGGGTACGTAGGTATATATAGGAGGAAGGAGTACATCGGTGGAGCAACATGGGGCCCACAAGGGTGGAGGGCGTGCCTGGGGGGGTAGGTGCGCCCCCCTACCTCGTGCCCTCCTGGTTGATGTCTTGACGTAGGGTCCAAGTCCTCTGGATCACGTTCGTTCCGAAAATCATGTCCCCGAAGGTTTCATTCCGTTTGGACTCCGTTTGATATTCTTTTTCTGCAAAACTCTCAAATAGGCCAAAAACAGCAATTCTGGGCTAGGCCTCCGGTTAATAGGTTAGTCCCAAAAATAATATAAAAGTGTATAATAAATCGCAATAATGTCCATAATAGAATATAATATAGCATGGAACAATAAAAAATTATAGATACGTTGGAGACGTATCAGGGATCAATTGTAGCTCTTTTCGATAAGTAAGAGTGTCAAACCCAATGAGGAGCAGAAGGAAATTACAAGTAGTTTTCAGTAAGGTAATGTCTGCAAGTGTTGAAATTGTAAGTAACCGAGTAGATAGCAAGATAATTTGTAACGAGCAAGTAACGATAGTAGTAAAAAAAGTGCAGCAAGGTAGCCCAATCCTTTTGAGGCAAAGGACAGGCCAAAACGGTCTCTTATGATAAGCAAAGTGTTGTTGAGGGTACACGGGATTTTTCATCTAGTCACTTCCATCATGTTGGTTTAATTCGTGTTCGGTACTTTGATAATTTGATATGTGGGTGGACCGCTGCTTAGGTGTTGCTCTTACTTGAAAAAACCTCCTACTTATGATTAACCCTCCCGCAAGCATCTGCAACTACGAGAAAAGTGTTAAGAATAAATTCTAACCATAGCATTAAACTTTTGGATCCAATCGGTCCCTTGCGAAATAGCACATAAACTGGGGTTTAAGCTTCTGTCACTCTCGCAACCCATCATCTAATTGCTACTCCACAATGCATTCCCTTAGGCCCAAATATGTGAAGTGTCATGTAGTCGACGTTCACATGACACCACTGAGGGAATCACAACATACATATTATCAAAATATTGAACACATATCAAATTCACATGATTACTTTCAACATGATTTCTTTGGCCTCTTGATATGTGTTTTGCTTGATATATCACCACTTAGGAGCTGTATTTTTATTCACCACATGATATGTGTTTTGCTTGGAGCGTCTTGTATGATTTGAGTATTTGTCTTTTAGTTTACCACAATCATCCTTGTTGTACACACCTTTTGAGAGAGCCATCCATGATTTGGAATTTGTTAGAATACTCTATGTGCTTAGCTTATATCTTTTGAGTTATATAGTTTTGCTCTAGTACTTCACTTATATCTTTTAGAGCATGGTGGTGGATTTGTTTTATAGAAACTATTGATTTCTCATGATTCACTTAGATTATTTTGAGAGTCTTAAATAGCATCATAATTTTCTTAAATAATCCTAATATGCTTGGTATTCAAGAATAGTAAAAACTTTCTTATGAGTGTGTTGAATAATATGAGAAGTTGGATGCTTGATAATTGTTTTGAGATATGAAGATGGTGATATTAGAGTCATGCTAGTTGAGTAGTTGTGAATTTGAGAAATACTTGTGTTAAAGTTTGTGATTCCCGTAGCATGCACGTATGGTCAACCATTATGTGATGAAGTCAGAGCATGATTTATGTATTGATTGTCTTCCTTATGAGTGGCGGTCGGGGACGAGTGATGGTCTTTCCCTACCAATCTATCCCCCTAGGAGCATGCGCGTAATACTTTGCTTTGATAACTTGTAGATTTTTGCAATAAGTATATGAGTTCTTTATGACTAATGTTGAGTCCATGGATTATACGCACTTTTATTCCTTCCACCATTGCTAGCCTCTCTAATACCACGCACTTTTCGCCGGTATCATACACCCACCATATGCCTTCCTCAAAACAGCCACCATACCTACCTACCATGGCATTTCCATAGCCATTCGATATATTGCCATGCAACTTTCCACCCTTCCGTTTATTATGACACGCTCCATCATTGTCATATTGCTTAGCATGATCATGTAGTTGATATCGTATTTCTGGCAAAGCCACCATTCATAATTCTTTCATACATGTCACTCTTGATTCATTGCATCCCGGTACACCGCCGGAGGCATCCATATAGAGTCATATTTTGTTCTAAGTATTGAGTTGTAATTGTTGAGTTGTAAGAAAATAAAAGTGTGATGATCTTCATTTTTAGAGCATTGTCCCAAATTAGGGAAAGGATGATGGAGACTATGATTCCCCCACAAGTCGGGATGAGACTCCGGACGAAAAAAGAAGAAGAGAAAAGAGGCCATAAAAAAGAGAAAAGGCCCACACAAAAAATGAGAGAAAAAGAGAGAAGGGACAGTGTTACTATCCTTTTACCACACTTGTGCTTCAAAGTAGCACCATGATCTTCATGATAGAGAGTATCTCATTTTGTCACTTTCATATACAAGTGGGAATTTTTCATTATAGAACTTGGCTTGTATATTCCAATGATGGGCTTCCTCAAAATGCTCTAGGTCTTCATGAGCAAGCGAGTTGGATGCACACCCACTGAGTTTCTTTTGTTGAGCTTTCATATACTTATAGCTCTAGTGCATCCGTTGCATGGCAATCCCTACTCACTCACATTGATATCTATTAATGGGCATCTCCATAGCCCGTTGATACTCCTAGTTGATGTGAGACTATCTTCTCCCTTTTTGTCTTCTCCACAACCACCATTCTATTTCACATATAGTGCTATATCCATGGCTCATGCTCATGTATTGCGTGAAGATTGAAGAAGTTTGAGAATGTCAAAAGTATGAAACAATTTCTTAGCTTGTCATCGGGGTTGTGCATGATTTAAACACTTTGTGTGGTGAAGATAGAGCATAGCCAGACTATATGATTTTGTAGGGATAACTTTATTTTGCCATGTTATTTTGAGAAGACATGATTGCTTTGTTAGTATGCTTGAAGTATTATTATTTTTATGTCAATACTAAACTTTTGTCTTGAATCTTTCGGATCTGAATATTGTGACGCCTAGATAATTAAGCTACAACAACTCCACGCTAATGATGCCACGTAACCTTGGATACTGTTGTTAATCTCGCGATGGTTCAAAACCGATTCAAATTCAAACTTAAAATAAAGACAAACATCAAAAGTTTTCAAACATTAAAACTAAAATGTTCAAGCTGGGACAAATAAATCCTAAGTAATAAAGGTGGAGAAACCACACTTGTATAAAATGTGTAAATACTCAAAAATGAATAAAATAGTAGCAAAAACAATTAGTTAAATGATTATAAAGTAATAAACAATTACAAACTATTTTGTACTAGGTGCCAAGTTAATTATGGTAGTGGCATAAGTATTAATAATATTTTAGGTACAACTTGGATATTTCATATTTTTTTTAATAAAACAGAAAAGAAGAAATAAAAGAAAATAGAAAACAGTAACTAAACTAAAGCAAAATAGAAAACCCCCTCCCTCGCTGGTCCTCGACCCAGGTAGCCATCAGGCCACCAGGAGGCCCATCCCGTCCCACCTTATCCCCTCGAGCAACCGAACCCTAGCCCGCACCCACCCCTCGTCCCCACTCACCCCCAGGTTTGTCCTTCCCCGATCCAGATCGGGATCGGGGGGAAGGGTCTGCATCGCCGCGCGCCCCATCGCGATCCCCGTCGCCCGACGCCGTCAGTCGCCGCCCGGAGCCACCACAATGGACTGCCTCACCTATGTCGCCATCGTCGCCGTCGTCCTCCCCACGCCCTGCTGCCATTTTCCTTACGCACCACGGTGAGGCCAACCCCCGGCCTCTCTTCCTCTCCCCCTCCCTGTGCCCGATTCATGCACCGGCCTTCGCCCTGCACGTCCCGTGCCACGCCCCGACGCCTCCCGTGCGCGCCTGCCACCGCACGGACCCGCTGAAGTCGTCACCTCACCGCCCACATCCGCGGGGCGCCCCCGCCAAGCCGCGCCCCGCTCCGGCCGGCTCCTTCCGTAGCGCGCGCTTCACCATCACCGCTCACACCCACCTGTTGCCGCGTCTGCTGATTCCGGCCCCATGCGACCGCACGGACCGCAGCCCTACGTCGGTCGTGTCCATAGCGACCAGCTAGCGCCCGCGCGGCCTCGCGCTCGCCAGCTCTTGTGTGGCCGCGTCCTTCCGCCTACAGCCGCTGCTGCCACACGCGCACCCGCTCGCAACCCTGTCCTTCCTCTCGTGGGCCCGTGCCCGTCGCTGCCCTTCCGCCGGCGTCCCACTCCGGCGACCGCACACGCCCGGCGCCGGTGCCCCTATGCGCCCGGTCGGCCCTCTCCTGGGTCGGGCGCCCGCAGCGCCCAGCGCTCGTTGGCCCGCTATGACCCCTGTGCCTATGACAAGGGGGCCCCACCCCGGAATGATAAAAAAGAGAATGAAAAGGACAATAAATGTTAGAATTAATTAATTAATTAATTAATTAATTAACCATGTTTAGTTAACTAATTAACTCTAATTAACCTGCTAATTAAATGTTAACAAATTGTTAGTCTTCTACCTATGACATGTGGGACCCACCGTCAGTTTGACCCAGTCAAACCCCCTGTTGACTGATGACGTCATGCTGGCGTCATGATGACGTCAGCATACACTATTCTAGATAATGTTAGAATTAAATAGATAATAATTTAGAAAATGATTTAAAATTATAAAAATTAATACAAAATAAACCGTAGCTCGGATGGAAAAACTTTGTACATGAAAGTTGCTCAGAACGACGAGACGAATCTGGATACGCATCCTGTTTGTCTGCCACACATCCCTAGCATAGCAAACACACAACTTTCCCCCTCCGGTTCATTTGTCCAAAAACGCGAAACACCGGGGATACTTTCCCGGATGTTTCCCCCCTTCGTCGATATCACTTCCTACCGCGTTAGGGCATACCTAGCACCGCGTATTGCCTCGTTATGTTTTGTGATGCTTTGTTTGCTCCGTATTTACTATTTCTTCCCCCCTCTTCTTCCCCGGTAGACCCCGAGACCGGCGCTGATGCCACCGAGTACGACTACATCGACGATGAACCCTTCTCTTGCCAGAGCCACCAGGCAAGCCCCCCCCCTTTATCACCTGATATCGCCTATTCCTCCTCTCTACTGCTTGCATTAGAGTAGTGTAACATGTTACTGCTTTCGGTTAATCCTATTCTGATGCATAGTCTGTCATTGTTGCTACAGTTGTTACCCTTACCTGCTATCCTACTGCTTAGTATAGGACACTAGTGTTCCATCAGTGGTCATACACTCTTGTCCGTCTGCCATGCTATACTACTGGGCCGTGATCACTCGGGAGGTGATCACGGGCATATGCTATATACTTTATATTGTTACATTACTTATGATACTGTTCAGAGCTGGGGGCCGAAGGGGCAGGTGGATCCATCCCGATAGAGGTGGGCCTGGGTTCCCGACGGCCCCCTACTGTCACTTTGTGGCAGAGCGACAGGGCAGGTTGAGGCCACCTACGAGAGAGGTGGGCCTAGCCCTGGTCGGCATTCGCGGATACTTAACACGAAAAACAAGATCTTGGTATTTGATCTGAGTCTGGCCACTGGCCTATACGCACTAACCAACTACGCGGGAATAGTTATGGGCACTCGACGTCGTGGTATCAGCCGAAGCCTTCGTGACGTCAGCGACTGAGCGGCGCGCGCCGGATTGGAATGGAACGCCTGCTAGGATAGGTCTACATCCGGCCGCCCACGCAACATGCAGGTGTGCAATGGGCGATGGGACCAGACCCCTGCGCCATAGGATTTAGACCGGCGTGCTGACCTCTCTGTTGTGCCTAGGTGGGGCTGCGACGTGTTGATCTTCCGAGGCCGGGCATGACCCAGGAAAGTGTGTCTGGCCAAATGGGATCGAGCGTGTTGGGTTATGTGGTGCACCCCTGTAGGGAAGTTTATCTATTCGAATAGCCGTGATCCTCGGTAACAGGACGACTTGGAGTTGTACCTTGACCTTATGACAACTAGAACTGGATACTTAATAAAACACACCCTTCCAAGTGCCAGATATAACCCGGTGATCGCTCTCTAACAGGGCGACGAGGAGGGGATCGCCGGGTAGGATTATGCTATGCGATGCTACTTGGTGAACTTACCATCTACTCTCTTCTACATGCTGCAATATGGAGGCTGCCAGAAGCGTAGTCTTCGACAGGATTAGCTATCACCCTCTTATTCTAGCATTCTGCAGTTCAGTCCATAGATATGGCCCTTTACACATATACCCATGCATATGTAGTGTAGCTCCTTGCTTGCGAGTACTTTGGATGAGTACACACGGTTGCTTTTCTCCCTCTTTTCCCCGTTTCCCTTCTACCTGGTTGTCGCAACCACATGCTGGAGCCCAGGAGCCAAATGCCACCGTCGACGACGACTCCTACTACACCGGAGGTGCCTACTACTACGTGCAGGCCACTGACAATGACCAGGAGTAGTTTAGGAGGATCCCAGGCAGGAGGCCTGCGCCTCTTTCGATCTGTATCCCAGTTTGTGCTAGCCATCTTATGGCAACTTGTTTAACTTATGTCTGTACTCAAATATTGTTGCTTCTGCTGACTCGTCTATGATCGAGCACTTGTATTCGGGCCCTCGAGGCCTCTGGCTTGTATTATGATGCGTGTATGACTTGTTTATGTTTTTAGAGTTGTGTTGTGATATCTTCCTGTGAGTCCTTGATTTTGATCGTACACATTTGCGTGCATGATTAGTGTACGATTGAATCGGGGGCGTCACAAGTTGGTATCAGAGCCGACTGCCTGTAGGAATCCCCCTTCCACACTCCTTGGCCGAAGTTGAGTCTAGTCATTGCAAAACTTTTACTAACATGGTTGTGCAGCTTACGGACCCACGTCGCCATTGGGTGGGATTTGGATCTTTTACTCCTCGTCTATACTCTGGGACTCTGATCTCTCTTCTATTCAGGTTAAATGGTTTTTCTAACTCTAACATTAGGATCTCGTGATCACTTCCACCCGGAGAGCCCCGTGTTACCGATGACCGCCTGCTACACCAGAAGATTCCGAAGATACTCTACGATGTGCTCTTGAGACTATGTGCCACCGCTTTTGCTATTCCCGACCATCGATAAACCCTTATGGATAACTACATACACTTGTCGCCCACAGCTTCACTTCCAATTGTTCTTGTTATTACAAGATACCCTGAAATACTTCAGATATTCCGAGAATACTTTGTGCCTACTGCCTTGCAGTTACTAGCCACATAAATACCCCTACGGATAATTCCTCGCACTTGCTGAGTATCAACTCATCCCTAGCCATTCATGTGTTTCACGTAAGTCCTCGAAATACCATTCGACTTTCTGAAAATCCTCAGCAGCCCGTTGCTCTAGATTTCCTTGCCTTCCTGCATTATGGTTAATTCCATACTTCTAGTAATCTCCGTTAACATCCTCTGTCACTATCATTTCGAGTCACTTGATTCGATATGTTGCGAATGCTCGCAATCCTCAATCAGATCCTAGAATTCATCCTTCCGTCTCAGAAGTCATTTTGAATATGAGCTGGTCCTCGACCAATCAATTTGTCATCGCATATACCCCTAAGTCTATTCAACTTATCCATTCTTAATCAGAGCGTTTGCTTCTGATCTCTTGGTGAGAAATCATAATTCCTTTACATTTGAGCTTTGAATTAGTCAGTTGTTTCTATACTCCAGTGCCTTTGCATTGTTTCTTCTTCTGATTGTGTGTCGATGCTCACATCAGCTCCGTTGTGGACCGTCAGTTCCTTTGTTGGGTTTTATCCGACAGCGTCCTTCCTATTCAATCACTTTGGAAGTTCTTTCCCTGATACATAATGCCATTGGTAAATCCTATTCTCGGATTTGGCCAACCATGCTCTGTTTTCGAGCTGGTGATAATTACTCTCGAAGCTTGTGGTATATGTTTCTAAGATGCCCCGATGGGTTGAACCTATGCCTTCCTTAATCTGTGTGAACCCAAAAGTTTTCCAAGGTTCATACTCCTCTGGTAATTCACCAGGTAGTTCTTCGCAATCAAATCATTTTTAGTAGAGCAGTGAATGAAAGGTTATGCATTGGAGAAGTGGGAGTCGACCTTGAATGTTGTGTTCATGCCCATGGACATGATGTAGATCTTATCATTAAAGCTTTTCTTAAATTAATTATTCCCTTGTTATAAGTTCATCTTATATCTGGGACCTGGCCTTTTTCAATCGTGGTTCCGACCATGTTCTACCTTAAATACCATTTCTCGTGCAAGTTTAAGCACTTGTCTTCTGCAGAGCAATAACCTAGTCCAACCTCTACTTTGATCTGTCGTCGAGTATTACCCCCCTGGTATCTCAAGATTATCATGGAACGGCATAACTTCTTATGAGTTCTTCATCAAGTACTACATTCTCTCCAATTTTTCACGGGTCTGAGTTATTAAACACTCAAAGAGACCGATAACTGAATCGAGTCTGCACTATGGTTCAACAACTTTTAGTAATCTTCTTTACTTACAAGTTTCTACCTGATCACGTCATTCCTAGCCTGTTCGGCTACATCATTACCATGATAATTTTAATTGTGCTACTTGGTCCTTCTTCTCGGAGCACATCTTTTGACAATAAGCTAAGCTTACATCGATTTCCTCGTCTTATCATTTCACCTCGAACCACCAACTAGATTCTGAGTTTGTGTCGTACCCATGGTTCCAATAACCCTTCGCTTCATCATTCCTTTGGCCTGATGTCGTCGCTGATTGATTACAAATTCATGAAATCTCTCGACAAATGTGTTGTGGTCATCATCAACATTCTGAGGTCTTCCAAGATATCTATCAAATTCTTGACGAGAAATACCATCCTTTGCCCTCGATGATTTGTGTTATCATCGACCACTTTATTGCCTTCCGTTCAACACAAACTTGTCCGTGTTTTGTGTTATACTTTGAGTTCCTTGCTATCCAGCAATTTTTCTTCTTTACCTTGGAGTATTACCATCTTTTATGTTAGGAATGTTGTGAGAATTTCACCACCTCTTCAGAATTCTTGATACAAGTGAACGATGTTGCTTGGATTTTGTACTCCTAGCAACCCTATTGCTTGTAATTCAATGAATGATAGTTTCGTTCTTTGTGTATTGGTTATCAAATCACCATACTAACCTTTATCATACTACCTTAGCCCTTATTTCGGGTGCACCTTTCAACCAATGTTTGCTTGTGGATGTTCTCCTTAAGCATACATCATTATAAAATTTGATCTAACAAATGTTACCTCCTTGTTCAACTAATTGTGGATACCCATCTTTTGGAAATCTCGATGGATTGACGCTGAGTTCACCAGCTACTTCCTCATCCCCTCCTTGGTTAAATGATGAACTCTTATTTCAGTACTCGCTTCCATAGTTCATTGCCCGGGAATCTTACAATGTCATATCGACAATTTGTGTTGCACCTTTTCTTCTCAGACATCTTGAGCCTGAGGTATCCCGGCACTAATCACATATGAATCTCGGTCAGATATGATGGTTGGAACATATTCCCAAGAGTTATAACATTGGTCGTTTATATGACCCGGTAAGATGATGTCATCCCTAGCACACCTGGCCGTAGGACCCATTGTTATAGTTCCCTTCTTAGCAAGGTTAGCGACTCTTCCATGAGGAAATAGTAAGACTTATTCTATAAGTTGTTCCTGATGGATACTTTGTGCATCCAAATTCTGGCCCTTACTTGATGGCCATGTCAATGCTATCTCGAAGCATGTCTGTGGTACTCCGATTTTCAACAAGAACATTTGAAGCACAATGCTATTTTTTTTTCTTTATCAAATTATCCAAACACTGTTGTATGGGGTTTTCTACATTATATCTTGTCACGGATATCATGCTCTGCTTGTCCTTGGGAAGGATATACCCCTAAAATATGTGTTTAAACACATTTTTCCTTTCCATTGTTCTGTTTAATCTGATAATCATATTTTCCTTTGCATTGTTTGGTTTAACCTTTATTGAGGTCTATATGATCTAAGCAGTAATATTCTCCTGCTTATGTAAACACCTTGGTGTACAATTCTGTCAGCAAGACCCTGTTACCATTGTTGATGACATTTCGGTAGCCACCGATGGACGAGAACTTTGCCTATTGGTCCGCCTCGTTCAACGAGCAGGAAAATGGTTCTCTTTGTCCCTCACTCTTGGTACCGATGTTTTTCCCGACATAACCGATAGACTATCCTCTGACTTGCCATGCTTACATGGTCGTGCAAGACGTCACCGCCCTTCCTACTGTTAATCCACATGGTGGGCCCATAACCCACAGTTCCACAGGATCGAAACCTGACTCTCCTGCACACCCCTAGTTTCCAAAGTTATTCCTCGTGTTTGACTTCTTATGTAACTCACGGGCCACCTGCCAAGTGATCTATTCGGGTATTAGACACAATACTTATTCTCATAGCTCTGAACCCCTTTCACCTTCTGATTAGGCATCGAACGCTTGCCTATCCGTTTGAAACTTCTCATGGTACCTTCTTACTTTGCTCTCGATATCTTCTTAAGTTTTAGTTCGAGAGTTACTTCCGCCACGTTCCCCCGATGTTTGCTACCAGGTAGTCAACCTTGCAGAGGTTCATTCTTCCGTAATAACCACCCTTAATTCTTTCGTAAGTACGATGGAGTTTCCGAAGAAAGAATGTCGACTTTATCACGATGACCTGAAGCAGAGAAATGAAGACATCAACATAATGGGTCGACCTCTTCGAGAAGAGCAACCAAGACCGAGAAGATCCGTTAGATTTTTTATAACCCAATCCCTCCCCCCTTGCTCCCCTCCTAAATCTCGGGACAAGATTTCTTGTAGTGGAGGAGAATTGTGACGCCCGGATAATTAAGCTACAGTAACTCCACGCTAATGATGCCACATCACCTTGGATACTGTTGTTAATCTCGCGATGGTTCCAAACCGATTCAAATTCAAACTTAAAATAAAGACAAACATCAAAAGTTTTCAAACATTAAAACTAAAATGTTCAAGCTGGGACAAATAAATCCTAAGTAATAAAGGTGGATAAACCACACTTGTATAAAATGTATAAATACTCAAAAATGAATAAAATAGTAGCAAAAACAATTAGTTAAATGATTATAAAATAATAAACAATTACAAACTATTTTGTATTAGGTGCCAAGTTAATTATGGTAGTGGCATAAGTATTTATAATATTTTAGGTACAACTTGGGTATTTCAAAAAAACAAAAATTTAATAAAACAGAAAAGAAGAAATAAAAGAAAATAGAAAATAGAAAACAGTAACTAAACTAAAGCAAAAGAGAAACCCCCCTCCCTCGCTGGGCCTCGACCCAGCTAGCCATTAGGCCACCAGGAGGCCCATCCCGTCCCACCTTATCCCCTCGAGCAACCGAACCCTAACCCGCACCCACCCCTCGCTCCCACTCACCCCCACGTTCGTCCTTCCCCGATCCAGATCAGGATCGGGGGGGAAGGGTCTACATCGCCGCGCGCCCTATCACGATCCCCGTCGCCCGACGCCGTTAGTCGCCACCCGGAGCCACCACAATAGACTGCCTCACCTACGTCGTCGTCGTTCCCGTCGTCCTCCCCACGCCCCGCTGCAATTTTCCCTACGCACCACGATGAGGCCAACCCCCGGCCTCTCTTCCTCTCCCCCTCCATGTGCCCGATTCGCGCACCGGCCTTCGCCCTGCACGTCCCGGGCCACGCCCCGACGCCTCCCGTGCGCGCCTGCCGTCGCACGGACCCGCTGAAGTTGTCGCCTCACCGCCCACATCCGCGGGGCGCCCCCGCCGAGCCGCGCCCCGCTCCGGCCGGCTCCTTCCGCAGCTCGTGCTTCACCATCACCGCTCACACCCACCTGTTGTCGCGTATGCTGATGCCGGCCCCATGCGACCGCGCGCACCGCAGCCCTACGTCGGTCGTGTCCATAGCGACCAGCCAGCGCCCGCGCGGCCTCGCGCTCGCCCGCTCGTGCGTGGCCGCGTCCTTCTGCCTACAGCCGCTGGTGCCACACACATACCCGCTCGCGACCTTGTCCTTCCTCTCGTCGGCCCGTGCTCGCCGCTGCCCTTCTGCCGGCGTCCCACTCCGGCGACCGCACGCGCCCGATGCCGGTGCCCCTATGCGCCTGGTCAACCCTCTCCTGGGCCGAGAGCCCGCAGCGCCCAGCGCTCTTTGGCCCGCTATGGCCCCTGTGCCTATGACAAGGGGGGCCCACCCCGGAACGATTAAAAAAGAGATTGAAAAGGATAAAAAATGTTAGAATTAATTAATTAATTAGTTAATTAATCCAATTTAGTTAACTAATTAACTCTAATTAACCTGCTAATTAAATGTTAACAAATTGTTAGTCTTCTGCCTATGACATGTGGGACCCACCGTTAGTTTGACACAGTCAAACACCCTGTTGACTGATGACGTCATGCTGGCGTCATGATGACATCAACATACACTATTCTGGATAATGTTAGAATTAAATAGATAATAATTTAGAAAATGATTTAAAACTTTAAAAATTAATAGAAAATAAAGTGTAGCTCGGATGGAAAAACTTTGTACATGAAAGTTGCTCAGAACGACGAGACGAATCTGGATACGCGTCCCGTTCGTCCGCCACACATCCCTAGCATAGCAAACACGCAACTTTCCCCCTCCGGTTCATTTGTCCGAAAACGCGAAACTCTGGGGATACTTTCCTGGATGTTTCCCCCCTTCGTCGGTATCACTTCCTACAGCGTTAGGGCATACCTAGCACCATGTATTGCCTCGTTATGTTTTGTGATGCTTTCTTTGCTTCGTATTTACTGTTTCTTCCCCCCTCTTCTTCCCCGGTAGACCCCGAGACCGGCGCTGATGCCACCGAGTATGACTACATCGATGATGAACCCTTCTCTTGCCAGAGCTACCAGGCAAGCCCCCCCTTATCACCAGATATCGCATATTCCTCCTCGCTACTACTTGCATCAGAGAAGTGTAACATCTTACTGCTTTCGGTTAATCCTATTCTGATGCATAGCATGTCGTTGTTGCTACAGTTGTTACCCTTACCTACTATCCTACTGCTTAGTATAGGACGCAAGTGTTCCATCAGTGGCCTTACACTCTTGTCCGTCTGCCATGCTATACTACTGGGCCGTGATCACTCGGGAGGTGATCACGGGCATATGCTATATACTTTATACTTTTACATTACTTATGATATTGTTCGGAGATGGGGGCTGAAGGGGCAGGTGGCTGCATCCCGGTAAAGGTGGGCCTGGGTTCCCGACGACCCCCGACTGTTACTTTGCACCGGAGCGACAGGGCAGGTTGAGGCCACCTAGGAGAGAGGTGGGCCTGGCCCTGGTCGGCATTCGCGGATACTTAACACGCTTAACGAGATCTTGGTATTTGATCTGAGTCTGGCCATTGGCCTATACGCACTAACTAACTACGCGGGAACAGTTATGGGCACTCGACGTCGTGGTATCAGCCGAAGCCTTCGTGACGTCAGCGACTGAGCGGCGCGCGCCGGATTGGACTGGAACGCCTGCTAGGCTAGGTCTGCTTCTGGACGCCCATGCAACGTGCAGGTGTGCAATGGGCATTGGGCCCAGACCCCTGCGCCATAGGATTTAGACCGGCGTGCTGACCTCTCTGTTGTGCCTAGGTGGGGCTGCGACGTGTTGATCTTCCGAGGCCGGGCATGACCCAGGAAAGTGTGTCTGGCCAAATGGGATCGAGCGTGTTGGGTTATGTGGTGCACCCCTGTAGGGAAGTTTATCTATTCGAATAGCCGTGATCCTCGGTAACAGGACGACTTGGAGTTGTACCTTGACCTTATGACAACTAGAACTGGATACTTAATAAAACACATCCTTCCAAGTGCCAGATATAACCCGGTGATCGCTCTCTAACAGGGCGACGAGGAGGGGATCGCCGGGTAGGATTATGCTATGCGATGCTACTTGGTGAACTTACCATCTACTCTCTTCTACATGCTGCAAGATGGAGGCTTCCAGAAGCGTAGTCTTCGACAGGATTAGCTATCCCCCTCTTATTCTGGCATTCTGCAGTTCAGTCCACCGATATGGCCCTTTACACATATACCCATGCACATGTAGTGTAGCTCCTTGCTTGTGAGTACTTTGGATGAGTACTCACGGTTGCTTTTCTCCCTCTTTTCCCCCTTTCCCTTCTACCTGGTTGTCCCAACCAGATGCTGGAGCCCAGGAGCCAAACGCCACCGTCGACGATGACTCCTACTACACCGGAGGTGCCTACTACTACGTGCATGCCACTAACGATAACCAGGAGTAGTTTAGGAGGATCCCAGGCAGGAGGCATGTGCCTCTTTCGATCTGTATCCCAGTTTGTGCTAGCCATCTTATGGCAACTTGTTTAACTTATGTATGTACTCAGATATTGTTGCTTCCGCTGACTCGTCTATGATCGAGCACTTGTATTCGAGCCCTCAAGGCCCCTGGCTTGTATTAAGATGCTTGTATGACTTCTTTATGTTTTTAGAGTTGTGTTGTGATATCTTCCCGTGAGTCCTTGATTTTGATCGTACACGTTTACGTGCATGATTAGAGTACGATTGAATCGGGGGCGTCACAAATATTCATACCACAATTAAGAAGAATTACATTAAAATTATGCCAAGTAGCATTCCGCATCAATAATTATATTTGTTATCATTTACCTACTCGAGGAAGAGCAGGAATTAAGCTTGGGGATGCCTGATACGTCTCCAACGTATCTATAATTTTTTATTGCTCCATGCTATATTATCTACTGTTTTGGACATTATTGGGCTTTATTATCCACTTTTATATTATTTTTTGGACTAACCTATTAATCGGAGGCCCAGCCCAGAATTGTTGTTTTTTGCCTATTTCAGAGTTTCGCATAAAAGGAAAATCAAACGGAGTCCAAACGGAATGAAACCTTCGGGAACATGATTTTTAGGAAGATTATGATCCAGGAGATTTGGACCTTACGTCAAGAAACAAAGGAGGAGTCCACAAGGTAGGGAGCGCCCCCCCCAGGGCGCGCCCTCCACCCTCGTGGGCCCCCTGTTGCTCCACCGACGTACTCCTTCATCCTATATATACCTACGTACCCTCAAACGATCAGATACGGAGCCAAAAACCTAATTCCACCACCGCAACCTTCTGTACCCACGAGATCCCATCTTGGGGCCTGTTCCGGAGCTCCGCCGGAGGGGGTTTCCATCACGGAGGGCTTCTACATCAACACCATAGCCTTTCCGATGAAGTGTGAGTAGTTTACTTCAGACTTTCGGGTCCATAGTTAGTAGCTAGATGGCTTCTTCTCTCTTTTTGGATCTCAATACAATGTTCTCCCCTCTCTCGTGCCTATCTATTCGATGTAATCTTCTTTTTGCGGTGTGTTTGTTGAGACCAATGAATTGTGGGTTTATGATCAAGATTATTTATGAACAACATTTGAATCTTTTCTGAATTCTTTTATGTATGATTGGTTATCTTTGCAAGTCTCTTTGAATTATCAGTTTGGTTTGGCCTACTAGATTGATCTTTCTTAAAATGGGTGAAGTGCTTAGCTTTGGGTTCAATCTTGCGGTGTCCTTTCCCAGTGACAGTAGGGGCAGCAAGGCACGTATTGTATTCTTGCCATCGAGGATAACAAGATGGGTTTTTTATCACATTGCGTGAATTTATCCCTCTACATCATGTCATCTTGCTTAAGGTGTTACTCTGTTTTCATTAACTTAATACTCTAGATGCATGTTGGATAGCGGTCGATGAGTGGAGTAATAGTAGTAGATGTAGGCACGAGTCGGTCTATTTGTCTCGGACGTGATGCCTATATACATGATCATACCTAGATATTCTCATAACTATGCTCAATTCTGTCAATTGCTCAACAGTAATTCGTTCACCCACCGTAAAATACTTATGCTCTTGAGAGAAGCCACTAGTGAAACCTATGGCCCCCGGGTCTATCTTCATCATATTAATCTTCCAACACTTTGTTATTTACTTTGCTTTTTTACTTTGCTTTTATTTTACTTTGCATCTTTATCACAAAAATACCAAAAATATTATCCTATCATATCCATCAGATCTCACTCTCATAAGTGACCATGAAGGGATTGACAACCCCTTATCGCGTTGGTTGCGAGGAGTTATTTATTTTGTGTAGGTACGAGGGACTCGCGCGTAGCCTCTTACTGGATTGATACCTTGGTTCTCAAAACCGAGGGAAATACTTATGCTACTTTGCTACATCACCCTTTCCTCTTCAAGGAAATCCAACGCAGTGCTCAAGAGGTAGCAGTGATATGGTGTCTCTATTAGCAAGTTTAATAGTAATATCTATGTCTTCTATCTCTACGGGTGCTATGTCATTCATAATTTCTTGATATAAGGTGTAAGAAATACCACTCACACTAGCACATATTCACATAAACCATTATAACAGTGATCTCTTATTTTAACTGAGACAATGGGCATGCCAACAACAGGTCTATGTTTATCTTTTTTATCAGGTTTGGCAATTCTAGCAGCTTCTTCACAGAAGTAAATAACATGCTCATCTACATCATCTTATAGGAGATATTTAACCATAGCAATACTAGGTTCTAATTTAATTTCTTCATCAGGTTTAGGTGATCTAGTATAGCTTTTGTTGACCACAGTTGAAACTTTACCATGTTCCTTCATCCTAACATGGAAAGGTGGTTTCTCAATATAAGCAGTAGGAACAACTGGATCAATATTGTAAAGTATAGTTTCTTATTTAACTGGTACCGGTTCTTTGATTTCTTCTTTAATAGCTAGGTGATATTTAAACCACTTCTCTTTAGGGAGATCAAGATGAGTAGCAAATGATTCATAGAAGGTAGCTACTATCTCAGAGTCAAGTCCATATTTAGTGCTAAACTTTTGAAAAGCATCGGTATCCATAAAGATTTAACACAATCATACTTAAGTTTAATACCTGAGTCTTTACCTTCGTCGAGTTCCCAATATTCAGAGTTGTATTTAATTCTTTCCAAAAGATCCCACTGGAATTCAATATTCTTCTTCATAAAAGAACCAGCACAAGAAGTATCGAGCATGGTTTGATCATTACGAGAAAGTCGAGCATAAAAGTTCTGAATAACAATTTCTCTTGAGAGCTCATGATTGGGGCATGAATACAACATTGACTTAAGCCTCCCCCAAGCTAGAGAAATACTTTCTCCTTCACAAGGCCAAAAATTATATATATATATATATATATATATATATATATATATATATATATATATATATATATAATTCCGATCACAACGAACTAGATGCATAGGATATTTTTTTGGTGGAACTCCAATTTCAAGCGATTCCAATTCCAAGATCCAATATCATCGCATAGCCTATACCATGCCAATGCTTTCCACTTCAAAGATAAAGGGAAAACCTTTTTCATAACTTCATCTCCAGGTAAACCTACAAGCTTGAACAATCCACAAATTTGTTCTACATATATCAAGTGCACATCAGGATGTTCGGTTTCATCTCCTGCGTAAGGATTAGCTAGCAGTTGTTCTATCATACCCGAAGGAATTTCATATTCAATATTTTCAATAGGTGCAGTAGGTTGAGGGGTAGCTAATTGTGGTTCCAGTCGAGGAGAAGATACCCCGAACAAACCCCTCAAAGGATTGTTTTCCATAGTAACAAGTGACAATAAATTTCAGCACACTATATAAATGTTTCCTTACCAAAGTCCACTTACAAAGGAACTTCACTCCCCGGCGACGGCGCCATAAAATAGCCTTGATGACCCACAAGTATAGGGGATCAATTGTAGATCTTTTCGATAAGTAAGAGTGTCTAACCCAACGAGGAGCACAAGGAAATGGCAAGTAGTTTTCAGTAAGGTAATGTCTGCAAGTGCTGAAATTGTAAGTAACCGAGTAGTTTGATAGCAAGATAATTTGTAACGATCAAGTAACGATAGTAGTAACAAAAGTGCAGCAAGGTAGCCCAATCCTTTTGAGGCAAAGGACAGGCCAAAACGTTCTCTTATGATAAGCAAAGTGTTCTTGAGGGTACACGGGATTTTCGTCTAGTCACTTTCATCATGTTGGTTTAATTTGTGTTCGGTACTTTGATAATTTGATATGTGGGTGGACCAGTGCTTAGGTGCTGTTCTTACTTGAAAAAACCTCCTACTTATGATTAACCCTCCCGCAAGAATCCACAACTGTGAGAAAAGTATTAACAATAAATTCTAACCATAGCATTAAACTTTTGGATCCAATCGGTCCCTTACGAAATAGCGCGTAAACTGGGGTTTAAGCTTCTGTCACTCTCGCAACCCATCATCTAATTGCCACTCCATAATGCATTCCATTAGGCCCAAATATGGTGAAGTGTCATGTAGTCGACATTCACATGATACCACTAAGGGAATCACAACATACATACTATCAAAATATCGAACACATATCAAATTCACATGATTACTTGCAACATGATTTCTCCCGTGACCTCAAGAACAAAATTAACTACTCACAAATGATAACCATTCTCAAGATCACAGGGGTATTAAGTAGCATATTGGATCTGAACATATAATCTTGCACCAAATAAACCATATAGTAATCAACTACAAGATGTAATCAACACTACTAGTCACCCACAAGCACCAATCTATAGTTCCAGTAACAATATTGAACACAAGAGATGAACTAGGGTTTGAGATGAGATGGTGTTGTTGAAGATGTTGATGGAGATTGCCCTCCCCAAAATGGGAGAGTTGTTGGTGATGATGATGACAATGATTTCCCCCTCCGAGAGGGAAGTTCCCCCAGCGGAATCGCTCCGTTGGAGGGCAAAAGTGCTCCTGCCCAAGTTCCGCCTCGAGACGGCGGTGCTCCGTGATACGTCTCCAACATATCTATAATTTTTGATTGTTCCATGCTGTTATATTATCAATCTTGGATGTTTTATAATCATTTTATAGTCATTTTATATCATTTTTTGGTACTAACCTATTGACATAGTGCCAAGTGCAAGTTGTTTTTTCTGCATGTTTTTTACATCACAGGAAATCAATACCAAACGGAGTCCAAATGCAACAAAACTTTACGAGATTTTTTTTGGATCAGGAGACACCCAATGGGCCAAGGCTGCGCCTGGGGGTGCTCCGAGGGGAGCAAAACCCACCAAGGCGCGCCCTGGTAGGTTGTGCCCACCTCGGGTGCCCCCGGACCGCCTCTTCGCTCTATAAATACCCCATTATTCCAGAAACCCTAGGGGAGTCGACGAAAATCAATTCCAGCCGCCGCAGAGTCCAGAACCACCAGATCCAATCTAGACACCATCACGGAGGGGTTCACCACTTTGATTGGTGCCTCTCTGATGATGCGTGAGTAGTTCTTTGTATACCTTCGGGCTTCCTCTCTCTCGTTTGATTCTCAATACAATGGTCTCTTGGAGATCCATCTGATGTTGTTGGATCACGGGTTCGAACACTGGGGTGCGCACGAAGATTCTCCCCCTATCGATCCACGTCCTAGATTCACAAAGATCTCAAGGGTCTAACACGACGAACTCACAACATAAGGGACATAAGATTTATACTAGTTCAGGCCACCATTGTGGTGTAATACCCTACTCCAGTGTGGTGGTGGTGGATTGCCTCTTGGGCTGAGGATGAAAGTACAAAGGGAAGAACAGCCTCCTGAGGTTGAGGTGTTCTTGTGCTTGGCGAACTTGTGTGGGTGAGGATTCGATGCCTCCTACTATGGTGGCTAGTCCTATTTATAGAGGCCCTGGTCCTCTCCCCAAATATTGAGCGGAAAGGGAGCCAACAACGGCCAATTTGAAAGGGGACAGCTAGTACTACTTATCCTGACAAAAGCAGTCTTCGCCTGCAAAAGGCTTTGGTGGTGACGCCGCCTTGGGCTCCATGGTGACCTCTGTCTTGCCGTCCTGCTGGTCTTGGTCTTGTTGCACTGATATAGAAACCTTTGCTTGACGCCTTGGAACTCTGCGCCTGCGCTTGCCTCCTTAGCACCAAAGAGGAAACAAGGACACTGCACGCTGGCGCCCGCCTAGTCTCGGTCGTCATGGCTCACGTCATGAGAACCTCGCGAGGTTTGCCTTGCCTTGATCTCTCTGCCCCTCGCGAGCCAGCCTGGTGAGGCCGCTCCTGAGCAGGTCTTGCGTCGTCCGCCTCGCGTGGCTTGGCCCCTCGCGAGGGTCTTGAATGCTTCGTTGATGAAGATGGGTCATACGGGCCCGCTCGCAGAGCCACGCCGTGGGCTGCAGGCAGGCAAGTCTGGGGACCCTCGCCGCGGCCCCCCGTTCCCGCGGTGGCACCGCTGCGCGTGGCAGGGGTCGTTCCAGTCGTGGTGGCCCTGTGGACGAAGGGAGACGCGCCATGGTTGCACGGCCTCCCCTGCCACGCTTCCAGTCAGCGGAGGTGTTGCCGGAGTTCGTCTTTTGGTCGGAGAACCCGGGCAGCAACTGGCTTCAGCTCCCGCGCTTCTTCACCGACGAACTGCCTGCCTCCGGTCTAGACGGGCTCTGGCTGCAGGCGAACGGTTGCTGTAGCAGAGCTTCTTGGGTTGCGGTTGAGGTCTCCGCCACGGGCAACATAGCTCTAGCCCGCGGTTGGAAGACGTTTTCCCGCGCGTGCGGCCTGGGCAGGCGGTGCACCCTCCATTTCAAGTACCACGGTGATGCGACCCTCTACGTGAGGGTGTTTGGGGAAGATGGTCGTCACGCCGGGTGTTGCCCCGAGGTGCACGATGGCGAGGAGGTGCTCAGCCTTGGCGATTGTCGGGACGAGGAGGAGGGCGAACCCGCCCTTGGTGTCGACCGCGTCTCGTCCAGCTACGGCGACTCTTCCCCGGCGACAGCTCTAGCAGTGGTGGCAGTAGCCACCATGCCGCCGTGCCCGCTTCGAAGGCGGTAGCGGATCGTCTCCTCGTTGCGCCTCCGTGAAGCGCGAGGAGGGGTCAGGCTGAGCTCAGGACGGCGCCAGGAACCTGCCTCTGTGGACCGCTGTAGGGGCAAGCGCCGCTTTATTTTGTTCTTCTTTCCTTTCTGCATCAAGAAGAAACCAGTATGGGCCCCGGAGGGGCGTGTATTGAACTATGATTTCCCAATCTTTATGCTATGTTTGTTGTTTCCGTGCTGTGTCATTATTTTGTGTAGAGGCAACTTAGCTTGGAAACCTTGGGGTAGCCTCCTCCTCACGAGGGACTCGCTTCCTGGTGCTTGTGGAGGCCTTCCTTGATTTGGCAGGTGTCGGATTTCGGGTTCTGGCAGACCCTTAAGGTTCGAACTCTGGGGTGCGCGCGGAGATTACGCCCTCTACCTCTCTGTCTCACAAAGATCTAAACTACTAAAAGAACAACACAAGAGACACGGGGTTTATACTGGTTCGGGCCACCGATATGGTGTAATACCCTACTCCAGTGTGGTGTGGTGGATTGCCTCTTGGGCTGATGATGATGAACAATACAAGGAAGAACAGACTCGCGAGGGTCTGCTCGTGGCTGAGGTGATGAACTGCTAGGAGGAGTTCAGCCGCCCTTCTCTCTCTCTCTCTCTCTCTCTCTCTCTCTCTCTCTTACTGATTCTTTGCTTGCCCAGGTTCTGGATTGCGTGGTTGCTCGGTGCCTCTACCCTGGGGGTGACTAGTCCTATTTATAGGCAAGGGCCCTGGGCCTCTTCCCAAATATTGAGCGGGAAGGGCGCCAACAATTGGCCATTTTGAAGGGGAACATCTGGTACACTTATCCTGACTAAAGTTGGTCCTCGCCTGCCAAAGGCTCTGGTGATGACGCTGGCTTAGGCTCCACAGTGACTTCCTCCTTGTCGCGGAGCTGGTCTTGGTCTCATTGCACCGAAATGGATGCCTTTGCTTGATCCTCTCGCCTGCTCTTGCCCCCTTTGCACCAAAGAGGAAAGGGAGGACACTGAGCGGGCTGGCGCCCGCCTGGCGCATTTGGTCGTCATGGCTTGCGTCATGGGCTCCTCGTGAGGTACCCCACCTTGATCTCTCTGCCTCCTCGTGAGCCAGCCTGATGAGGCTGCGCCTGAGGAAGCTCCGCGTCGTCCGCCCCGCGAGGCTTGGCCCCTCGCGAGGGTCTTGGGTCTTGTGTTGATGAAGATGGGCCGTGCTGGGCCCCCTTTGAGCCACTCCGCGGGCCGCAGGCAGGCAAGTCTGGGGACCCCCGTTCACAGAACGCCGATAGTAGCCCCCGGGCCCAAGGCGCGCCCGGACTTGGCCGTGCTGAGAGGCGAAAGGGCAAGGGCGAAGCGCCGCGGGCCCTAACAGCCTGTGGCCTTGGGCGCCGCGTGGCGGTTGATTGGACTGGTGCGCTTCAGCAACCGCGCAGTTTGATAAAGGGGCCGAATCTGCCTAGGCTTTGCCTTTTGCTTTCTCCGGTTGCTGCTCAGATCCCCTTTCTTGCGCCTCCCCTTTCTTCCTCCAAATTTCCAGATCTACTCTGGCCGCGCGACCTAGGAAGCCATGGCGCCTCGTCAGTCCCCGACCGAAGCTTGGTACTCGTCTGCTCTGGATTTGCCGAACGTGCCGCAGGCGGGCTTTGCCCGGCTGCACCGGATGGCGGCGGCGCAGGGCATCGATGGGGCGCAGGTGTTCAAGGCCGGCTCCGCCACCCCTGAGGGCCGAGGGAGCACCTTTTATCCTCTCTTTGTAAGCTCCATTGCTGCTGGTCTGGTGCCTCCCTTCTCCGAGTTCTTCTTCTCTGTCCTCCGCCATTACAACTTGCAGGCTCTGCATCTCCAACCCAACTCCGTCCTTCTCTTGGCAATCTTTGCCTATTATTGCGAGGCTCATGTAGGGGTGCAGCCCTCAGTGGCCTTGCTGCGCCACTACTTCTCCCTCCGGGTCTCTCGCGGTTCTCCTTTCGCGTGCGCGAGCTTCGTCACGTACAGTGGCACCATTGCCATTTCGAAGCCCGGGAAGAGGATTGAAGGCTTCAGGAGCAAGTGGGTCTTGGCAGATGCCGGGCGCATCCACCCCCAGCTGATCTTGCCTGCGGAACAGCCCGCGAGCTCCAGCGACTGGTGCCGAGCGGAGCTCACAGACCCCCGCGTGAAACTGGTGTTGGAGAAGATGGACGCGGACCTGAGGCCCGTCAGCATGGCGGCAGCGAAGCTGACCGGCCCGTCGCTGCTGAGGGAGTTCCTGGAGCACCAGCTGGCTCCACTTCGGCAGTACTCACCTCCGATGTGGAGGCCTCATCCGAGCCCCGCGGCCTTGGGAGATGAAGATTTGGCCGCGGTCCTCCAATCTCTGGTCGGGGGCGAGGTGGCAAGGTTGGAGGGCGCGCCTACACCCTTGTTCCTCCGCGACGACTGGGAGCGGGTGGTGGAATCCATGCCCGTCTTCAACGGGGATGGGCCTGTGCCTGTGGCGGCTCCCGAGGGACTGGTGGACGTGTCCTCTGGCGACTCCGGCAAAGAGAAGGACGAAGAGGAGCGGGAGAAGGGGCCTGACTCCAAGGCGACCGAGGGAGAGTCGAGGGCTCCCCTCCCCCGGCGCAGGCCCCGCACTCTCCGCCTTTCTTCAAGCGATGATGACGAGGATGGAGACGAGCAGGTCGGCGGGAGCTTGCCCCCGATCCCGAAGAAGGACAGGACAGGGCTGATCTCCCGTGGGTCTGCCCCTACCCTGAGGCGGTCTGCAGACGCGCCTTCTGCCTCCGAGGTTGACCCTTCCAGCCAGCTGTCAGGCTTCAAATTTGGCCGGAGGCTGCCCGAGCTCACCGGCGACGACCCGTAAGCGCTTGATCCTTGTCTTTATTTCTTGTTCTGCTGCTGAGGCTTGATGTTCGCATCTCTTGAATAGGCTGGCGCCCGCGGCGAAGAAGCCGAAGGGGGCTCCCGAGGCTCCATCCGCGGCAGCGCCTCCGCCTGCGGGGGAAGGTGACCGCGACGCACGGGCTTCTCCTGCCCGGTCATCCTCGCGAGGTCTGGCTGAGCTGGCTGGGCAAGCTCAGCCCCCATGGCCCAAGTGACTCCCGAGGTGCCCTTGCCTGCTGCCGCCACCACAGTCGTCGGGGCGCAGCAGACTCCGCCTCAGGATGTTGTGGTCTCGCCGCCGCTACCTTCTCCTCCCGTTCCACCGACTGCTATCTCTCCAACTCCTCCCACCGTCCTGGAGCGTGCTGTTGCTGGCCTGGACCGGCTGCGACAGGATCTTCTTGAAGCCGACCCTCGCCTGGTGGCCAGGCGCTTGGAGCTGGCTTCAAGATGGATTCGCTCCGACGCCTCGATTCGGGCGGCGCTGGTTCAAGCCTCGACGGCCTACGACGAGGAGAGGCAGGCCGCCCTTGAGACGAAGGCTGCTCGTGACGCGGCCCTGGGGGAGGTGGTTGAAGTCCGCGGTCGCTGCAAGGCGCTAGAGGACGAGCTGCAAGGCTTGCGGGACCAGCTTGCGGAAGGGGCCCGACTTCGCCAGGACCAAGAAGTAAACATGAAGGCTCGCGAGGCGTCCATCGAGGGCCGGGAGGCTATGCTCAAGAAGCGCCGCGATCACCTAGGCGCACTGAAGAAGGAGTTGGGGGCGATGAAGGTCGAGCTGGACAGCAAGGCCCAGGTTCTTACCAATGATCGTGTGGCCTTCGCGGACATGGAGAAGAAAGCTCGTTCCTCGCTGAAGACACTTTACGAGAGCGACCTGGAGAGCCCGCTGGCTGGCGCCGAGGACGGCCCCGCCAAGCTGCTTCCCTTCCTGGTTCGTGCCCTTGAGGATGTCGCCCTTGGCCTTGGCCCCACGGCCGAGGCCGAGGTGCGTGTCCTATCTTCTGCAGCGCTAACGCGGGTCTTCGCCCACATCTACCTTCGCGACCCTAGCGTCAACCTCGACATCCTATTGGAGCCGGTAAGCGGCGAGGGTGCTGCTGCCGCTGCCGAGGCCGTGAAGGGTCGCGCAGAGGCTCTGCTGGGGAAGTTCCGGGCCTTCAGCGCCAAGCCGAAGCAAGGCACTGCCGGTCCTACTGCTCCATGAGGCGAAGCCACCCGCGCTGCTCCTCCGCCGACAAGTGACTCCGCTACTGCTCCTGTCCTGCTTTTAATCCCTGCACATGTATCATGCCTCGGGGAGGCGTTTAAACTCGCGTTTGGTATTGAGATGACAGTATGGACTGCAATATTTGCTTTTAAATTCCTTGAATTTTATGTATTTCCTCCCTACTTGCTTGTGTTCTACGCCGGCAGAGCCCGGCCCCGTGCGTACCTCACCCAGCATTAGCCCTGACCGGAAACCAGGACGGGACCAAAGGAGTGAGGGGCTACGTGGCAAGTTAGGCTCCTGAGTCGCGATGCTCAGGAGTCCCCCTTGGCGCACGAACAACAAGTAGGGAGGTGTGACGTAGGTGGATCTTCTGTTCTACGTCTGCAGGGCCCGGCCCCGCGCGTACCTCACCCAGTGTTAGCCTTTTGGAACTAGGGAGCGAGGGGCTACGGGACAGTTAGGCTCCTGAGTCGCGATGCTCAGGAGTCCCCCTTGACGTGCGAACAACAAATTGTAAGTGGTTGTGCCTTTCTACGTCTGCAGAGCCCGGCCCCGCGCGTACCTCACCCAGCGCTAGCCTTTCGGAACTAGGGAGTGAGGGGCTACGGGACCAGTTAGGCTCCTGAGTCGCGATGCTCAGGAGTCCCCCTTGACGCTCAAACGGCCTTCGTACCTTGGCTCCGCTCAGGGAGAGACGTGCGATGAACCAGGCCCGAGGGGCCTGGCTGGGCGGCGTACGTCTGGGCGTGACCCAGGCGCAGCCCCCGTGCCTAGCCCCCTCGCGCGGCACTCCCGAGGGGAGGCGTTGCGATGAGGCTAGACACTGAGCTCTGGGCTCCCTGAGGTTGATGCGGCCCGGGGGCCACCCTTAGTTGTTTATCACCAGCACGGAGCATAGCGCTTCCGCATGTGTACGGGCATAGCCGCACCTCGGCAGTGTCGTCAGCCAGCGCGGAGCATGGTGCTTCCACTGGTACGTGGGAGGGGGCTCCCCTCCGGGAGGAGCCCCCGGGGCGTGTACAGTCCCGCCCTGACATGTGGCCGGCACGGTAGGGCTAGGTGAGGTGTATCTGGGCACCCGTGAGCCAGCGCGGGACTCACGGGGCCCTACCTCTAGGCGGGTTGCGCCTGGCACTGGGCCTTATCTTGTGATGTGTTCCTGCAAATTTGGTTAGATGCCGGCACTATACGTCCTCGGGTCCCGGCCCTCGAGCTGGTCTCAGCCGTCGCTGGTATGCGAGGTCGTGATGCCGTGGACAAGGCCAGAGGGTGAGGGCTGGAGTGCCGGTAAGAGCTGATGCGGAGCATTCGACGATCATCCCCATGTACACTCGAGCCTACGCCATTGGACCTAAGGTGAACTCGCTCCTTTCCGAATCTTCCTTTTCCGCATGTAAGACATGGATGCTACTTCAAGCGCGGACCTTGTGCATACTCACGTACACCCGAGGAGACCATGGAGAGCCCAAGGACCAATGCCAAGCGTGCTCGGAAGTGAAGGAAGGAGAAGGAAGAAGAGCCAGCTGCTACAGCGGCCGGACATCCGGCCCCAGTCCGGACATCTGGCCCAGCCCGGACATCCGGCCCTTTCCGCGGAAATCCGGCATCGGCTATCCAGAGAGCACCAGAAAGGACCAGCGCAGCCCGGACATCCGGCCCCATGCCCCGGACATCCCGCTCCTCCTGAAGCCCCGGAAATCCGGCCTCTTCACCCGGACATCCGGCCCCGCCTATCCAGAGAGCATCCAGGCCAGCACCGCCAGCCCGGACATCCGGCCCCTCCAGCCCAGACATCCGCCGTCTCGGGAAAGCCCGGATGTCCGGCCCGTCGCCCGGACATCCGGCCCCTCCTGCCTACGCGCAGTGCATCCGGGCCGAAAGCCCATGTACCCCTTCGCCTCAACTTACACTAGCACTATATATAGACCCCCACCTCCTCCTAGTTAGAGTTAGCGTTGGTTTAGCTCATATGTGAGATAGAGCTTCGCTCATCCATACCGGATCGTCTCTTCGAGAGTGACCGCGGCACCTCTACAGAGAAGATCCTCGTGGATTCAAGACCCCCTCTTGGGTGGCCCCATCAAGACCTCCTATACGGAGAAGAACCCGGTTACTTTCTATCGTCCTTTGTTGACTTTGGATCATCGTGTATCTCTTTGTGTTCATCAATCTAGCATATGTGTGATCTATTTCTTGTTGGTTGAGTGTTTCTCCCATGTTTCCCCTCGTTTTCCCCTTGTGTTCTTTGTGTTCATCGTAGGGATCCGCTCCTTTCGTGAAAGATCGGCCATCTAGGGTTCCACCCTACATCAAGAGCCCTGAGTCGTGATGCTCAGGTACCCCCCCTTTAATGTGCAAGTGGTCGACATGGAGAAGAAGAGGTGCCGTGGACAGGCATCAAGTAATCAAGCATGATGGGCGAATGCATAGCCGGAAATAAACGCAAGGGAGATACATGCCGCTGGGCCTGGCCCGAGCGACTTGGGGATGGTGCAGCCCGAGGGGCGCCCCCAACAAAGCAGGCTAGTCAACATGAAATAAAAGGGATACATTCCGCAGGGACGGACCCACGCGGCCTAGGAATGATGCAGCCCTGGGAGGGCACTCCGAGCTAGAAATGAAACTTGAAAGATGTCACCTGAAGATGTCGTCGGTGCAGTGGCGTTGGTGCAGCAGACTCGGTGGGCTGCAGAAGCCGATCCTCACGAGCCCCCGGGCCCTGGGGCCTCGGGAGGCTCCGGAGGCACTGGTGGCTCTTCACGAATCATCTCCATCTCCGCCAAGGCTGCGAAACGCCCGTCTTCTTGAGCCTCCATGAAGCCCCTCATGAGGCACTGGTACGTGGCAGCCGCGCTCGGCAAGCCATAGGGCATGCGAGTGTAGCTGTGGGGCGGACCTCCGCAGCGCCCCACCTGCGAGGGCCAGAGGCGCTCCAGCGAGGCGATTCGGTTGAGCCCTGGTACATCAATGAAGACGCGCAGCCCACCATCCTCGCCTGGATGGGGAGCCACAACCGGTAGACGGCGACAGCCTCTCATGACTCTTGATTCCTGTAGTGCTTGAACGGCCTTGTTGACGAACTCCTGCTGGTCTGACCTTCCTTGCCTTGCTCCTTCTTGAGGGAAACATGCATCGAAACACGCCTCCACGTGGTGCCCAAGCGCCTCCCTCGTGACCTTGGCCAGGTCGGTGGCCCTCCAGGGGAGAGCCCCCGAGCCCTGCCTGAGGAGGGCGCCGGGCACGCTTTCCTATGCGATGGAAGGAGGTTCCCCTTGGGCAGACGCGGGCCCTGAGTGGCCCGCCTCCTGAGGGGCCGGTCCAGACGATGTCTTCTTCTTCTTGGGGGTGGTCTCGGGAAGCCTCCTGCTTCCGCGATCCGGGTCTTCCAGTGACGCGGCTTGAAAGGCTCACTCCAAGGAACACACCGCATCCTTTTCTTCACAGGGCACAGTGATGACTCCGCCACTTCCTGGCATCTTGAGGACATTGTAGCCATGGTTAGTTATGCCCATGAACTTAGCCAGCGCTGGGTACCCGAGGATGGTGTTGTACGGCAGGCGGATGTGGGCGACATCGAAGTCGATGAGCTCGGTGCGGTAGTTGTTGCGTGCCCCGAAGGTGACAGGGAGGCGGACCTGCCCAATCGGGACCATGGAACCGTCGGTGACTCCGGAGAAAGGCTTGGTTGGCTGAAGCTGGTCATAGGGCACTTGGAGATTGTTGAATGTTTCCACGGACAAGACGTTGAGCCCTGCCCCGCCGTCGATGAGGGTCCTGGTGACCAGTACGTTGCTGATGACTGGGGAGCAAAGCATCGGGAGGACTCCGGCTGTGGCCGCACACTTGAGCTGATTCGCCGAGCTGAACGTGATGGCGCACGCCGACCACCTGAGAGGGCGCGTTGCTTCGAGCTTGGGGAGGACTGCATTCACCTCGCGGGCAAACTGCTTGAAGATGCGTTGGGAGGCAGGGGCTTGAGCTCCGCCCAGAATGCAGGCGATCGCGCGTGGCTCCTGGAAGCCCCCAGCCCCCTCGTCTTGATGGCGGTCCTCGTTCCTCCTTGGCTGCGATGGCAGTGGAGGGAGGCCTGCGTTGCTTATGGGCGGTCCTCACGAGGCTGATCCCTCCAGTCCCCCTCACGAGGCATGTCTCGACAACGGTCCTCGCGAGGTTGATAGCTCCATCCTTGGAGCGGGCCGCGGTCTTCCCAGCGTCCTGCGTTTCTTCCTCCTCCTCGGTCGTAGCTCCGGTCAGCACGGTCGGGTGGACGGCCGATCCTTCCTTCTCGCACGGCGCAGAGTTCTTGGCATTCGTTGGTGTTGTGGGTGTGGAGGTCGTGGTACACACAGTACCGGCTGCCCCTGTAGGATTCGGGCAGATCTTTGCCCCGCTTGGTGTCTGGTTCTGCCGCGAGCACGGCAGCCCCCTTGCGCTTCACGTCCTTGGCCTTGGGCTTCTTCTCCTCTGGGTCTGCGGCAGGCAGCTCGAGGAGGGAGAGACGTCCTTCCTCAGCCCTGGCGCACTTGGTCTCCAAGTTGAACAGCTCCAGGGAGGTGCACAGGTCTTCATGCATCGCCAGCCCCTCCTTCATCTTGACGTTGCGCACTCCATCGGAGAAGGCTGAGATGATGGCCTCCTCGGACACCTTGGGGATCTTGAGGCATGCACTGTTGAAACGCTGGATGTACTTTTGCAGGGTCTCTCCGGGTTGTTGCTTGATGCGGCGCATGTCGCTCACGGCGGGCGGCCGATCGCGAGTACCTTGGAAGTTGGCGATGAAGCGGGTGCACATCTAGTCCCAGGAAGAGATCGTGCCTGGAGCCAGATTCAGGAGCCAGGTGCGAGCTCCTTCCTTCAGTGCCATGGGGAACCAGTTCGCCATGACCTTCTCGTCCCCGCTGGCAGCTTCGTTGCCCAGCTCATAGAGCTATAGGAACTCTGCAGGGTCGGTCGTGCCGGGGCGGGTCCCCATGTGCTGCAGCTGGGAGCAGCGCGGGGTCTTGACGCGCGGGAGCAGGAGCAGGGTCACGACGTGCCGGAGCAGGGAGCGCCCGGGCAGCTTCTTGCGGGCGAGGGACTTCTTGGCAACTCTGCTCTTGTCGCGCCGGCGCCTGACGGAGCGGGTTCCGGCCAGGGGTCGCGCGCCTTGGAGCCATGGCATCTTCCTGAAGAGGAGGCGGCTGGTACGCCCCCGGAGCTTCGTTGCCCGCGCAGGGCGGGGTGCGGCGCAGTGGAACAGACGGCGCGGGAGAGCCCCCTGCGGCGCGGACGAGCTCGGCGACACGGTTGAGCCACTCTTCGTAGACGTCATCGACGGGACGATAGCGCAGGAGCTCGTTTGCCGCGATGAGCGCAGCCCGGGCCTCCAAGGGTGCACGGAGCGTGCGGGATGGAGACCCAGCTGGTGTGAGCGATGGAGTAGCGGTGCGGCCGTCTTGCCGCACGGACGGATGCTGAGACGATGCTTGCTGCTCTTTCCCCGCCGGGCCGGTGGCGGCGTTGATGGCGGGCGACGGGGAACGACGAGGACGCCCGCCGATGGGAGCCGTCTGGGTGACGTGGGAAACGATGGCGGCCCGGCGCTCGGCGCGGGCCCGACGAGCGTCGGACATGGACGCGACGGTCGGAGGAGAGCGGAGCAGTGGAAGACAAATCCCGGTGCACCCCTACCTGGCGCGCCAAATGTCAGATTTCGGGTTCTGGCAGACCCTTAAGGTTCAAACTCTGGGGTGCGCGCGGAGATTACGCCCTCTACCTCTCCGTCTCGCAAAGATCTAAACTACTAAAAGAACAACACAAGAGACACGGGGTTTATACTGGTTCGGGCCACCGATATGGTGTAATACCCTACTCTAGTGTGGTGTGGTGGATTGCCTCTTGGGCTGATGATGATGAACAATACAAGGAAGAACAGACTCACGAGGGTCTGCTCGTGGCTGAGGCGATGAACTGCTAGGAGGAGTTCAGCCGCCCTTCTCTCTCTCTCTCACTCTCTCTCTCTCTCTCTTACTGATTCTTTGCTTGCCCAGGTTCTGGATTGCGTGGTTGCTCGGTGCCTCTACCCTGGGGGTGGCTAGTCCTATTTATAGGCAAGGGCCCTGGGCCTCTTCCCAAATATTGAGCGGGAAGGGTGCCAACAATTGGCCATTTTGAACGGGAACACCTGGTACACTTATCCTGACTAAAGTTGGTCCTCGCCTGCCAAAGGCTCTGGTGATGAAGCTGGCTTGGGCTCCACAGTGACTTCCTCCTTGTCGCGGAGCTGTTCTTGGTCTCATTGCACCAAAATGGACGCCTTTGCTTGATCCTCTCGCCTGCGCTTGCCCCCTTTGCACCAAAGGGGAAAGGGAGGACACTGCGCGGGCTGGTGCCTGCCTGGCGCCTTTGGTCGTCATGGCTTGCGTCATGGGCTCCTCGTGAGGTACCCCGCCTTGATCTCTCCGCCTCCTCGTGAGCCAGCCTGATGAGGCCGCGCCTGAGGAAGCTCCGTGTCGTCCGCCCCGCGAGGCTTGGCCCCTCGCGAGGGTCTTGGGTCTTGTGTTAATGAATATGGGCCGTGCTGGGCCCCTTTGAGCCACGCCGCAGGCCGCAGGCAGGCAAGTCTGGGGACCCCCGTTCCCAGAACGCCGACAGCGGGTTCTAGGGAACTGCAAAAAACTTGTTAGGAGCGTCACCGGGAGGCTTATCGTTCACCCGAGCCTTGACCCAGCACTTCGTATCGCGATACCCGAGGTGCACGGATCAGGAGAGGTGTGCCAGCCTGTGGGCTCGAACAAGGATGCCTCGCGAAAAAATAGACGAAGAGTGGAGGAAAGGAAAAATGCTCGCGAGGGCGCCTGCCTAGCCCCCTCGCGAGGTATGCGAGAGAGAGAGAGAGAGAAAACAGGTAAAACTGGAACCGGAAACAGCAGCAAAAAGCGACGGAACCAAACCAGCAAGGAATTCTAGAAGCAAACTTTCAATTAAAAGGAGGCAAGCCAACTACGGAAAGCAAAAGAAAAGCCGCGTCCGGCACCAGGTCTAGTCTTCAAGTCTTCTCACCAGTGCGGAGCTAAGTGCTGCCACTTGGATGTGGGAGGGCGCCCCCGAGGCCCGAGGGCGGCACTCCTGAGACTCCAGGGCATGTACAACCCCACTCGTTATTACGTGAGAGTGTCACAGGCGGCGATCTTCACAGGCATTGGGCCTTTTTCACAGGCACTGGGCCTTTCTTCATGGGTAGAACTTCCGGAGGTGCTGGATGTTCTAGGCGTTCTGGATGGGTACCCCGTCCTGTGTCTCCAGGCGCGCGGCGCCAGTCCTGGAGACATGTACGACCTTGAACGGGCCCTCCCACATGGGCGAGAGCTTATGCAGCCCTTCCCTGGAGAGGACCCGCCCCAGGACAAGGTCACCCGCCTCAAGCGTCCTGGAGCGAATGTTACGACAGTGGTATCGCCGCAGCGCCTGCTAATACCTTGCCACCCGTAGTGCGGCTTCGCGGCGGCGTTCCTCCCCCAGCACAAGGTCCCCCCGCGTGGCGTCCTGTTGCGTTTCATCAAACGCCAGGACCCGTGTGGAGCGATGCTGGACCTCGTGAGGGAGGACCGCATCTGCTCCGTAGATGAGGAAGAATGGGGTCTCGCCCGTTGGCTTGGTGCCGGTGGTGCCGATGGACCACAACACGGACTGGAGCTCGTCGTACCAGCCCCTGCCGCAGGCCTCGAGCTTCTTCTTGAAAGTCCTCGTCTTGAGGGCCCTCGGGACCTCTGCGTTGGCGCGTTCGGCCTGACCATTGCTCCTGGGGTGCGCCACCGAAGCATAGCAGATCTGCGTTCCAAGGTTAGCACAGTATGTTTTGAAGAGAGTACTAGTGAACTGCGAGCCGTTATCAGTGATGATGCGGTTGGGGACCCCGAAACGGCTCACGAGACCCCTGATGAACTTGACCACGGAGCCAGCTGGGATGGTGCGGACGGCTTCCACCTCCGTCCACTTGGTGAACTTCTCGATGGCGACGTAGAGGTAGCGGTAGCCCCCTGGTGCTCGAGGGAATGGGCCCAAGATATCCAGCCCCCAGACCGTGAACAACCATGTGAGTGGGATGGTCTGGAGGCCCTGAGCCGGCTGATGGATCTGCTTGGCGTGGAACTGGCAGGCTTCACAGGACTCCACCAGCTCGGCTGCGTCGTTGAGCGCCGTGGGCCAGTAGAATCCACTGCGGAATGCCTTGCCGACGAGGGTCTGCGATGACCAGTGGTGCCCGCAATCCCCACCGTGCATGTCGGATAGCAACTCCTTCCCCTGGTATCTGGAGATGCAACGCAATGAAACGTCATTTGGTCGCTTCCTGTATAACTCACCGTCCCAGATGCAGTATGTCGTGGCTTGCCGGGCCACGCGCTCCGCGTGCTCCTCCTTCTCCGGCAGCGTCCCTTGCATCAGGTATTCCTTGAATTCCTTGGTCCAGCATCCCTCCTGGGGCTCGAGCGCCAAGAGTAGGCGTGCTCCCGAAGTCGGGCCACGGGCTGGGGCTCCTGTGGTAGGCGGTTGCGGGAGTTCCTCCTGAGGCTGAGCTATCCTTGAAAGCGGTGGTGTTGCTGACAGCTTGAAGAGCCGCTCCTCGAAGATGCCAGGCTCTTGGGGCTGCCACCTTGGATGACCTCTTGGCGATATCCTCAGCTTCCTTATTGGTGCCACGGGGCACATGCTGCAACTCCTGGCCCAGGAACTGCTTCTCCATCTTGCGCACTTCCGCGAGGTATGCCTCCATGTGCTCGTCCTTTGGCTCGTATACCTTGTTGGAGAAATTGAGGAGAAGCTGCGAGTCACCCCTGACAGTGAGGCGCTTCACCCCCAAGGCTGCCGCAGCTTTTAGGCTAGCTATGAGGCCTTCGTATTCTGTAATGTTGTTGGAGACCTTTTCGCCCTGCTGAAAGCAGAGCTGTACAGCGTAGTAGAGCTTGTCTTGAGTGGGCGAGACGAGTACTGCTCCAGCCCCCACGCCCTGGTGCGCGAAGGCACCATCGAAATACATGACCCAGCCGTCAGGCACCTCACTTCCCGTCGAGGTGGACTGGTCCTCGCCTACTTCAAGCGTCGGGGCATCCGTCCATTCTGCCACAAAATCAGCGAGTGCGGCTCCCTTGATGACCCTGGTAGTGCAGAACTCCAACTGGAATGCCTGCAGCTCGATGTTCCACTCAACGACCCTTCTAGTAGAGTTGGGGCTCCTGAGCACTCTCTCCAATGGGTAGGCCGAGACGACCTTGATGGGGTGGCCCTGGAAGTAGTGCCGCAACTTACGCGAGGCCACCAAGAGCGCTAGTGAGAGCTTCTGAGGCATGGGATATCGTGCCCTTGCATCTCGCAACACCGTGGTGACGAAATACACCGGGTGCTCGACGAGAGCTGAAGCGTTGGTGAGGCTCGTGTCTTGCAGAAGTTGGGGTGTCTCCTGAGGTGGTGGAACCTCCGACGCTTGATCGCTTGTCGGGACCTTGGTGGCAGTGTCCTGCCGAGCTTGGTCCTCTGCCGACGCTGCTACGGCTCTTGCGGTGTCTTCCTGATCTTGCGTCAGTCCTGCTGGTGACGTGGCTCATCATAGCGCGCCTTTGGCTTGGTGCTCTTCCCGAACCGCCACCAGAGCCGCGCTGGCGGAGTACGGAGTGGCGGCAAGATAAAGCACTAGGGGCTCGAGAGGTCGTGGCGCCACCATCACTGGAGGGCTGGTCAGGTATCTCTTGAGGTCTTGAAAAGCTCGGTCGGCCTCCGGGGTCCACTCGAACGGGCCCTTCTTCTTCGTCATCTTGAAGAAGGGTAGGGCGCGCTCTGCCAACTTGGAGATGAAGCGCCCCAACGCAGTCACCCGACCAGCCAGCTTCTGCATTTCCTTGAGGGTCTGCGGTGGGCTCATGTCTTCAATGGCCTTGATATTTTCTGGGTTTGCCTCGATCCCTCTGTGGGATACGAGGAAACCCAGTAGCTTGCCGGAAGGGACACCAAACACGCACTTCTCTGGGTTAAGTCGCAAGTTCACCTGGCGTAGGCTTGTGAAGGTCTCCTCCAGATCCTGGATCAAGGTTCTTGCCTCCCGAGACTTCACCACAATGTCGTCGACGTAGGCCTCCGCGTTTCTCCCGAGTTGCCGCCCCAAGGTGATGTGCATCAACCACTGAAAGGCCGCGCCCGCATTACGCAGTCTGAAAGGCATGCAAGTGTATCAGTACACCCCACACGGGGTCAGGAAGGCTGTCTTCTCTACATCTTCTACCGCCATCTTGATCTGGTGATACCCTGAAAATGCATCCACGAAGCACAGCAGCTCGCACTCGTGGTGGAGCTGACGATCTGGTCGATGCATGGGAGAGGGAAGATGCGTGGAATCTTGGGGGCATGCCTTATTGAGGTTGGTGAAGTCAATGCACATTTGCTCCTTCCCTCCTTTCTTCGGCACAACGACGGGGTTCGCCAACCATTTGGGGTACCGAACCTCGCGAATGGCACCCGCCGCCTCTAACTTGCGGGTTTCTTGGACGATGAAGGCATGCTTCTCCGTGGACTGTCGTCTCGCCCACTGCTTCATAGGGCGTACATTGGGACACACCCTTAAGTGATGCTGAATCAACTCTCTTGGGACCCCCACCAGCTGCTTGGGTTCCCATGCAAATATCTCCTTGTTTGCGTGCAAGAACTTCACCAACGCTTCCTCTTGGCTTGGGTCAAGGTCGGCACCTATGGTAAAGGTGGCTCCCGAGGATCCGTCTTCATCGACCGGCACCTGCTTGGTCTCTGCCTTGTCTTGGGTGAACGGTTGCTTCTTCTTGGTTGGTGCTGCCCCCTTGGCTTCGGAGGCGCCCATGCCGACGGGCTGCGCCGCCGCGGTGGTCTTGAGGGTGAGTTTTAGTGCCGCCAGGGCCTCCTTGGCGTCCCCCTTGATGGTGAGGACGCCCTTGCTCCCCGGCATCTTCATGAGGTTGTAGGCCGGATGGGTTGCTGCCATGAACTGGGCCTGAGCTGGGTACCCGAGGATGGCGCTGTAAGGGAGGCCGATGTGGGTGATGTCGAAGTCGACCAGCTCGGTGCGGTAGTTGCCGCGCGTGTCGAAGGTGATAGGCAGGCGGATCTACCCCAGGGAGTGGGCAGTGCCGCCGCCAACTCCTGAGAAAGGCTTGCTGAGGCCGAGCCGCCCGAGCGGTACGTGAAGGAGGCTGAAGGCCTCCACGGAGAGCATGTTGAGGCCGACGCCGCTGTTGATGAGGGTCTTGGTGACGGCCACGTTGCAAATGGTGGGCATGCAAAGCATCGGGAGCATACCCGAGTCGGCGGTGGTGACGGGGTGGTCTTTTGAGTCGAAGGTGAGGTCGGCCCCGGGCGCAGCCCAGCCCGGCGGAGCCCCCGAGCGTCTGGAAGCGGCGCCGATCTGGCGAAGGAATGGCTTGATATTGTGATCCGAAGGCGGTTCTTGAGAGCCGCCTAGAAGGGCCGCTACCGCGTGATGCGTCGGTACCGCGTAGCGCGTAGTGAAGAGGCCGCGCAACTCCTCCAAGATGCCACCATGGATCCAGGGAGGTTGAGCAGCCAAGTGCACGGCGTGCCGGTGAGGGCCATGGGAAACCAGTTGGCCATGACCTTGTCGTCGCCTCCGGGCGTGAGGATGGCCTCCTCGTACCCCAACAGAAAAGCTGACGGGTCCGCCGCGCCGTCGTAGCGCGGCGGCATCTCCGGCTTGAACTTGGGCGGCCAATGCACTTGCCGCAAGGCGGGGGCCAGGGCTCGAAGCCCCCTGGCCCCGTCGTCAGCGTCAGCCGTCCAAGCCGGGAGCGGGACACCAGCCATGAGTGCGGAGCGCAGATCGACGGAAGGAAGGCTACGACGCACCCCTACCTGGCACGCCAAATGTCGGATCACACATTCCGACAAAACCCTCAAGGTTCGAACACTTGGGTGCGCACGAAGATTCTCCCCCTACCAATCCACGTCCTAGCTTCACAAAGATCTCAAGGGCTAACTCGACAAACTCACAACACAAGGGACACAAGATTTATACTAGTTCGGGCCACCGTTGTGATGCAATAGCCTACTCCAGTGTGGTGGTGGTGGATTGCCTCTTGGGCTAAGGATGAATAGTATAAAGGGAAGAACAACCTCCTGTGGTTGAGGTGTTCTTGTGCTTGGCGAACTTGTGTGGGTGAGGATTCGATGCCTCCTACTATGGTGGCTAGTCCTATTTATAGAGGCTCTGGTCCTCTCCCCAAATATTGAGCGGGAAGGGAGCCAACAACGGCCAATTTGAAAGGGGACAACTAGTACAGCTTATCCTGACAAAAGCAGTCTTTGCCTGCAAAAGGCTCTAGTGGTGACGCCGCCTTGGGCTCCATGGTGACCTCCGTCTTGCCGTCCTGCTGGTCTTAGCCTTGTTGCACTGATATAGAAACCTTTGCTTGACGCCTTGGTACTCTGCGCCTGCGCTTGCCTCCTTAGCACCAAAGAGGAAACAAGGACACTACGCGCGCTGGCGCCCGCCTGGCGCCCGCCTAGTCGGTCGTCATGGCTCACGTCACGAGAACCTCGCGAGGTTTGCCTTGCCTTGATCTCTCCGCCCCTCGCGAGCCATCTTGGTGAGGCCGCTCCTGAGGAGGTCTTGCGTCGTCCGTCTCGCGAGGCTTGGCCCCTCGCGAGGGTCTTGAATGCTTCATTGATGGAGATGGGCCGTACGGGCCCGCTCGCACAGCCATGCCGTGGGCCGCAGGCAGGAAAGTCTGGGGACCCCCGTTCCCAGAACGCCGACAAATGTAACTCTTTTTGCAGTGTGTTTATTGGAATCGGATGAACTTTGAGTTTATGATCAGATCTATCTTTTTATATCCATAAAAGTTATTTGAGTTTCTTTGATCTCTTATATGCGTGATTGCTTATAGCCTCGTGTTTCTTCTCCGGTATTTGGGTTTTGTTTGGCCAACTTTATCTATTTATCTTGCAATGGGAAGAGGTGCTTTATAGTGGGTTCGATCTTACGGTGCTTGATCTCAGTGACAGAAGGGGAACCGACACGTATGTATCGTTGCTACTCAGGATAAAATGATGGGGTCTATCTCTACATAGATAGATCTTGTCTACATCATGTCATCGTTCTTATTGCATTACTCCATTTCTCCATGAACTTAATACACTAGATGCATGCTGGATAGCGGTCGATGTGTGGAGTAATAGTAGTAGATGCAGGGAGAAGTCGGTCTACTAATCTTGGACGTGATGCCTATATAATTATCATTGCCTAGATATCGTCATGAGTATTTGAAGTTCTATCAATTGCCCAACAGTAATTTTTTTACCCACTATTTGCTATTTTTCTCGACAGAAGCCACTAGTGAAACCTACGGGCCCCGGGCCTTTTTCTCATATTATTTGCCTTTGCGATCTATTTTCCTTTGCTTTTATTTTCAGATCTATTAAACCAAAAATACAAAATACCTTGCTGCAATTATTCTTGTTTATTTTATTTGGCATTCGATCTATCAATCTACTACAATTTATTCACGTACGTTTTGCCAATTTCTGGCGCCATTACCCGAAAGGGATTGACAACCCCTTTAACACGTTGGGTTGTGAGTAGTTGTTATTTGTGTGCAGGCGTCGCTTACGTGTTGTTTCTTCATTCTCCTTCTGCTTTGATAACCTTGATCTCATAACTAAGGGAAATGCCTACCATCGTGCGCTGCATCATCCCTTCCTCTTTGGGGAAATACCAATGTAGCTTCAAACCACATCAAAAGGAATTCCTGGCGCCGTTGCCAGGGAGGATCTTCAACATATACCATGTTCCTAATCACAAATCTCATCTCCTCGCAATTTACATTATTTTTCCTTTGCCTCTTGTTTTCCTCTCCCCCACTTCACAAAAAATTGCCGTTTTATTCGCCCCACTTTTTCGTTTGTCGTTTGCTTTCCAAATCTGTTTTTTGAGTGCAATCTTGTTGTGTAGTCATCATGACTCAAGAGAACACACAGTTATGTGATTTCTCAAATACCAACAACAATGATTTTATTGGCACTCCGATTGCTCCTCCCGCCATTAGTGCGGAGTCTTGTGATATTAATACTGCTTTGCTGAATCTTGTTATGAAAGATCAATTTTCTGGTACTCCTAATGAGGATGACGCATCCCATCTTAATACCTTCGTGGAATTATGCGATATGCAAAAGAAAAAAAGATGTGTACAATGATGTGGTGAAGATGAAATTATTTCTGTTTTCTTTGCGTGATTCTGCAAAAAATTGGTTTTCTTCTTTGCCTCGCAATAGTATCGATTCTTGGAATAAGTGCAAAGATGCTTTTATCACTAAGTATTTTCCGCCCGCAAAAATTATTTCCCTTAGAACCCAGATCATGAATTTCAAGCAACTTGCACATGAGCATGTTGCACAATCTTGGGAAAGGATGAAAATGATGCTAAGGAATTGCCCAACTCATGGGTTAAATCTTTGGATGATCATACAAAAATTTTATGCGGGATTGAATTTTGTTTCTCGTAATCTTTTTAGATTCCGCCACGGGTGGTACTTTTATGGAAATTACTTTGGGTGAAGCCACCAAATTGCTTGATAATATTATGGCAAATTATTCGCAATGGCATACCGAAAGAGCTCCTACTAGTAAAAAAGTTAATTCGGTTGAAGAAATTTCTTCTTTGAGTGAAAAAGTTAATGCTCTTATGAAATTGGTTGCTAGTAAAAGTGCTCCAATTGATTTCAATGATATGCCTTTGTCTACTTTGATTGAGCAAAATAGTGATGCCGTAGATGTGAATCTTAGCTCTCGAAATAATTTCAACAACAATGCTTATAGAGGTAATTTTAATCCTAGGCCTTTTCCTAGTAATTCTAATAATTATGGTAATTCATATGGAGATCTTTCTTATTATAATAATAGAATTTATCAACACGCAAAAAGTTTTCAACACTTCCATAGAAGAAAAGTTGAATAAGATTGATAATTTGTCTAGAAGTGTTGATAGAATTTCTCATGATGTGGAAAATCTCAATGTCGGTGTCAAAACCGGCGGGTCTCGGGTAGGGGGTCCCGAACTATGCGTCTAGGCGGATGGTAACAGGAGACAAGGGACACGAAGTTTTACCCCAGGTTCGGGCCCTCTTGATGGAGGTAAAACCCTACGTCTTGCTTGATTAATATTGATGATATGGGTAGTACAAGAGTAGATCTACCACGAGATCAAGGAGGCTAAACTCTAGAAGCTAGCCTATGGTATGATTGTTGTATGTTGTCCTACGGACTAAAGCCCTCCGGTTTATATAGACCCGGAGAGGGTTAGGGTTACACAAAGTCGGTTACAATGGTAGGAGATCTAAATATCCGCATCGCCAAGCTTGCCTTCCACGCCAAGGAAAGTCCCTTCCGGGCACGGGACGAAGTCTTCAATCTTGTATCTTCATAGTCCTGGAGTCCGGCTGAAGGTATAGTCCGGCTATCCGGACACCCCCTAATCCAGGACTCCCTCAGAAGCCCCTGAACCAGGCTTCAATGACGACGAGTCTGGCGCGCAGATTGTCTTCGGCATTGCAAGGCGGGTTCCTCCTCCAAGTACTTCATAGAAGATTCTGAACACAAAAGACAGTGTCCGACCCTGCAAAATAAGTTTCCACATGTTGCCATAGAGAGAATAATTTACACAAACCTAATCTGCTGATGTATTCCGTAGCGTGACATCACACCACGGCCAAGCCTTTATTCGAATCGTTTTTACTCCCCCACCACAGCGCATTTCGCGAGGCGGTTTCCTTGGCATGTCTTGTCAAAGCAGAGATTGTGTCCCCTTATTTACGGGATTCTCATCAATACGGACGTGGGTAACCCAACCGCGCCATTTATCACGATGCTTGGGAGATAAGCGAGTTTTACCAGGCTGGTGGGGACGCTTAACCGCATCCGCCCATATAAGGGGATAAGGATCCACCTTTTTACCTACGACTTCTTCCTCCTTTGCCTATCCATCTTCTGCGCACTTGAGCTCCAACGCCCAAGCCCGCACTTCCCACCTCAACCATCTCCAGCCATGCCCGGAGCGGGAGGCAAGTGGATGGTCTCCTCCGTTACGGAGGGACACGTCAAAAAACTGAGGAAAACCGGATACTTGTCTAACGACATCGCGCACCGGCTTCCTGAAGAGGGGCAGCTCCTCCCCACCCCAAGGCCCCATGAGAGGGTAGTATTCCTTCCCCATTTCCTCCGCGGACTGGGCTTTCCTCTCCACCCGTTCGTCCGGGGGCTCATGTTCTACTATGGCCTAGATTTCCACGATCTGGCCCCGAACTTCGTCCTCAACATCTCGGCGTTTATCATCGTGTGTGAGGCTTTCCTCTGCGTCCGCCCCCATTTCGGCCTATGGCTCAAGACTTTCAATGTCAAGCCCAAGGTGGTGCGCGACAACCAGGCGGAGTGCGGAGGCGCCATGGCGGGCAAGATAGCCAACGTCCTATGGCTCGAGGGCTCCTTTGTGGAGACCCTGAAGGGGTGGCAATCGGGGTGGTTTTACATCACCGAACCGCGCGATCCCAAATGGGTCGCAGCCCCCGAGTTCCGGTCCGGACCCCCTACGCGGCTCACGTCTTGGAAAGAGACGGGCCTGTTGTGGGGCAATAAAGGAGAGGTAACCGGACTGCAAAAATGCATCCAAACCTTGGTGAACAAGCAGCTCAAGCTTGTCAACGTAGTCCAGGTTATGCTCGTCCGCCGGATCCTCCCGTGTCAGCAACGGGGCTTCAATTTGTGGGAGTTCGACCCGGCGCAGCACCCAACCCTGAGCAGGCTCTTCGACACAACGTACCAAGACGCCTGGAAGGTGCTATTCAAAGGCGCCGAGGCTCCCGCATCTGCTTCCGAGGACCGCGGATTCAGCACGCAGCTTCCCGCTAGTGCGGTAAGCTATTTTTACCTTTTACAGGATGTTGGTTTTCAATAGTTTGACTCTATGAAGGATCTAAACTCCCTTTCCTTTGACAGGATTGGCTGGCGAAGTCCGAACAGATCGAATGTCCGGCCCCTTTGCCCGAAGACCCAGCCAATGCTCGCTTAGCGAAGCTGCTGGCTCCGGCACCTTACGTGGTGCCGGATAAGAAGGCCAAGAAGAGGGCCACAGGGACTCGAAAGAGTTCCCGGTGCCAGGAGGTGTCGGATTCTTCATCCGATGAGTCTGCGATGCGCTCCTCCCGTGAAAACGAGGAGGAATAAGAAACCTCTCCCCCTCTAGCGGGGGAGGAAAGAAAAGGAAGGCCGCCCCGACCGGGGAGGCCGAAGGGTCCTAGAAGGGGAAACCCCTTCCTCCGGACTACCCCGCCGACACCGGTGATGACGAAGAGGAGTGGCCACACAGGGCCAAGCGTCCGACGGAATCCTAAGCATCCGGGCACCCTAGTAATTCATAACATTCCTTTATTGCACAGCCTTTCCTTATGTCGAATATGATTATGCAGTCCGCCCAAGGTCGGGCTCGACGACTCGTCGAGCGGCTCCCTGGATTCGTCGGACGTGAACTCCCTTCCGACGGCTACCTCTCCCCGCCCTACGGACGACGCCGAAGTGTTGTCCCAACAGGCTCCAAGCCAGGAGGAGGTGGTCCTGGAGGTGCCACAAGACGACCTCCCGGACTCCAGGAGTAAAGGGGATAAAACCCCCCAGGGCTCCAAGTCCGGCTTTGATCCGGACACCGCGCCGGAATCGTCAACGGTTCCGGACCGCGGTAGGCGAACTCCTTCCAAGAGGAGCAAGCCTACTGAGCCGGCGGCCCCCGTCCAACCGGAGGCGCCGGACAATCTGCTGGAGGTGCTTAACGGCGCCTCCATCAACGAGGAGCACCGCACTATTATGAGTGTGGTGATCCAGAAGGTTCAGTCCGCGAAGAGCGGACTGACTGAAGCTTGTGCCAGCCTTCTAACAGGCTTTGAGGTAAGTGCAGGATATATAAAAAATATTACCGCATAGACAGTAGCCCTGATGCTCTGTTTGGCGTTCGAAAAGAAAAGCCGAATAGAGGATCTAATAAAATTCGCAGGAGTCTAACAGAAAAGGAGTCAATATGCGTATGCAGGCTTTGCTGCTGGCGACCGCCGCACTGACTGCGGAGGTGGGCACACTGAAGCAGGGCCTCGAGCGGACCGAGCAAGAGCTCGGCCTTGCCAAACGGCAGCTCGAGGAGAAAGAAGGTGTTGACACACGAACACGTCACCGTGTACCCTCGACGCCGGGTGAGGGAGTCCTGGATTAGGGGGTGTCCGGATAGCCGGACTATACCTTCAGCCGGACTCCTGGACTATGAAGATACAAGATTGAAGACTTCGTCCCGTGTCCGGATGGGACTTTCCTTGGCGTGGAAGGCAAGCTTGGCGATGCGGATATTCCGATCTCCTACCATTGTAACCGACTTTGTGTAACCCTAACCCTCTTCGGTGTCTATATAAACCGGAGGGTTTTAGTCCGTAGGCCAACTCCAACATACAACAATCATACCATAGGCTAGCTTCTAGGGTTTAGCCTCCTTGATCTTGTGGTAGATCTACTCTTGTACTACTCATATCATCAATATTAATCAAGCAGGACGTAGGGTTTTACCTCCATCAAGAGGGTCCGAACCTGGGTAAAACATTGTGCCCCTTGTCTCCTGTTACCATCCGCCTAGACGCACAGTTCGGGATCCCCTACCCGAGATCCGCCGGTTTTGACACCGACATTGGTGCTTTCATTGAGAGTTCCTCTGTGCCGTCGCGATCAGGAAGGATGCCTCTTCCCGTCTTTAAAGACGGCACCGTTACTAAGGGAGCCTTGGCTGTCGGCCAAACTCTCCGGCTAGGTGGTTTTCTTATGACCGTCTGTTCGGCTGTTCGCCGACGGTGACCTCTCGGGTCATCAAAAGCAATCTTCATGTCAACTCGGAACTCGACGAGCAGTTAGATCCAATAGAGATCTCTTCCGTAAACAAGCTCTTGGATCGCATCGCCGCCCTGGGGGTCGCTACAGATTACGACCAAGTTGGGCTTAAACCTGATCTAAGAGAAATTAACTCTCCCCAAGCCACCCATCACGTTGCCGTGGTCGAGGCGTAGTGTGGCGATCCTTCATCTAACCTAAGGACTAGCTACGTCCGGATTCCCGGTCCCTCCAAGCCGGATACCCGCGGAAGGGAGGGTGTAACTCAAGACCTGAACTTAGAATCAGGCAACGGGCTAGATTCATTGGACAACATCCAAGAATCCAAACTTCAGAGTTCGGAAACCCCTTGGACAATGAGTCTCAGATTGGGTGAGGTTTCGGATTTAACTCCACCCACCCACCCGAACATAAGTGATCTATCCCAAATCAGGCAAAAGCCCGAAGAAACAATACATCATTACTAGGCGAGATTCCTCCTGGTTATGAACAAGATAAAGGACGGCCGCAAGGAAGACGCAATCTCGATTTTCCGCAATAATTGCACGGACAAGGGAATCCTCAACGCCATAAGTCGTCGTGATATTACACGCTTCGCTGACTTGGCGTCCATAGTACAAAAGTACTGTGCGATGGAAAGCGCCTAGAAAACCGAAATAAAATTTTGGGACAATCCAGCTCTGAATAGAAACCTCGTCCGAAATAAAAGGGTGCATCATCGACAGACACCCGGGTTAAAAACCAAAAAACCAAAACCCTCTACAGGGCATGGAACCGTACTAGAAGGATGGCTTAATGGACCCTATAAAATTCATAATACAGAGGACGCCACACCAACTCACAGCCTTAGAGCATGTTGGATACTCCGGCAGGTGGCCAAAATTGGCGAAGACCTCCTAATCCCGGAGGCCGCAGAAAATCACCCCAGGGACACCAGTACAGTCTTAACAGTCTTCGAGACTTTCGGATCAAATAATATGCGAAAAAGAACACTTCGCAGTCTTGCCAAAGTTTATCAAGTGGTAACAATAAACCCATGGAGTGACACGGCTATTACTTTTAATGCCAGTGATGAACCTAAATTCCGAATAGCCCGAGCACCAGCCACATTGGTCCTCAGTCCAATTGTGGACGGCTTTCGGCTCACCAAGGTACTCATGGATGGAGGCAGCGAACTGAACCTCCTTTATGAGGAAACCATTCAAAAAATGGAAATAGACTGGAACCGCATCGAGCGAAGCAGCACAACTTTTCGAGGAATAATCCCCAGTCGGGAAGCGCGCTGTACAGGAAAAATCACACTAGATGTGGTGTTCGGCACGCCGGATAATTACAGGTCCGAAGAGGTCACGTTCCAGGTGGCCCCGTTCAGTAGCGGATACCACGCTCTACTAGGGCGGGAAGCATTTACAATCTTCCAAGCAATACCCCATTACGGGTACATGAAGCTCAAGATGCCCGGGCCGAACGGAATTATCACTCTCGCTAGTGATCCGGACATAGCGCTCCGCGCCGAAAACAAGACAGCCGCATTAGCCCTCGAGGCACTATCCGAAGCCCTAGCGGCTGAGGAACTGACTACGCTTCGCTCCACGGTAAACAGGGATGATGTGATACTCGACAAAAAATCCAAGTCCACCTCCTTTAAACCAGCGGACGAAATAGTCAAATTCCAGGTCCATCCAACGGACCCCAATAAAATAGCTTCCATTGGGGTACAATTAAACCCTGATGTAGACGCCGCACTGCAAGAATTCCTACGTGAAAATTGGGACATCTTCGCCTGGCACCCTTCAGACATGCCAGGAATCCCACGCAGGCTGGCTGAACATAGCTTAAATATCCTAAAAGGATTCAAACCCGTCAAACAAGCCCTTCGGCGTTTCTCCGAACCCAAGAGACAGGCTATGGGAGAGGAGCTAGCCAAGCTATTGGAGGCCGGATTCATCAGAGATATAAAACATCCGGACTTGCTAGCAAACTTGGTGATGGTACCAAAGAAGGACAAATCCTGGCGCATGTGCGTCGATTTCAAAGACCTTAACAAGGCCTGCCCAAAGGATCCCTTCCCCCTCCCTCGCATCGATCAAATTATCGACGCCACTGCAGGACACGATTCGTTGTGTTTCCTCGACGCATACTCCGTCTACCATCAAATCAAGATGGAAGAGTCAGACCAAGCCGCAACGGCATTCATCACACCATACTTCGGGCTCAAAAACGCCGGCGCAACATATCATCGCATGATTCAGACATGTCTGGCAAACTGTGGAGGCGTACGTGGATGATGTGGTCGTAAAAACAAGACACGTCAAATCTCTAGTAGACGACCTGAGGCTTACATTCGATAACCTCTGAACATATGACATCAAGCTCAACCCGGAAAAATGCGTTTTTGGTGTTCCAGCCGAAAAGCTCTTGGGCTTCATGGTATCCGGCAGAGGAATTGAAGCAAATCCAGCCAAGATCCGAGCTTTGTCGCAATTGGATATCCCAAAGGACCTCAAACAAATACAAAAATTAACCGGATGCGTGGCGGCTCTAAGCCGCTTCATCTCCCGCTTGGAAGAAAAGGCACTACCCCTTTATCGCCTCCTTCGGCGCACCGAACACTTCGAGTGGATGGATGCCTCCACGGCCGGACTCAATGAAATAAAGGCCATATTGGCAACAAACCCAGTCCTAGCCGCGCCAAATATTGGCGAACCAATGCTATTGTACATTGCAGCAACACACCAGGTTGTTAGCGCAGTGCTCGTCGTCGAACGAGAAACGGACGGACACAAATTCCCCCTTCAAAAGCCGGTCTACTATGTGTCCATTGTCCTCACTCCATGAAAATCACGGTACCCGCATTATCAAAAGATTGCATACGCGGTATTCATGGCATCCCAGAAGCTGCGACACTATTTTCAAGAGTGTTCGATAACAGTAGCCTCCGAAGTACCACTTAATGATATTATAAACAACCGCGAAGCAACGGGCCGGATTGCAAAATGGGCCATAGAGCTCCTCCCATTCGACATAACCTATAAGCCATGGCGAGCTATTAAGTCGCAAGTTTTGGCCGACTTCGTCGCAGAATGGACGGAGGCCGAACTCCCTAAAGAGTACGGCACATATTCAAACTGGATCATGCATTTCGACGGCTCCAAAATGTTGGCAGGTCTGGGGGCTGGCGTCGTTTTGACGTCCCCCACGGGAGACACAGTTCAATACGTACTCCAGATTATGTACACAGACTCCAACAATGCAGCCGAATACGAGGCCCTTTTACATGGTCTCCGGATGGCAGTATCCATGGGCATTCAACGCCTAGAGGTGCGCGGGGATTCGAACCTCGCGATATCCCAAATAAATGGAGACTTCGATGCCAAGGATCCGAAAATGGCAGCTTGCCGCAACGCCGTCTTAAAAATGCCAGCTCGGTTCGAGGGGCTCGAATTTCACCACATAGCCCGGGAAAACAATCAGGCGGCAGACGTCCTGGCACGCATCGGTGCAAAACGCGATGCAGTCCCCCCCCCAACATCTGCTTGGAAAGGCTGTTCAAGCCATCCATAGTATGGGAAGGGGAACCTGGCAATAACAGCCCGGACCCAACCACACTGTCCGGCACCGAACAATCTGACACAATCGGAGGCTCTGCCAATGAAATTACAACTTCAGCCCACGTAATAATGGTCGTCATCGCCCCGTGGACAGAACCATTCCTAGCCTACCTTACTAGGCAGGAGCTCCCAGAGGACCAAAATGAGGCACGCTGCATAGTGCGGCGATCTAAAGCCTATAAAGTCCATGAGGGAGAACTTTACAAGAAAAGCACTACCGGAGTCCTTCAAAGGTGCATCTCCGAAGAGGAAGGGCGGAAGTTGCTGGCTGAAATTCATGCCGGACTCGGTGGTCATCACGCTGCAGCTCGGTCCCTCGTAAGCAAGGCTTTCCGTACAGGCTTTTATTGGCTGACGGCCCATGCAGACGCTCAGGACTTGGTCCAACGATGCGTCGGTTGCCAGCATTTCGCAAACCAAAGCCACATGCCACCCACCGCCCTCCAAACTATCCCCATTACTTGGCCTTTCGCGGTCTGGGGGCTTGACATGGTTGGACCCCTTAAAGGCGGAACCCACAAGAAAAAATACTTACTGGTCATGGTGGACAAGTTCACCAAATGGATAGAAGCCAAGCCTGTTAAGACGGCCGAATCCGGACCGGTGATGGACTTCATATCCGGGGTCGTACACCGTTACGGTGTCCCCCACAGCATCATCACTGATAACGGCACGAACTTTACGGCCGACAAGGTAAAACTCTGGTGCAAAAATATGGGCATCAAGCTCGATTATGCATCCGTCTATCACCCACAAACTAACGGTCAGGTCGAACGTGCAAATGGTCTTATTATGAGCAGCATCAAACCTAGATTAGTGCGGTCCCTCAAGGAATCCAACACGCACTGGGTAGAAGAGCTCGACTCCGTACTCTAGGGGCTGCGGATCACGCCGAATCGTACCACCGGATACACACCATTCTTCATGGTGTACGGCGCAGAGGCGGTTTTGCCTTGCGACATCATTCATGACTCACCTCGAGTGCGCATGTACGAAGAAAGAGAAGCCGAACTCGATCGGCAGGACAGCTTGGACACCTTAGAGGAGGAGCGTGACATGGCAAAAGCCCGTTCCGCATTCTATCCACAGCAGGCTCGAAGATATCAAAGCAGAGAAGTACGGGCCAAAAATTATAACGTTGGCGAACTAGTTCTACGCCTGCCGGACAAGAAAAAGGACAAACTGAAGCCCAAGTGGGAAGGTCCCTTCATAATCGACCAAGTCCTGACTGGCGGAGCGTACCGCCTGCGAGATGCGTCGGACAACCGACTCGAGCCGAACCCATGGAACGCAGCCCGTCTCCGAAGATTCTATGCCTAGCGTCGGACTCTGTGTTCGTCTCCTACCTCTATCTATTTTTATATTTTATTTCTTACATTTCTCTCCTTCCCTTAAAATCTCATAAAGAGACGTGCTACCCGCGCTCACTATACCTGGGTGCTTCTTTAAACGGAAGCTTATTTATACGGGCTTCGCGCCCAACACATGTGTTAAACTTCCGCATGTACCTTTTCTTCACCATTATATGCATCGATATGACTTAAGTTTTGGCCAAGCTGGGTTGCCTGGCTCCTGTGCTTACCCCTACGTTCTCGATTATTCGGCTAGGTGGTAAAGGGAGCACCTCTGCGATTGTTACTGCCTGGTCAGCCGGATGTGTACCTCAGACTGGGTGAAGCCGAAAGCTAGCGTTCTTAAGGGAATATTTGGTCGGTGAACTAAAGATGACCTTTTTTACTTATTTATGTGCCCCCAGACGTTTTTTTTCTGTGTTCACAGTCCGGACATGCACTTTAGGGCATGCCTTCCAGAGAAAGGAACCCCTAACGGAACTATTCTCTCTGTAAGATGTTTCTTACTAACAATGTAATATAACATAACTAGTTGGGCACTTGTCTGATAAAGCACTAATGACCCCTACGCCTGGTCTCCATGCATACCCCGGTTCTTATATAACCGCTAGGGTATTCGTACACACTCCGAACCGTCAGGTCCCGAGGTCGAAGCGAAAAGGTCGGCAACGACAAACTATCTACAATCCGGCTAGAAGGCATTACACATGTCAATTAAAATTACATAGTCACTCTGACTAATTGTATTCCTCTTCAATACCATCTAACAGGCTGTCTAATTTACAGTCCTGCTGGGAATACTTTGCGGCCAATTCTACTTGGCCGTACACTAAGCTTACAGGGATCTCCTTCCCATCGGGCCCCACAGGTCCGACCTCAGCCATGTGGCTTGGGTCAGCCTTTGTGTACCGCGTCTTCACCACAGCCCAGGCCTCCCTAGTGCCCTGACGGCAGGCTGATATCTTCCACAACCGGAAGCGCCGCCGCGCTCCCTTCAGCTTCTCGGCGAGCTCTCCAAGGCCCTCGGGCATGGAGAGGGACGGTCATAAGGCTTGGGCAACGCCTTGCATCGCCTGCCAAACTCGCTCGTGCAGTTGCGAGAGCTCGGGAAGAAGGTCACCCGTAGAATCGGGCATCTCCTCTGCAGGACGACCTGTTAGCATACCTACAGACATAACTCTGTTAGTCGGCTTCCTCGCCGAACTCCTCTTTGAGAGTTCGTTCAAGCACTTACTAAATATGTCGCGTCGAAGCCGCCGATTCTCCTTAACGGAGTCCGACAGCTGGGCTCGAACATCTTTCAGTTCAACACCCAGCTTGGTGTTGGCATCCTCAAGATCATTCTTCTCCCGCCTCACCTTTGTCAGCACGCTCTCGCCAGCCTTTAGCCGGCGTAGGAGTTGTTGCCTGTCCGGATCTAGTCCGGCGCCATCTGCAATTTCATTTGTCAGATTTGCACATATGTCGCATTTCACACTTATCTTTTTGAAGCATATAGTACCAGAGGGGGTCTCCTTAGGCTCCCCTGTCACGGCCAATGCGGCCTCAAGTTGGGCTTGGCACTCTTTTAACTCCCGAGACAACTGGGTATTCTTCTCTGAAAGAACCTGCATATTACATGATCCTTAAATCAGTTATTCTCACTACTTCAAGTCTCGGGGGCTACTGGTATATATAACCATTAAAATTTTCTCACCCGTATGTCTTTTACATATTGCTCTGTGGCTCTGGCTAGACCATTCTGAGCGGCACGGAGATATGCATCTCCCGAATTGAAGGCATCCAACGCCTCTTGGGAGAAACAGGCGTCGCGAAGAACTGTCCGGCGACGCCTGTGGTTCATGGCACTTTCCACCTCGGAAGGGGTGGCAGATAGCCTGTCTGCGTCCTCTGTCGGAGGAGCGTCCGGTGCGCGCCTCATGTTCGCCTCCGCCTCCGGTCCGGGCTTTGGATCCTGGCTGGTGGAGGCACGATTGGCAACCTCTCCGGATACAGTCCGGCGAGGTCTCTTTGTCCTGAACAGAGCATGAGTGTTAATATGCCTCGAAGGAATAACACCTGGGAATAAGAGGGCGCACTATACCTTTGCACCGGCGCCTCAGTCCAGACTTCACTTCTTTTTATCCCACGGGGCCCTGCTGCCCCTTGTTGGTTAGTCGCCGCAGGCTCAGCCTCCCGCCTTAAGAATCTTCCCTGCAGAATACGGTTGTTGTCAGGAAACTAAAAACACACAAGGGCGGATTCCTTTTGAGGTGTTGGGACTTCGTTCTCAGTTACCTGGGGGGCTGGGAGTAGCCCTGGGTAATCGGCCATAATGGCCACCAGGGCATTGTCCCTGCTCAACTGATAAAACACCCCGTCAATCAGCTCCACCAAAATGTCCGGATCCTCTTCGGAGGCCGGATTGAGGGACCGTTCAGGATCCTCGGGCTGTGGAGGACGGCTGTTTATATCCTTTACTTCCTGACGCAGTTCCTGCGTAGGAGTCGTTAAGACTATGTATTTAATCATGGGAATATAAAACGGATGGGCAAGCAAGATTGTCTGCTTACCCAGCATGGAGGGTTGTACATAGTAAATCCACCCTGTGGGTTGACGCGGAGGAATTCCTCCTCTTCTCCCTTGTACAAAGAGGACAAGGTTTTTTCTAGAGCGGCAGCTGAGTCTGGCCCCTTACGACCATAACGAGTGGCGTCATCCTCCCTGTTAAAATCCCACATGGGGTGGCTTCTATATTGAAGCGGCTGCACCCCCCCCCCCCCCCGCATGATGCATGCGGCCATGACTCTGATCATGGTTAGTCCGGAATGAGCTAGCAGTCTTATCCGGCCCACCAGGTAAAGGACGTCCCTGTCACTTTCTTTCTGAGAGCTCCGTGGACGCCAGCTTAGGCGCTTCTTCAGGGGAACACTGTTGAACTCAGGGAAGCCGATCCGAACAGGATCTGGCAGCGGGACATCCTCTATATAAAACCATTCCGAAGGCCAGTCCTCGGACGCCCTCTTTGGGGTTCCGGATAAATATCCGGTCCCGGCGATGCGCCATACTTCGGCTCCGCCCACTTGATATATTGACCCCCTCTGAGAGCGGGGCAATATATCAAGTGGGCGGAGTCGAAGTATGGCGCATCGCCGGGACCGGATATTTATCCGGAACCCCAAAGAAGGCGTCCGAGGACGGCAGAATAGCCTCTTCCATAGCACGAAGTGAGCCTCAACACCTAAGAACAGTTCGCAAAGGGCAACGAAGCCCGCGATATGCAAGATAGAGGTAGGCGTGAGGTTGTGCAGCTGGAGGCCATAGAACTCCAGAAGCCCCCGGAGAAACGGATGAATTGGAAATCTGAGTCCCCTTATTAGATAAGGGACGAGGCATACCCGCTCTCCCTTAGAGGGAGTAGGGACGCTCTTTGCCTGCTCTCCGCCATTATAGGTGGCGAGTCCGGCTCGAACCGGGACCATGTACGGAGGGAGGAATCCCTTGGTCTGAAGCGATACTAACTCGCTATGCGGGATGGAGCACCTCTCCTAGTCTCCGGGCTTAGGGCTGGAAGGGCGAGAGGAGGAGTTGCCATGGCTGGCCATGGTGGAATGGACCTTTGTCGGATGCGCTCTGATGAACACTCGCGGAAGGGAGAAGGTGTGGTTTGGATCTAAATCCCCATTCCTTTAAATAGGCAGCTCATTTACGCGGCTAGGGGTGTAAATGTAAAAACACCCAGACTTTTCGTATTCGTTTGACACGTGGAAGACGGCCATTATTGGGCGTAGAAGCCAAGGAGCGCTACATTATAAAAATCGGACATTATTCAACAGGTACACGGAATTTGGAGAAGAACCTGCCTTGCAATGCCGAAGACAATCTACGCGCCATTGAAGCCTGGTTCGGGGGCTACTGAGGGAGTCCTGGATTAGGGGTGTTCAGGGGCTACTGAAGATGCGGGGCCGAATTATGAACATCTACAGTTGCATACAGTGCTGAAAAATTACTAACATGAGGTGTAGCATATGATGGTTGAGAGTAACTGGCCGAATAGCTAGAAGTAGAATGGCCAATTTTCCCATCCATTGGCAAAGTTGGATTCACATATTGCAAATCAGTTGCCGATGAATAAAAAGGTGAAACACTTTCTTGTATGCTATTGGAAATTTTAACATGAGGTGTTTCAAATTGATTAACCAAAACCATCATGTTGTTCATCGGCATATGGATTTGTGGGGTTGCCGATGCATGAGAGTTTGGATACATATGTTGTACGTTGCTAAAATCATAAGAATTTGAAGCATGAAAATTGTTTTGCACCGGCCCTTGCGCATAATTAGATGCATGATTGATAAAACTAGGGCTAGCCGATACATTATGCTCATTAGGTGATCCAGCAACAACATATGAATTATTTGCATCTACAAAAGGGAATTCAGTATTCATATTACCTTTGTAGATTTCAGCAACTTGATGACGATCTCTTCATAGCAAGAACGGGCCAGAGACCGTTCGAAACTTCGTCCCCAGCGGAGTCGCCAAAAACCGTGTTGACACACGAACACGTCACTGTGTACCCTCGACGCCGGGGATGATGCACCGCAGCTCACGTCAAAGGAGACCCGACCGACAGCGCGATACGCAAGACAGTCGGCGGGTGCTTTTGTAGACCCGAAACCCCGCTTGCCCGGGAGGGACCCCGTCAGGGCTTGCGGCGGCTATGGGCTGCTCCAGGTCGATTCGCTCGCCCCTAGAGCCTCGTGGATTCGCAGCCCTCCAACATGAAGAACTAGCGAAGAACGAGAAGAGAGATACAAGGGAGAGATAAAAAGTAGATGAACACGAAAAAGTAGTAGATTGATTTGTTCGATTGGGTGTTGTTCAATCGGCCGTCACCCCCAACATATATAAGAGGCGGCTGGACTTCCCGTACAAGCAAATGATTTATCTAGGCTTTCCTTACAAGAAAATTACATCAATTCACGTCCAAAACCCTAGTCAAATTCGGACTGGTTTTATCCGAACTTCCCAAAACTGTTCGGTTTAAACTGGCCGCACCTTGTGGGTCCTTTTTGCGGTGGTAAATGATCTCGGATGAAAACAAGCCCAAAAGCAATCTTGACTGTTTCGATGAGACGAACAACTTTCATGTTGAAGGTTTTTTTATTAGAGATCATCTTGAGGCTTAAATTGGTATCGCAACAGAGGCTATCTCCTCGCACTACCCGTCAAACATGTGTCTGGTGGGGCGCGCCACATCTCGCCTCGTGACAGGGCTGCACTCCGATTGCTCTAACTTTTGCATACGAACTCGGATTTGAATGATTTTTATATGAAAATCGATTGTTTCGACGAGATGAAGACAACCTGTGTAGATCATTTTTTCATTTGAGGTCGTCTTGGGGGCTTAATCGGCTAAACTGTACTTTGAATATAAGATTTTGGTACTTCGAGCATAGTTTCGGCCTTCGAGATGAAATCGGCCGGCGATGACCCAAGTTTCAAAGATGTTCATATCAATAATGCGGAACTTTTTCATGTAGATCACTTCTCCATTTGAGTCCATCTAGATAATCATTTGAGCCCATCTTCAGCTTCTGGTCGGATTGACTATCACAACCTCCACCCCGGCAGGCCTTCCACCCGGGTAAGCTTTCCGCACCGACAAGGTTTCACCCCGGCAAGGTTTTTACACCGGCAAGGGTTCTCTCTAGCTCGGCAAGGTTTCTACCCCGGCAAGAGTTCCTCTTCGGCAAGGTTTCTCCCTCGGCAAGATTTCACACCGGCAAGCTTCTTCGCCGGCAAGCTTTCCACGCCGGCAAGCTTCCCCGCCGGCAAGCTTTCCACGCCGGTAAGCCCTCTCATCGGCAAGGTTTTACCCCGGCAAGGTTTCATTCAGCCGGCACAGGCCGAATACTTTCTCACTCAGGGTTGGTCCGCGAAGTGTTGCCTCTAACTTTTGCATACGAACCCCGATTCGTGACCATGCCAAAATCTGGTGTCAACACATGCCCCCCTGTTTTTCGGCAAAGCTTGTGTGCCGAAAAATAACTTGTATTGTGTTTGTTCTAAGGGCGATGTCAACACTCCATCGGCCATTTATTTTCCTCAGGGCGATAATCAGGTATCGGCCATGTTTGTGCTAAGGGCGATAATCATATATCGGCCATTGCCCACTCAGGCTTCTTGCCACACAATTGGGTGGTATTTTTTCAAGTACTTGCCATTGAGAGCTCGAGGTAACAGTGCCCCTTGTACGGATTCCACCAAATAAGAGTTTCCGGGAACTATTCTTGCAATTCTAAAAGGACCTTCCAACCTTGGAGACCACTTCCCGAATTTTCTGTCTCTTGAACCAATCGGGAGAATTACTTTCCAGACGAGATCGCCAACTTGAAAATTCTTCAACTTAACTTTCTTATTGTAAGCCCTTGCTACCCTCAACTTGTCCTTCTCTATGGCCTTCAAAGCAGCCAAACATTTATCGGCAACCTCATCAATATTATCCATCATCAAGTTATAAAAGTCTACTACCGATGAATCATTTTGTTTGGCTATTCTCAAAGCATTCAAATTTACTTCCAGCGGTAAAACAGCCTCTTGACCATATACTAGCTCATATGGAGTCACCTTTGTAGCACCATGCCTTGAAATTCTATGTGCCCACAAAGCTTCAGACAACAACTCATGCCATCTCCTCGAATTATCCTCAATCTTCTTCTTGATGAGCTTGATTAAAATTTTATTTCTAGACTCGGCTTGTCCATTAGCTTGGGCATAATACGGAGAGGAATTGAGCAACTTTATATTATAAGATTCGGCAAACTCTCTGACTTGGTGTGACATAAAAGATGAACCTTGATATGTAGTTAACGTTTGAGGAATACCGAATCTATGAATAATGTGCTCAGTTATGAATTGAATTACCTCCGTATGTGTCATGTTCTTGAAAGGTACTGCTTCAGACCATTTAGTGAAATAATCAGTTGCCACTAATACGAACCGATGTCCTTTTGAGGAAGATGGATGGATTTGTCCAATGAAGTCTAAACCCCAACCTCTGAAAGGCCACGACTTGATAATAGGATGTAACATAGCAGCAGGAGCCAATTGAATATCACCAAAATTTTGACAAGCTTCACACCCCTTATAATATCTGAAGCAATCATTAATCATAGTCGGACAATAAAACCCAGCACGTCGCAATAACCATTTCATCTTGGGGGCCGACTGATGAGTGCCACAAATGCCTTCATGTATCTCTCCCACAGCAACTATTGCCTGGTCTTCGTCCAAGCACTTTAGAAGAACATCATCGACTGTTCGGCGATAAAGACCGTCATCTCTCACTGTATACTTGAAAGCCATACGCTGAACAGACCTGCCCACCCTTTCACTCGGATTGCACAAGTAATCAACAATGGGCTTCCTCCAGTCGGTATTGTCATCTGCACTAGATTTTTTGTTAAGGGCCGAATCAGTGGGTTCTGGTTCGGCCTCTCCTAAATTGGCAAGACAAGACATCGGTCTTTGAGAAATATGAAACATGCCATGATCAACATGATAGCCGGATGCTTGCTGTGCCAACTCATTTGCTCTCCAATTGTCATGCCTAGATATATGAGTAATGCTAAAACAATCCAATGTAGAAATTATATCTAGACATTTATCAAGATAAACATTAAGTGATTCATCCAAACACTGAAAGACTTTGGATACTTGCCGCACTACTAGTAACGAATCACCGTAAGCCTCAATATGTGTAACACCTATAGCAAGTAACATCTCTAGGCCGAATAACAATGCTTCATATTCGGCTTGATTGTTTGTGAAAAAATATTCTAAGCGGCATGCGGCTTCAAGAACAGCACCATGAGGAGATATGTAAACAATACCAACACCTTGGCCATCGCTACAAACTGAACCATCGAAATATAATCTCCATGGTACTAATGAGATCAAGTTGTGGATGAATTCCATGGCAAAGGCATCAATGGCATTGTTGAAGAAAATGGATAATGTGTAGACAAAAGATGTTGAAACCTTTGGCTTGGTCCTTCATAGTTTTTACTCTTTTCCTTCTTCACTTTTGCCGCACTTCTTGTAATGGAGGCTTGCACATAATTCTTATTTTGAGCACTTCCTTTGGGAACCCATGCCATGTCCCTTTCTTCAAGTTCTTGTGCACTAAGTTTGTGTAATTCCCTCTTTTGCCAATACGATAAGCCGAGTGGGCATCTCGGCTGTGATTCTGTTTTGACCAATGGCAATTCCTTTTTGGCCTTGTGCACTCTCAACTTCTTTTCTTCAGATTTGGCACTTTGACTCTCAATAATTGGTTGATTCGTCTCATTGCCTTTTGTAGCCAATGTCAACACTTTAATTGGCTCTTTATTATTTGAGATCAAATCTGAAGTAGCACACTTATGACCATCTCTTTTCACGCGGTAGACTTGCTTGACCACCTCTTTTTTCATCCATGGTGTCCGGACCGATTCCTTATAATTGAAACGGTCTTTAACATGTGACTGTTCAAACGTTGATCTTCTCGGAGCTGCATAATATTGGTGAGATGGTCTAAAACAAGATGGAGAATGTGCCCTTGTATCATACCTGTCCCATGATGAATATGGATCTACATGAGCATAGGGAGGCATCCACGGCATTGGCATTGGCGGCCCAAAATAAGGATATGAATATGTTGCATTGAAACTCTCACTTTGCCAATATCGATCCTCATATTTGCGCCTTGGGGGTGATCTTGGTTTCTTTGCATGATTGGGCCGATAAGCATTCTTCTCTTTACTCTTCTTTTGATATTTCTCCAATAGTTCAGCGAAGGTGATTTTTGATCTTTTACACTTGCGCTTATTTCGGCCTTTGTTTTCTTTTGGTTTGCTTTCATCGATCGTTGGATTTGCTTGCTGCCCCCCAGTCCATGGCGTCTCCATTGTAGCTTCGATGGAATTCTTGCCCTCAATATTATGTTCATTATGCTCTTTGACAACTTCTTTACTTGAAAGCTTGATCCCATCACCTGCAGTTTTACCTTCTCTTCAAACGGATCGGCTTGAAGTAGCCGATGCAAATACTTTCTGCCATCGGGACCAATCGGAATAGATTGGTCATCTCTTGGTGTCTCAACAAATTTCAATCGTCCTTTATCAATGGCCGATTGAACTATTTGACGAAACATGTGGCAGTCCTCAAAATTATGCTTGGACGAATCATGCAACTTACAATACATTCGTCCTTGGATAGATGGCTTGACATGGTGATCAAGAATTCTAATGTAATTATTTTTCAACAACAAATCAAAGATTTTATCACACATGTTTGAATCAAAGGTATACCTTTTGTTTACTAGCCGATCTTGTTGTGAGAACGGCTTTGGAGTTAAGCAAACGAATGGTTCAGATTTTGCACCACACCATTCGGCTATGCATTGTGTTTTGCACTCTATTTCCAATGTCTTTGGGTAAGATATTATACTAGCATCGGTTTTCTCAACAGAATTTAACCTTGGCTTTAAATTTCTAAAACGAAAATAGTTAGAACATACATGTCTCAATTGATACCAAGTGCAAGCCAAGTATGAAATAAGCAAAGCTACCCAAATAGATATGAACTTTAGATAAAGCAACGGGGAAAGCTTTGGCTGTAATAATAAGTCACTATCGGTCTTTATAAATGGCGTAATGGGTTGACCGATATGCTCAATAAAAACTTTATTGCTAGCAAGTAAATTACCCTTCTTCATTGGTCTTTCAAAATTACTTATGAGGATTTTTCTAATAGATGCATCAACAATAAAGTCCTGACCAAATCTGAAAATAGGTAAATTAGTTGCTAAACATACCTCTTCAAATATGTTGGGAGAGCACGATGGTGGTGTGACTTGAACAATATCTTGCTCCGCCTTTGGATGGCTCCCCAACGCCTCTTCATCATCTTTTTCTTGATTCCGTGCATCATTACATTGAAATTTTTTGTCGGCCGAACTTTGTTCGGCCACTTGTTCTTGCCCTTGAAGTTCATCAATTTCTCTGGCACGAAACTCATAGGGCAGGAAGTAGGTTCCATTAACTTTAGAAAAATCAAGTATGGTCGCTTTGCTATGCTTGCCATGCCCTTTCTCAATAATGCTTGCCTCTTTGCATTTGATGATTCAGAATATATACTTCTTGATTCGACTCTTTTAACTGGAGCACTTTCATGTTCTGAATAATCTTTCTTTACATTGCTTCTACCAATTGGCAATGCTTCTTTCACTTGAGCCAATTCTGTTTCTTTTTGTTTCTGGCGGCGAGCGGCGAAATTGGCTTTAATCTTTTTCTCAATTTCAGCCCACTTCGGATACGATTGCCCCCCAATGCTTTTAGATTCTTTCGGCAATGGCACATGGGTGTTGCCGAAACTTTGCAATTGTGTAGGGGTTGTATAATATGATGTAGTATTAGGTGAAGGCGTATGCATTGTTGTAAAACCATATTTTTGCTCGCCAATTTTATCAATTGGCAAAGACTCCTCTTCTTGTAAAACTCTAGCTTTTATTGCAGCATAATCAGGAAACAACCCCTTTTCATATTGTTCAAGGCAAAGAGCACTAATCCTCTTGTTTTGTGCCAAGCTCTTTTTTAATGCAGCCACAACCGCTTCTGGAAGGGATTGCTCCGCAACGCTTTCAGATTCTTTTGGCAATGATTCGTGAGTGCTGCCGAAATTCTTGAATTGTGTATAGTATGCATTATATGCTACAGTATTTGATGATGGCACATGTGTTCCTGTAAAATTTTCACTTATTCGGCTGTGACCATGAAGATGCGGGGCCGAATTATGAACATCTACAGTTGCATACGGTGCTGAAAAATTACTAACATGAGGTGTAGCATATGATGGTTGAGAGTAACTAGCCGAATAGCTAGTAGTAGAATGGCCAATTTTCCCATCCATTGGCAAAGTTGGATTCACATATTGCAAATCAGTTGCCGATGAATAAAAAGGTGAAACACTTTCTTGTATGCTATTGGAAATTTTAACATGAGGTGTTTCAAATTGATTAACCAAACCCATCATGTTGTTCATCGGCATATGGATTTGTGGGGTTGCCGATGCATGAGAGTTTGGATACATGTGTTGTACGTTGCTAAAATCATAAGAATTTGAAGCATGAAAATTGTTTTGCACCGGCCCTTGCGCATAATTAGATGCATGGTTGATAAAACTAGGGCTAGCCGATACATTATGCTCATTAGGTGATCCAGCAACAACATATGAATTATTTGCATCTACAAAGGGGAATTCGGTATTCATATTACCTTTGTAGATTTCAGCAACTTGATGACGATCTCTTCGTAGCAAGAACGGGCCAGAGACCGTTCGAAACTTCGTCCCCAGCGGAGTCGCCAAAAACTATGTTGACACACGAACACGTCACTGTGTACCCTCGACGCCGGGGGTGATGCACCGCAGCTCACGTCGAAGGATACCCGCCCGACAGCGCGATACGCAAGACAGTCGGCGGGTGCTTTTGTAGACCCGAAACCCCGCTTGCCCGGGAGGGACCCCGTCAGGGCTTGCGGCGGCTATGGGCTGCTCTAGGTTGATTCGCTCGCCCCTAGAGCCTCGTGGATCCGCAGCCCTCCAGCATGAAGAACTAGCGAAGAACGAGAAGAGAGATACAAGGGAGAGATAAAAAGTAGATGAACACAAAAAAGTAGTAGATTGATTTGTTCGATTGGGTGTTGTTCAATCGGCCGTCACCCCCAACATACATAAGAGGCGGCTGGACTTCCCGTACAAGAAAAGGATTTATCTAGGCTTTCCTTACAAGAAAATTACATCAATTCACGTCCAAAACCCTAGTCAAATTCGGACTGGTTATACCCGAACTTCCCAAAACTGTTCGGTTTAAACCGGCTGCACCTTGCGGGTCTTTTTTGCGGTGGTAAATGATCTTGGATGAAAACAAGCCCAAAAGCAATCTTGACTGTTTCGACGAGGCGAACAACTTTCATGTTGAAGGTTTTTTGATCAGAGATCATCTTGAGGGTCAAATCGGTATCGCAACACAGGCTATCTCCTCGCGCTACCCGTCAGACGTGTGTCTGGTGGGGCGCGCCACATCTCGCCTCGTGACAGGGCTGCACTCCGATTGCTCTAACTTTTGCATACGAACTCGGATTTGAATGATTTTTATATCAAAATCAATCGTTCGACGAGATGAAGACAACTTGTGTAGATCATTTTTTCATTTGAGGTCGTCTTGGGGGCTTAATCGGCTAAACTGTACTTTGAATATAAGATCTTGGTACTTCGAGCATAGTTTCGGCCTTCGAGATGAAATCGGACGGTGATGACCCAAATTTCAAAGATGTTCATATCAATAATACGGAACTCTTTCTTGTAGATCACTTCTCCATTTGAGTCCATCTAGATAATCATTTCAGCCCATCTTCAGCTTCTGGTCGGATTGACTATCACAACCTCCACCCCGGCAGGCCTTCCACCCGGGTAAGCTTTCCGCACCGACAAGGTTTCACCCCGGCAAGGTTTTTACACCGGCAAGGGTTCTCCCTAGATCGGCAAGGTTTCTACCCCGGCAAGAGTTCCTCCTCGGCAAGGTTTCTACCCCGGCAAGAGTTCCTCTTCGGCAAGGTTTCTCCCTTGGCAAGATTTCACACCGGCAAGCTTCTTCGCCGGCAAGCTTCCCCGCCGGCAAGCTTTCCACGCCGGTAAGCCCTCACATCGGCAAGGTTTTACCCCGGCAGGGTTTCATTCAGCCGGCAAAGGCCGAATACTTTCTCACTCAGGGCCGGCCCACGAAGTGTTGCCTCTAACTTTTGCATACGAACCCCGATTCGTGACCATGCCAAAATCTGGTGTCAACAGAAGGTAAGATATACCTTATAGAAAAAAAAGAAAATATAAAAGTGCAATTGCAAAAATATGACAGGATTAACATGGTTATTGTAGGGGCCACAACTGAGGTGGCGACCCTCAAGCAAGCGTTGGCCGAGGCCGATAAGAGAGCGGCCACGGAGCGCTCCGAGCGGGAGAGGTATGAAGCCCAGGTTGGTGAGGTGCGCCAAGAGCTCCAGGATCTCATGAAAAAACATGAGATTTTGGAGCTTGAATCAAAGACGCGAGCGTCCGAGCTCGCGGCAGCTATTGAAAATGCCAAGTCTGCCAAGGCTGAATCCCAGAAGGCCCTCCAGGAGTTGGATGTGGCGAAGAAGATAGCGGCGGGTAAGGCATTCTTTATGCAAAGCAAACATGTAAAAGTGAGCTTCTTGTTACTTACCCGAATCCGGAGCTCTCCAAGAGCGTTCGTAGATCTTCCCTGTAGCATGTCCGATGCCGCCGCATTCTACCGAGCCGAGGAGGGAAGCTCGACGAAGAAGGTGTTCTGGTCTCAGTATGCTGAGGCCGGACACCCAGTGCCCCTGAGCGACCAGCTGAAGCAGTTGGTTGAGCTCCACAAGGTGGTCGAACAGGCCATGAAGGGTGTTCGGGAGAAATTTAAAATATTACCTTCTGTGCGGCCGTTTATCAAATTTGAGAGATGGCGAGTCGTCGGCTTCTGCCCCCATGCCACTAGTGCTGGGATGTTCGGGAGAAACCTGAGCGCTCTTTTTCCCATGTATGGGTCCTTCGAGGGAGGCGCTCAGCACAACGAACAAGGCAATCGGACTATAGTGCTTGAACACTCTCACTTAGCCATAGAATTCTATAATTTTAAATTTCGGCGAAGCCCCTAGTGTTGGGAATACCGAGTTCGGGGCGCTATCCATGCCTTTGGCCGGACAAAGCCGACTCCTCACTCTAAGCAGCATAAGTCTTTAGGGACTCGAAAAACTTCTCGAACAGCGACCAGTCTCTCGCTTCATCATGACAGTCAGTTTTAGCTTTCTCTACTGAGGTGCTCCGCCCAGCTCAACTGGGGCACAATCGCAGTAGTTCTCCTAGTGCTACCTTAGCCGATACAATGGAACATAAGGCACCAAAACATAGGAGCCGGGCAAACCCAACTATTGACCCAAGACATGATTCGGAGCCGATGCATATAATGCTATAAGTTCGGGGTGCCGCACTTGTTAAAGTGTTCGGACTTCTCACACCATATAAGGGGGGTACTGAAGCCCCTGGCGTATTGACCGTACCAAAGTGTATGGGTGCAACATGTCATTAATGAACATATATTTGTCAAAAACAGTAATGCGAAAGTAGACAAAAGCTATGCATTGTTTATAAAAAGGTTGCGATCGAAGCAGAACGATACAAATGGTGCGATAAGCAAAAGTGGGACTATTTAACATGTCCTTTTCAGGGGCAGGCTGCGAAATAGTATGCAAAACAGGTATACTGCTCGTGATAGAGACCACCTGGGAGTTATATAATGCGGCGTAGCTTTTCTGCTTCCCTGCTTCTTGCATCGTTTGAGCGGCAGTTGGATTGCCGAACAGGTCTTCCGAAGTATGGAGTCCTGAAAGTAAGAAAAAATAAAGAAATCGGCAGCCCCTGGTGCGGTTTGAGCCGTGTTTCGGGCGTGCCGTGATGGTGCCCCTCCCCCTGTGCCCATGGTATTTCGAGAGCGTAGTTATGTACGCGATGCACTGGTTTCGCTAATTCGCGAGGGCTGGGGTTGGGGCCGCGTTGCTACGCCTGCTCGGAACGTGCCAGGCGGTCTTGTTGTAGGTTACTCCAGGCACGCTGGATGATGTTCGGACGTTTAATGGCCGGACTGGAGAGCTGCCTTGAGAGGCTGCTTTGTACTTCCGCTGCGAGGGCCGCCGTGTGTTCCTCCGTTCGGAGGGAGTGTTCGGTGTTTCCATTGACCGTGATTACTCCTCGAGGGCCTGACATCTTGAGCTTAAGGTACACGTAGTGCGGCACCGCATTGAACTTTGCGAATGCGGTTCGCCCGAGCAGTGCGTGATAGCCACTGCGGAACGGGACTATGTCGAAGATTAACTCCTCGCTTCGGAAATTGTCCGGAGATCCGAAGACCACTTCAAGTGTGACTGAGCCTGTACAGTTGGCCTCTACACCTGGTATGATGCCTTTAAAGGTCGTTTTGGTGGGCTTAATCCTCGAGGGATCTATGCCCATTTTCCGCACTGTATCCTGGTAAAGCAGGTTCAGGCTGCTGCCACCGTCCATAAGGACTCTTGTGAGATGAAATCCGTCAATAATTGGGTCTAGAACCAATGCGGCGAATCCGCCATGACGGGTGCTAGTGGGGTGGTCCCTTCGATCGAAGGTGATCGGGCAGGAGGACCATGGGTTAAACTTTGGGGCGACTGGCTCCATCGCATATACGTCCCTTAACGCACGCTTCCGCTCCCTCTTGGGGATGTGGGTTGCGTATATCATGTTCACCGTCCGCACTTGTGGGGGAAAACCCTTCTGTCCACTGTTGTTCGGCGGCCGGGGCTCTTCCTCGTCATCGCTATGCAGCCCCTTGCCTCTATTTTCGGCATTTAGCTTGCCTACCTGCTTGAACACCCAACAATCTCTGTTGGTGTGATTGGCTGGCCTTTCAGGGGTGCCATGTATTTGGCACAAGCAATCGAGTATTCGGTCCAAACTGGACGGGCCCTGAGTATTTCTTTTGAATGGCTTTTTTTGCTGACCGGATTTATAGCCTTTGAATCCGGCATTGACTGTCGTATCCTCGTTGCTGTCGCTGTTAACGCGGCATTTTTGCTTGTTTCGACGCGACCTGCCACTGTTGTCCTTGGTGTCCGAATTACCAAGGCTCTTGGTCAAGCTATTGCTACGAGGTAGCCAGCTGTCTTCTCCCGCGCAAAAGCGGGTCATGAGCGTCGTGAGTGCTGCCATGGATTTCGGCTTTTCCTGTCCAAGGTGCCGGGCAAGCCACTCGTCGCGGATATTATGCTTGAAGGCTGCTAGGGCCTCAGCGTCCGGACAGTCGACTATTTGGTTTTTCTTTGTTAGGAACCGTGTCCAGAATTGCCTGACCGATTCCTCTGGCTGCTGAATTATGTGGCTTAGGTCATTGGCGTCAGGTGGTCGCACATAGGTGCCCTGGAAATTGTCGAGCAATGCGGCTTCCAGGTCCTCCCAACACCCGATAGATTCTGCTGGCAAGCTGTTAAGCCAATGCCGAGCTGGTCCCTTGAGTTTGAGTGGGAGGTATTTGATGGCGTGTAGATCGTCGCCGCGGGCCATGTGGATATGAAGGAGATAATCCTCGATCCATACCGCGGGATCTGTTGTGCCATCGTATGATTCGATGTTCACGGGTTTGAAACCCTCAGGGATTTGATGATCCATTACTTCATCTGTAAAGCATAGGGGGTGTGCGGCGCCTCTGTATTGGGCTATATCACGACGCAACTCAAATGAGCTTTGTCTATTGTGTCCGGCCCGGCCGGATTTATTATATCCAGAGTGACGATCATCGTCACGTGTCGTGGGGCGTCCGCGCGATCCATAGATCGATCTTGTTTGCTTTGCCTTGTCCTCCAATATATCTCGCAGGTCTGGCTCATTTTCCCGTGCCTTAAAATGTTTTGAACGGCGCCGGGGTGCAGCTTGAGTGGAGGGCCGAGAGGCCTCTCTGTCGCGGCCATGAGGTGGCCGATCGGCCGTGTCATGCGCTGGTGATGTAGGTTTAGGTGCTTCCTCCTCTAATCGGGGTAGCAACCTGCGCTTTGGGTAGCTCTTGGAGGGGCGTTCGAGTTCATACTCTTCGGCTGCAAGGACTTCAGCCCAACTGTCGGCTAGCAAATCTTGATCAGCTCTAAGTTGTTGCTGTTTTTTCTTAAGGCTGCTTGCCGTGTCCATAAGCCCGCGTTTGAAACGCTCTTGTTCGATGGGATCCTCTGGCACGATGAATTCGTCGTCGTCGAGGCTTGCCTCGTCTTCGGAGGGAGGCATATAATTATCATCCTCGTCTCGTGAGGGCTGGCTTCTCCATCCTCCTGCGCTGAACCTTGCTGGAGGGGGTGTTCTTCGGCGCTATCCGGAGTATTATTATCTCCTGTGTCGGAATCACCATTTTTGCTTTGGCGGGATTTAGAGCGGCGCCGCTGACGCCGGTGCTTAGGCTGTTTCTTGGAGGTGTCATCCCCCGCTGCTCCATCGCCATCTCCTTCTTTTGGGGTATCCACCATGTATATGTCATACGACGAGGTGGCTTTCCATTGCCCTATAGGTGCTGGTTCTTGGTCGTCTCCTACATCGGCGTCCATACCGTCGATGTCTTCGGAGTCGAAGTCGAGCATGTCGGTTAAATCATCGACAGTGGCTAAAAAGTGGGTGGAGGGTGGGCTTTGAATTTCTTCGTCGTCCGTATCCCAACCTTGCTAACCGCAGTTCAGCCAGGGCTCTCCTGATAAAGAGATAGACTTTAATGACTTTAGAATATCGCCAAAGGGCGAGTGCTGAAAGATGTCCGCAGCGGTAAACTCCATGATCGGCGCCCAATCGGATTTGATCGGTAGGGGCGCAGGGGCTTGGAGTCTGGAGAGGAGTCCGGCCCCATGGAGTCATGGGCCTTGCGGAGTGCGGGGCTGGTGTTTGGCTCGATCGCCATTGGGCTCGCAGCCCCCGAGGCGGCGTCCAACCACTCGTCCTCGATCGACGCAGTTGGTTCCGAATCCAGGGTTGGAACCAATGCGTGCGCGGCCTCCAGGGCACTGTTCGGCGGCAGAGCTAGATCATGCCCATCGCGACAGTGCGACGCGCTCGGCTGTGGCACGAATCCGTCAAAGATCAAGTCCCCGCGGACGTCAGCCGTGTAGTTTAAACTTCCAAATCTGACCTGATGGCCAGGGGCGTAGCTTTCGATCTGCTCCAGATGGCCAAGCGAATTGGCCCGCGGTGCGAAGCCGCCGAAGACGAAGATCTGCCCGGGGAGAAAAGTCTCACCCTGGACTGCATCATTATTGATGATCGGAGGAGCCATCAGGCCTAAAAGCGACGACACAGAGGAACTCTCAATGAAAGCACCAATGTCGGTGTCAAAACCGGCGGATCTCGGGTAGGGGGTCCCGAACTATGCGTCTAGGCGGATGGTAACAGGAGACAAGGGACACAAAGTTTTACCCAGGTTCGGGCCCTCTTGATGGAGGTAAAACCCTACGTCCTGCTTGATTAAGATTGATGATATGGGTAGTACAAGAGTAGATCTACACGAGATCAAGGAGGCTAAACCCTAGAAGCTAGCCTATGGTATGATTGTTGTATGTTGTCCTACGGACTAAAGCCCTCTGGTTTATATAGACACCGGAGAGGGTTAGGGTTACACAAAGTCGGTTACAATGGTAGGAGATCTAAATATCCGCATCCCCAAGCTTGCCTTCCACGCCAAGGAAAGTCCCTTCCGGACACGGGACGAAGTCTTCAATCTTGTATCTTCATAGTCCTGGAGTCCGGCTGAAGGTATAGTCCGGCTATCCGGAAACCCCCTAATCCAGGACTCCCTCACTCAAGATGAAATTTTTTGTGCCTAAGGTTTATGAATCAATTAAAGCTCTTTATGTTTCTATGGATGAAAGTAAGAAAAGAACCGCTATGCTTAAAGCTAAAAGAATTTTTTTAGAAAAAGCGTTTTCTAGCAATTATTTCCAAAAAGTGATGAGGATCTTAAACTGATTGGTATTTCTTATATTGATTCCTTGTTTAGTAAAATTAAGATTGATGAAAAAGGGACTGGAGAAGAGTCAACTTTAGCTAGAAGGCGTCCCGATAATTCAGTGGATGAATATCTTATTGAGAAAATTGATGAAAGTGGGTTTGAAGATGTCAAAACTTTAACTAGTGATGTGCCCACTCTTTTGGATTACAAAGACTTTAATTATGATAGTTGCTCTTTGATTGATTGTATTTCTTTGTTGCAATCCATTATAAATTCACGCCATGCTTATAAACAAAATAAAGCTTTTACTAAACATATTGTTGATGCAATGATGAAATCTTTTGAAGAAAAAATGGAATTAGAAGTTTCAATTCCTAGAAAATTGCATGATGAATGGGAACCTACTATCAAAGTCAAGATTAAAAATTATGAGTGTTTTGCTTTATGTGACTTGGGTGCTAGTGTTTCTACAATTTTGAAATCTTTATGTGACGTGCTTGGTCTTACCGATATTGAATCATGTTCTTTGAATTTGCACTTGGCGGATTCTACTATTAAAAAGCCTATGGGAAGAATTAATGATGTTCTTATTCTTGCAAATAGGAATTATGTTCCCATAGATTTTATTGTTCTTGATATTGATTGCAATCCGTCTTGTCCAATTATTCTTGGTAGACCGTTTTTATGCACTATTAGTGTCGTGATTGATATGAAAGAAGGCAATATTAAGTTCCAATTTCCTTTAAGGAAGGGTATGGAACACTTCCCTAGAACAATAATTGGGCCACCATATGAATCAATCATGAGGGCATCTTATAGATCTCGAAACAAAGATGACAAAACTTAGATCCTTGATTTATGCCTAGCTAAGGGCGTAAAACTATAGCGCTTGTTGGGAGGCAACCCAATGAATATATTTTTTTGCTTTTTGCTTTCTGCTCTTGAGTGCTTGCACAATTATGCTAATGTTATGATTGTGTTTTTTGTGTTTTAATTAGTGTTTGTTCCAAGTAAAGCCTTTAGGATCTTCTTGGGTGACAGTTGCTTGATCTTGCTGAAAAACAGAAACTTTTGCGCTCACGAAAACAATTCTCATTTTTTACCAGAGCATGATAAAATGCCAATTCTTTCTGCAGAAGATTAATATACAAATTTCTCAGGTCGTCCTAAATTTTCAGAATTTTTGGAGTTTCATAAGTATTCAAAATATCCAGATTGCTACAGACTGTTCTGTTTTTGATAGATTCAGTTTTCTTTGTGTTGTGTGCTTGTTTCGTGGCTCTATGGTTTTGTTTGATGATTTTTTGCCATATAAAAGTTGGAATACGGTAGATATAATGCAAGAACAAAATATGAATTGGTTTGCTACAATACTTATAGTAGTGATTTGCTTTCTTATACTAACGGATCTCACGAAGGTTTTGTTGAGTTTTGTGTGATTGAAGTTTTCAAGTTTTGGGTTATCTTACGATGGATGAAGGAATAAGGAGTAAGAAGAGCCTAATCTTGGGGATGCCCCGGCATCCCAAGCTATTATCCAAAAGAGAGCAAGCAACTAAGCTTGGGGATGCCCCCGAGTGGCATCCCCTCTTTGTTCCAACGACCATTGGTATTTTACTCGAAGCTATATTTTTTATTCGTCACATATTATGTGTTTTGCTTAGAGAATATTGTATGATATGAATCTTTGCTTGTTTTATTTTGTGTTTTAAGTCTTGATTCCTTGCTGGACACACCTATTTGAGAGAGCCAAAATAAGTCATGACTTGTTAGAATTGCTCTCTATGCTTCACTTAAATTTTAATGAGCTATGGACTTGCTCTAGTGCTTGACTTATATATCTTTTAGCACGGTGTGCTTTAGTATTTTTGAAGAAATGCTCTCCTGCTTCACTTAGATTTATCTGAGAGTTAGTAAAATTTTCAAGAAATTCTCTCTTGCTTCACTTAAATTAATTTGAGAGAAAGAAATATTATGCTCATGATCTTCACTTATATTTGTTTGAGCTTGTCAAAAGCAACATATGGAAATTAGTTCCAAAGTGATAGATATCCAAGAAGGATATAATAAAAACTTTCATGAAGATCATTGGACAAAATAAACTTGATTCTTAGTAATATTTTTGAGATATAGTGATGTGATATGTGAGTCATTTTGATGAGTAATTATGCTTTAGTAAGAATATTGGTGTTATGGTTTGTGATTCCCTATGCAAGCAAGAAAGTCAATAATTATGCAATGAAATTATATCCTACTTGTGGTGCATTATTCAATGTTAATTATGCTTAAAGCTCGCTTATGATATTATTCATTTCTTGGTTGGTCGCTTCTCAATCTTTTGCTAGCCTTCATTTTGCACTAAGTATGATCACTACTTGTGCATCCAAAATCCTTTAAACCAGTTTTGCCACATGAGTCCACTATATCTACCTATATGTGGTATTCTTTTGCCGTTCTAAGAAAATTTGTATGTGCCATCTCTAATTTTCAAAATAAAATTCGCTTTTGTGTGTTCGTACCGCTTGCGGAGCGGTGAGGGGTGGCTAATATTTTCCATGCTAGATGTGGTATTCTCACGATGATTGTTTATTCACTTGTCATTGCATGAGAGTAAGGAAAAGGTATTAGGGATGCCTAGTCCCGAAATGAAAAAAGATTTTACTTTATGTCGTCAAATAATAAATTCTTTGGAAAGTGTTGGTATGGATGGCAACCGTGGATTCGGCTAGCCATGGAAAGTGAAAGTATGATGGAAAAGGGAATAAACTTTATTTTCTGTTTGGGAACCGCCTATGATATATCTAGCATGGAAAGTGTTGGGAACTCTAAGTCGTTTTTGTTGGTGGAAAGGACACACCTCCCAAAATGTTTTTATCTCTAAGTTTTTCGCTTTGAGCTTTGGCACCTCTACAAATCCCTACTTCCCTCTGCGAAGGGCCTTCCTTTTACTTTATGCAATTTTTATTTTTGAATTTGAGTCTCCATCTTCTCTTATAAAAGCACCAATAGGAGGCAATATGATCGTAATTGAGCATTGGGTGTAGTTAATATGCGAGTGTGTTTCATGAATGGACCAATGATTAAGCATGATGGGCTAGGGATAGCTTATTTTAGCGTTGTTATTTTGAAAGACATGGTTGCTTGTTGATATGCTTGAGTATTTAAGTTGTCATGTCAAAACTAGACTATTGCTTTGAACAATATAAAAGTCCAAATGTCCATGATATAAAGAAAAGAATATGATATGACATGGTAGGCGGCATTCCACATCAAAAATTCTGTTTTTATCACTTACCTACTCGAGGACGAGTAGGAGTTAAGCTTGGGGATGTTGATACGTCTTCAACGTATCTATAATTTTTGATTGTTCCATACTGTTATATTATCAATCTTGGATGTTTTATAATCATTTTATATCATTTTTTGGTACTAACCTATTGACATAGTGCCAAGTGCATTGTTGTTTTCTACATGTTTTTTACATCGCAGAAAATCAATACCAAACGGAGTCCAAATGCAACGAAACTTTACGAAGATTTTTTTGGACCAGAAGACACCCAATTGGCCAAGGCTGCGCCTCAGGGGTGCTCCGAGGGGAGCACAACACACCAGGGCACACTAGGAGGCCCAGGCGTGCCCTGGTGGGGTGTGCCCACCTCGGGTGCCCCCCGGACCGCCTCTTTGCTCTATAAATACCCCAATATTCCAGAAACCCTAGGGGGTTGACGAAAATCAATTCCAGACGCCACAGAGTCCAGAACCGCCAGATCCAATCTAGTCACCATCACGGAGGGGTTCACCACTTCCATTGGTGCTTCTCCGATGATGCGTGAGTAGTTCTTTGTAGACCTTTAGGTCTGTAGTTAGTAGCTAGATGGCTTCCTCTCTCTCGTTTGATTCTCAATACAATGGTCTCTTGGAGATCCATATGATGTAACTCTTTTTGCGGTGTGTTTGTTGGGATCGGATGAACTTTGAGTTTATGATCAGATCTATCTTTTTATATCCATGAAAGTTATTTGAGTTTCTTTGATCTCTTATATGCGTGGTTGCTTTGTATTTCTTCTTAGATATTTGGGTTTTGTTTGGCCAACTTGATATATTTATCTTGCAATGGGAAGAGGTGCTTTGTAGTGGGTTCAATCTTATGGTGCTTGATCCCAGTGACAGAAGGGGAACCGACACATATGTATCGTTGCTGCTAAGGATAAAATGATGGGGTCTATATCTACATAGATAGATCTTGTCTACATCATGTCATCGTTCTTATTGCATTACTCCGTTTCTCCATGAACTTAATACACTAGATGCATGCTGGATAGCAGTCGATGTGTGGAGTAATAGTAGTAGATGCGGGCAGGAGTCGGTCTACTAATCTTGGACGCGATACCTATATAATGATAATTGCCTGGATATCATCATGAGTATTTGAAGTTCTATCAATTCCCAACAGTAATTTGTTTACCCACCGTTTGCTATTTTTCTCGAAGCCACTAGTGAAACCTACGGCCACCAGGAATCCGATCGTAGTGTCGTGTTAGCAACATCCTATTGTTTCTCCGTTCCGACCCACCCATGTACACGAGCCCTGGCCGTTCGTATGCGTGAGTAGGCGTTCGAGACCCCGCCCGTATGTACACATATGTGGCCATATTTTTGTTTCTTGCACCCTGGCCATTGTACGTACGTGTACATGCTACGTGTGTGCCTCTACTACGACACGTGCGCGCCTCTACATCGACCAGTATGTACGTACATGTTCGCGACCAGAATGACAACGCTATGTACGCTTCGACTAGGTGGGTCTTGACTGTCAGGCACTTCCTTGCCTGCGAAGATGTAGCTGGTGGGTCCCAGCAGTCAGGGGGGCGAAATTGTTTTTTTTTTGCCCGGGCGCACTTCCTTGCGTGCGAAGATGTAGCTGGTGGGTCCCAGCAGTCAGGGGTAAATGTTTTTTTCGCGAAATACGGTGGCCCGTCTGATGGGTCCCCACTGTCAGGTGGAGGAATAATTATTTTGCACGTAATAAGGAGGCACTTCCTTGCTGCGGCCGTGGACCCAGCTGTCAGCCTCTCCACGTACAGTCCACGTCTGATGGAAGCCGTTCCTTGACCATGTTGACCACGCCGCACCGAGAGCACCAGGGCGGTGGATGACGGAGAGGCCTAGGAAGGGGACGACGCGGAGCCAGTGAAGACGCGGCAGTGGATGCCCACGCGTAGAGGAGTACGAGGGTTCACTGGTTCGCTGCGGTGTGAGGCTGCCGTCGCCGCAGAATAACAGGGGGTGTGGGTGAGTAGAGGGATGGCCTGGCCAGCGGTGGGAGTAGTAGGGGGCAGTGAGGCCTCCACCGCAGTGCAGCCAGCCACGGGAGGCAGGAGCACGAGGCACGACCGGCGCTGGTTTGGGCGGCTGGAGCAAGAAGACCAGAGGTTGAAGAAGCACTACGGCCGTTGGATGGACTTTGTACGGTCACTGGAGCTAGAATCGTGCATATTGACTAAGTTGACAAAGCCCTCCGTCCCGTCAACTTAGTAGGCCCACAAGTCAGCCTGCCACTATACTGGGTCCCAGCTAACAGGGGGAGTACTCTTTTTTTTGCATAATAAAGAGGCACTTCTTTGCGTGAGAAGATATAGCTGGTGGGTCCGAGTTGTCAGCGGCGGTAACATTTTTTTCACGAAATACAGAGGCCCTTTCAGTGGGTCCCTGATGTCAGGTGGAGGAATCATTATTTTGCGCGTAATAAGGAGGCATTTCCTTGCGCGCGTCCATGGACCCAGCTGTCGGCCTCTCCACGTACAGCCCACGGGGAGAGGAGTACGAGGGTTCACTGGTTCGGCTGCGGTGCGAGGCTGCCGTCGCCGCAGAATAACAGCGGGAGTGGGTGAGTGGAGGGATGGTCTGGCCAGCAGTGGGAGTAGTATGGGGATGGTGAGGCCTCCGCGGCAGCACAGCGGGCCACGGGAGGCAGGAACATGTGACACGACCGGCGCTGCTTTGGGCGGCTGGGGCAAGAAGACCAGAGGTTGAAGAAGCACTACGACCGTTGGATGGACATCGTTGACCACGCCGCGCCAAGAGCACCAGGGTGGTGGACGACGGCGAGGCCTATGAAGGGAATGACATGGTGCCGTGGAAGACACGGCAGTGGCTGCCCACGCGGTGGAGAGTACGAGGGTTGACTGGTTCGGCTGCCGTCACCGGAAAATAACAGGAGGTGTGGGTGAGTAGAGGGATAGACATGCCAGGGATGCGAGTATGATGGGGCCGTGAGGCCTGCCAGGCAGCACTGCCGGCCATGGGAGGCGGGAGCAGGCGGTTCCAGCGGCACTGGTTTGGGCGGCTGGGGCAGGAAGATCAGAGACTGAAGAAGCATGATTGTCGTTAGATTGACATCTAACGGTCCGACGCTAGTAGAGTCGATTGTTGACTAAGTTTCTTTTTTGAGAAACCTTGTGTACGCATGAACTTAGTAGGCCCACAAGTCAGCCTCCAAATCTGTGGCAGACAACATAAAGCCCATTTGCTATTTTTTATAATTTGCAGCCCATTTGCTAATTCTTAAGTAATTTATTACAGCCCATTTTCTGCCCAGGACCACGGTCAAAAAGTTCAACCTTATTTTGCATATTTCGGTGGAGTCCGAACTGTTGTAATCCTGAAATGATAAACATTTTTTAAGAACATATTGATTTTCCAAAAAAATGTTTTGTTTTTGTAAGCAAATAAGACGTGGGACAATTGAGTTGGTTTAAGGGAAAACCAGTGGTAAAAAAATCAGCGATGGGTGGGAAAAAACAACAAAAGTTAGGATGTAAATATGAAAAGGGAATTTTATGTGTTTTCAATGTAATGATACGTGTATATGAACTAGTAAAACTATAGGTAGAGATTAGAAAACGGATGTAGGACATGCGTTTCAAGAGGAAAATAAAACTGGGATGTGTGTTTGATTCAGTAAAAAAACTGCCTGCGGATGTTGTAAGACAAAATATAACTAAACCTGGCGGGCCAGAGGCCAGTAGATACCTGCTGGATCTTTGTGCCCCGTTGTCGTCATGGGCTGGGCCTGTTAAAAACAAAACCAACCCTGGGCAGTCTATAGCCCAGTTGAAACTTGCTCGACCTGGAAAAACAATATATGTGCTCAATAAACGAGAGAATTCTGCAAGTACAGACTGATAACTAGGATGCAGCATGGATATTGTTTTTTATCGTGATAGTAAGTGCATGCACTTGTTTCGAAAAAATTGGAGAACTGGGAATTCGAACGGCGGGTGCTTATGCTACCCATCAAATAAAAATCAGGTGCCTGAAAATTCGTTTCGGAACAAATGATTCAGCTTTATATCCACGTCGACCCTCAACATGATGGTTGGAAGCAAATGCAAGTTCATACCGAAAGATCGTTAACAACAATACCAACTTGCGGACAACAAGGTAGTACAACTACCAATACCAAACTAACTTATAATCTTTTTACTCCTGGCCCTAGTGTTCGACTGGTAGAAAATCTTGCAGAGGACCAGCTCCCGCTCCTTCTCTTGCTCCAGGTCCCCGAGGTGGTACTGGTGCATCACCCAGTTGGTCCTCTGCTGGTCGAAGTTCTTGTTGGTGTGCAGCACCAGAACCTTTTTTGCTGCCCGTTTGCCGGCCGTTGACCATCACCGGCAAGGTATTGCCGGTCTTGTGCCACATCGCGTGCATGCCGCACTCCGACTGTATCTTGCGACACGTCCACGTGCCCCTTTTGAACACCCTGGAATTGCGCTGGAAGAAATGCTTCCTTAGGCCACTCAGTGTGATACCTGCAGTATTGTGGAATACAGGTTTTAGTGTACCTAGTTGGAATTTTCATAACATCTTTGGCATGTTGCAGTCACTTGTTTCACTTTTTATTAACTATCAAATTGTAATTGCTTCACCAGGTCTGTGTCTAAAAAGAAAAATAGAGCTATAAACAAAGGAATATGTTTGTGTAAGTAGATGGCCGATCGGTGTCTTACCTGGAAGTTTCTCAGGTTGGGTGTAGCATATGCCGTGCTCGCTGTCGATGGTTGGTATGAACAAATCGATGAGAGATTGAAATCTCGTGCTGTCAGCAGTCACTTTGGCCTCAAGGTGCTCAATCAGCTCCTGATCTGTGGGATCAAACTTGACGCCAGTCGGCAGCACCGGCCAATCCTTCTTCGACTTGCATCGGTAATTCTAGTTATATGGTACTCAATGTATGATCAATCGACTGTTTTAAGTGAATGATGAAAGATTTCGACAGATAAGTGGTACTCCAAATCTGAAGTCCAGAATACCCGAACACGCCGCTGGGATTCTTGTGTCACCTCACGTGCAGCATGTTGTCACGTCAATTCAATGTGTGGACATGATGAATAATTTGACCGATGTATACTAGTACTGCTACTGTACTACTTACTAGTCGTATTTAGTGTCACAATTTATACAAAGGTTTAACTAACAAGTACGCACTTGAAGCCTAACTTATATATATATATATATATATATATATATATATATATATATATATATATATATATATATATATATATATATATATATATATATATATATATATATAGAACGACAGTTTGGGACACCTAGGTGCCCAGGCTCCTTGCCTATCCATCGTTGGATCGTGTTCAACGGCTGATTTGGCAACCAATGTAAATGCCTTAATTACTAGTTAATTTGGCAGGCTTCAATTCTTTAATCATCCCATGCATGCATGTCACCTCATAGAAAAGGAAAGAGATTAAAATAACAGACTGAATAAATATCAACATTTATTACCTCCTTATATAGCTCTTATTGTTTCGTAGAATAAATCACTAGGTATGTAAATACTCGTGTATTTTATATAATATCAGTAGTAGGTATACACATACCCACCACATAATTGGGTATATACATACTCGTACATATAATGTTTTTGCATGGTACCCGCATATATACATCATTTCATTAGTTGATATATGCATACCCACATATGTACATATTATTTTAGTATGTATATGCTACCCACTATTTATATAATTTTGTTAGTAGGTATATGCATGCCCGCGTATGTATATAAATTCGTTACTAGATAGAACCTAGAATAATTTATTTGATATATACATACCCGCGTATTTGATACTCATCTTTAATTGTTAGAAAACAGAAATAGAACATAATAGTTCAGAAAATTATTTACTAGGTATATATACCCACGCATGGACATAATTTTGTTAGTAAGTATTATATACCAGTATTAGATAGTTAGGTGACAAAAATACATATATTAGATACCCATAGTAGTTTAGAAAAATAAAACATTAATACGATTTATTATATGGCAAGGCTTGCATGCCTAATAGTTAAAAATAGAAATAAAATGTAAGCATGGAAAGTCTTGCATGAAGAATAGTTAGGAAACAAATCAAACATTCATTGTGCAGCGATACTTACCTAAAACAATCAAGGTGCCCGGGTACCTAGGTGTCCCACATAATATATATATGGCTTCTGCACAGCATCTCCATCATCATTATCAGTACATCCTATGCAGGTGAGTTAGGATGCACTTGATCCCAGGAAGGTATCTATCCTTCAAACCAGAGGAGTGCTTCAAACTAACAACAGTACATAATATCCAACAAAAGAGGGTCGTGCTACAGCAGCAGAATACATGGCTCAGTCTAGATATCAGCACGAATCAAGTTGTGCATATTTTCTGTTGGCATGAACCACATCGCCGCATGTCGGGTTTGCAAAAGCCATCCATCGCATGGAAGCTTGATGCCTTTCACAAACTGAAGATTATCTGGCAACAAGCTATGTCGACGAATCTCTGGATATGGTGATTCATGAAACCCATGATATGATGTGTAAACACAGCCCCCCCTGTCGGGGTTTTCTGGCTCCTCGAGCACCTATGGGGACGGAGCCCCTTCTCGGTTCGGCGGGGGGCGGAGGTCGCGCGAAGAGCGGATCGAGGCGAAGCACACAGGTATTTTTTACCCAGCTTCGGAGCTCTCCGGAGAGATAACACTCCTACTGCTGCTTTGTGGATTGTATTGAGTTCTTGCTCGGGAGCGCTGAGTGCTACAGTACACTCAAGCAGCTAACGAGACTGAGCGTTCTTCTATTTTCCTCTCAGAGATCGCTCTCTGGGGGCCGATCCATCCTTCTCTACGTTGTGCATGGGCCTCCTTTTATATGTTCAAGGGGTCTCCAACAGGTGGCAACGTAGGTAAGGGCAAAAATGGAAACATGCTGTGGTAGGTACAACTACCTACACAGTGTATCATACATAACCCTGACGGCAGGGGACAAAGGCATTAAATGCCTATCTACGTCGCCCAGACGGTGCAGAAAAGGGACCGTCAGGGGTGCCACCGCTTGCCACGATGGCGATCTTGTCAGCGCTGCATGCCACGGTGTACCCCTGGCTGCACAGCCTCCCGCCACGTACGCCTGGAAGGGTCCTGGAGCGACACGTAGGTGGCTGAGCTGGAGCGCAGGTACATAGTGGTTGCTTGCCGCGGCAAATGCCTTGCCGCGGCCGTTGTCTTGCCGCGTCCGGGAGCTTGTCGCTCGCCGAGTCCTGCCGGGACGCGTGGCGCGTCGCGGCAAGTTCTTTGAGATGCTCTGGTTGTCCTTCCCGGCAAGCTCCTCTTGCCGGGGTCTTGTGCCTCGAGCGGCCTTCCCGGCAAGCTCCTCTTGACGGGGACTTGTCTCCTTGGCTTAAATACTTTGTTCTTGAATGGCTCTAAAGAAACCATAGAGGGCCTTGGTGATCACCTGGCAGGCCTTGCCACGGGGTGCTGCGACTGCCCGTGCACAAGTTCGGGATACTAGGGTACCCCTACTTTAGTACACCGACAGGAGCCCCCGGGCCTGGGCCACACACGGTGCCGAGCACTGTTGGGCCAGGCCCAAAACAGGGCACGGGCACGTGCGGCCTGGGTCACGTCGCACCTTGCTCCGTATCCACCGCGTCCTCCCCGAATGGCACGCGTCGTTTGCGGCGTCGTGGGAGAGGTCATGGGTGGTTCCTTTATTCAGAAGGGCGAAACGTCTGCCCCCTCCCTCCTTATAAGCAGGGGGAACAGGGGCAGTTCGCCCATCTGCCCGTTGCTATTCCCTCCTCGAGAATCTCCGCCACTCCCCTTCTTCCCAAAGCCGAAGGAGAGCAGCGCCCCACCCCCATCGCCACCAGCACCACCAACGTCGCCGTCCTCACTCTCCATTCCCGCCATGGCTCAGAAAGCCGAGAAGGCGAAATCGGCCGAGGCGCAGCGGCTCGCGGCACTGCGGAAGGAGCGGGCAATCTTCCCTCCGAGGCTTGAGGCGGCGGAGATCAAGGAGGACTTCTACCTCTTCTGGTCGACGGGGACGCGAGCGCATCCGCGCACGAAGGTACTCCCAACCACTTCTTGGGATAAGTATCCCACTGGGTATCCCTTCTTTGCCTTGTTCTTCTATTGCGGGCTCTGCCCGCCCTTCTTAGAATTCTTTTGCGATGTCATGAACACCTACGGGCTCCACCTTCTTGATTTCACCCCCAATGTTGTCCTGACCATGGCAGTTTTCGCACATCTCTGCAAAAACTTTGTCGGGATCCATCCAAACGTAGCTCTTTTCCGCCATTTCTTTTCGCCTCGGGTTGAGAAAGGAGAGCCTTTATCCGGCAGAATCGCCTGGATCTCGAAAGCTGGCAAGAAGGATGCTTATCTGGAGGGAGAGCTCCGCAGCAAGTGGGAGGAGTGGAGGGCGGACTGGTGTCTGATTGTTGAGGAGAACCCGCAACCGTTTACTGCTCTGCGCGAAACCCCAGTAGTGCACGGCAGTGATTGGAGTAGCCTGGCCCCGGAAGATGACAGACTAAGGATCGCCGTCACCCGGATCCTACGCCTCAGGCTTGCCAGGCTTACTGTAGGAGCGGTTGGCGCAGATTTCCTCCGCCGCCGCATCGCCCCCCTGCAGGAGAGGGGGAGACCCGCCTGGGAGTTTCAGAATGCGGCGGATATCATGAGGTTGCGGCCGGGCCTCAACTTCAACTTCACTGTCCTGGAGCTCAACGCGATGCTCTAGGAGCTGTTCAAGCACGACCCACAGCATCCCGAAGTGTTCTAGTTGCCGAGGGGCGTCGTCCCGCTGTGCAACAACTCCGCGCTCGACCGTATCCGTGCAATAATGCCGCTGTGCGACTCGCATGGAATTGAACCAGCCTGGATAGAGCCTGCGGATGATAGAAGTGCCGGTCGACGCCGATGAGAAAAAAGGCCTCACCCGGGACACCACCGACGATGAGCTCAAGCGCATCGCCACCAGGATGGAAGAGGCGGCGGCAGCTGCCGCTGCGGGCGAGTTTGGGTTCACCGTGGAGGAGGCAGAGGCAGCAGAGGTGGCAAGCCTTGCCGACCGAGAGGAGCTTGCCGGCGAGAAGAGGTCCGCCGAGCACGACGTCGGGCCGAGCGGGCCCGCCGAGGACACGAGCGGCTCGCTGGAGATCGGCTCCTCTTCCTCTTCGTATTCGGACAGCTTGCCGCAAGAAGAGCCCCTGACTCCACGAGCAGAGCCCCCGGTTCCACAAGCAGAGCCCCCGGCTCCATCAAGAAGGCGTCTTCGCAAGGCCGGGGACGTAGCGGAGCGGCAGGCGAGTCAACCCCCGCCGCGCCGCACGACACGCTCCACCGCGGCAAGTTCTGTTGCCGCGGAAACACCTCACGCTGCAGCGGCAACTGGGGCGGGGTCCTCTCGGCCTGCCGCTCCAGCTCCCGCCAAGCGGCCAAGGGATCCTACTCCTCCGCCTCCTCGTGCCGGAGGTGGGCCAGGCTTTGACTTCTCCGCGCTCAGCTCCGACGAGGAAGAAGAAGAGTAAGATTCTTGTTGTACTTGCATGTCTTCAATACTTGCCGCCTTGTCTTGTATCTCATTTGCTTTACTCTGAACTTATTCCTTTTTAGGACGCTGGCCCAGAGAATGGCAAATAGCGCCAAGGTCCCGATGATTGTCATCGAGGATGATCCCACCGTGGGAGCAGGGGGTGCGCCTGAGACAAACTTGTCGGACCCGACAGCTGTTCCTCAGAGCAGCCCCCAGTGCAGCCCCCAGCGTAAGTATATGGTTTACTTCCAGCTGTTAGGCGCGCATGGATACAATGTGCTTGCTGATATCTGACCGTTGGCTTGTGTAGGAGCAGAGTAGCTCCACCAGGAGCGCCCGGAGGCCACCCCTGACGTGCCACCTGCTTCGACTACGTCGCCAAGGGAGAGTTCTCCGGCAAGGGAGAATCCCCCGACAAGGGAGAGCTCCCCGGCAAGGGAGAAGTCTCCGACGAGGGAGAGCTCCCCGGCAAGGGAGAAGTCTCCGGCAAGGGACAGTAACGACGACCCCCCGGCAGCGGAGATCCCAACTACCGAGCCTGGTACAGGTACTCCTTGCTTCTAAACTTCCCTTGGGTTCTTCTTTTTGGATATTTGCTTGACTTTTCTTCCTTTTCCGGTCATCAGATCCATCCACTGTGGAGCCGATGGAGACCGAGGTTGTTATTGATGACGCCGCTGCCACCGAAGAAACGGCCGGCGCTGATGATCCCGCCGGTGAAGAGGCCGCCAAGGCTGCCGCCGCAGCAGCTAACGAGGGGTCCGGCGATCGTACTGACGACCCTGGGGCCGCAGGAGCGATAGGCGCTACACCGACCGCCGATCCTCCCGCCGCTGCCGCAGCGTCAGGCTCCGAAGAACCCCAGCCAGGCGTCTACTTGAAGGCTGGCGCTGGCATCTTCATCAACCTCCCCTGGGCGTCAACGTCCAGGGCGCCAGTCGAAGGAGAAAGCTTTGACGTGGAGGTGCTTGCCTCCGCTGGGCTGACGTTGGTCAACGCACCAAGCAGCAGCAGCGACGAGCCCGAGGAGGAGCGACTGCTGCGGAAGCTGGTGTCGCTCTACCGCGCCCGCCAGGCCAAACTGGAGTCCCACGAAGCGCTTGTCGCGAAGGCGGGGGTGGACGTGGAGAAGCACGCAGAGGAGCTCCGAGGCCTCAACCAGGCAGCTCTCCAGTCGCTGGCGGCGGAGCGGGTGCAGCTCGATGAGGCACAGAAGGCTTTCATCCTTGAGAAGGCAGAGGTTGCAGAGCAACAGCGGCTTGCCGCCGAGGAGTTATCTGCGCGGGACGGTGAGTTGGTGCAGCTGAAGGCCAGCCTGGACAGCCATGAAGAGGAGCTAGCTGCGCACGAGCAAGCACTCAGCGGAGCCCTAAAGGAAGCAAAGGACGCTGCCGCAGCTGCCGAGGCCGCCAAGAAGGAGCTGGAGGCGAAAGTGGCGCAGCTGGAGACTGATATCAAGGAGAGCGGTGAAGCGCTTGCTGCGCTCAGGCATGAGCGCGAGAAGGACGCCTACACCTTTGGCGAACTGCAGGGTCGTCTCACCGAGAAGGTCAAGGAGCTTGACGCCGCCAAGGACTCCAAGGTTGATCTTGAGCTGAAGCTGGCTGCTTTGACCAAGACGCTGGACGGCGCCAGGGAGCAGGAGGCGGCCTTGAAGATGGAGATGAAGGCCGACAAGGCGCTGCTGGAGAACATCGCCGCCACCCAGAACGATTTCAGGGGAACTGTGGAGCGGTGGACGGAGGGCCTTGTGAATGCTGCCGCAGACATCGACAAGGAGTTGGCGCTGCTGGGGATGGAGGATCTCGGGTATTCCTCTGACGGGAGCCTCCCATCCAGCGCCAAGCTCACCTTGTTCTTCAAAGGCGTGGCGACGGCCCTCCAGCAACTCCGGGAGAGGATCCCAAAGCAGCTGGCCGATGAGTCGCGCAAGATCTGCACGGGAGCTCTCAAAAAGGAGCTGATGAAGGTGGCCTTCCGCAACCCAGGCCTCCGCCTCACTAACATCCTTAGGTCCCTGCCGCCGGAAGCTGATCTGGAGGAGCTCGAGACCCTCATCGCACCCATTGTGGACAAGGAGAGCGGGATCAAGAGGGTTGAGGGCGACCGTGCGGACTAGGCCGCCTATTTTCTTCTTTTCTTGTCGTTGCTGGTCATGTTATGAAAACAGTCTATTAGAGCCGCGACAGGCTATCTTGTAATATAACTCTGTTTAAGGTCATGATTGCAATGCTATTCCCTTTACTCGATTCCTTCCTTTGTATGTTTTTGCCCTACGCTTTTAGGGAACTTGCCGGCGTAGGCGCCTTTGTCGCGAGCGCTGAGTGCGGGACGTCAGCAGCCTGCTGGCGGTGCCGTTACCGACAAGAAACCTTGTCGTGACTAGTCGCAGCTCGCTTAAGTTGCTGAGTGAACTCGAAACAAAGTAAGGGCGCGACTCTAGTCGCAGCACACTTAAACTGTTGAGCGAACTCGAAACAAAGTAAGGGCGCAACTAGCCACGAGCTGGTTCCTCCGCGCACAGGTTTTCCATACAAAGCATGGTCGTTCAAGGAAAATAACTTAAAATTAAAAAATCTGATTGCTCAAACTTTGGCACTTAGCTTTTCTGTCGTTTGCTCCCCGGCAAGGCGAAATTTTTCCTGAACGACGCCGGGTCCATACCATTATCTTCCCCTTCCCCCCCCCCCCCCGGCCAACTTGTGGGCGAAGGATCCTTAATTTCCTTGAAAGATAAAAGAAAGAAAGTAGAGAAAATAATGATATGGAGCCTTATGGCTCGTTATTGCTTACCGAGGGTGCTTGCTGCACAAAGTGTCAGATAATTCATGCAGAAAGGCATGAAATTGACAAGGTGTGTGGAGCACGTGAGTTTTATTTATGCACAGGGTCTGCGCCTGGCTTTGTACAAAGGATTACATGCAACAGCGGCAAGACTTGTACAAAATGGTGGTTGCCGGACAGGGTCCGACAACCGCGCCTTATGGGTAAAACTTATGAAGATGTTCGATGTTCCAGGAGTTGCTCACCGGAAAGCCATCTTCGGTCTCAAGGCGGACAGCGCCAGGCCTAGTGACTTGTTTCACCCGGTAAGGGCCTTCCCACTTCGGCGTCAACTTGTTGGAATTCTTGGCGGAATGAACGCGCCGAAGAACAAGGTCGCCTTCCTCGAGACTTCGGGCTTTAACTTTGCGGCTATGGTAGCGGCGCAAAGCTTGTTGGTATCGAGCAGCTCATACAGCAGCCTGAAGACGGTCTTCCTCAAGGAGCAGCGCGTCATCTTGTCGCAGCTGCTCTTGCTCAAGCTCATCATAAGCGAGCACTCGAGGTGACCCGTATACGAGTTCCGTGGGGATAACTGCCTCTGCTCCATATACTAGAGCGAAAGGTGTCTGGCCGGTGGCTCGATTTGGCGTCGTCCTGATCGACCAAAGAACCACCGGCAGCTCCTCGATCCAGTTTCTTCCGCACTTGTGCAGCCTGTCGAAAGTCCGGGTCTTGAGTCCATGCAGCACTTCAGCATTTGCCCTCTCTGCTTGACCGTTGCTCCTGGGGTGAGCAACAGAAGCGAAGCAGACCTTGGCGCCAAGGTCTCGGACGTACTGCATGAAGGTGCGACTCGTGAATTGTGTACCGTTGTCGGTGATGATCCTGTTAGGGATTCCGAAGTGGCAAACAATCGACCTGAAGAACTTGACTGCTGACTGTGCTGTCACCTTCCTCACTGGTTCCACTTCCGGCCACTTTCTGAACTTGTCGATTGCGACGTACAAGTACTGAAAGCCCCCGACTGCTCGGGGGAAAGGGCCGAGGATGTCGAGCCCCCAGACCAAAAATGGCCAGGATAAAGGGATCGTCTGGAGAGCTTGAGCTGGCTGGTGTATCTGCTTGGAATGGAATTGGCACGCTTCACACTTGGTTACTTGTGCAGTTGCATCCTGGAGGGCTGTCGGCCAAAAGAAGCCCTGCCGGAACGCTTTGCCGGCAAGCGCTCTTGCGCCAATGTGGTGACCACAAATGCCTCCATGTATCTCTGCCAACAGCTTCTGTCCATCTTCCCGGGGGATACACTTCAATTTCACTCCGTTGAGTCTTCTTCTGTACAGTGCGTTGTCGACGAACTGGTACATACTTGACTGTCGGGCTACTCTTTCCGCTTCTTCTGGCTCATCGGGAAGTTCTCCTGACTGGAGGAAACGGACGATCTGTTGTGCCCATGCTAGAGCCTGTGGCTCGACAACAAGGACTAAAGTCATATCTGCTACTGCGGGAACATCCGCTTCTACGGCGAGAACCTGCGGTTCAGCCGGAGCTTGATGATCCCCGGCAAGCTTGCCGGAGCGAAACTTGTCGGGAGCGTCTGCTACAACAAAACAAACCCTGGGGCTTGTCGGAGCAGACTGCTCCTCAGCACTCTTGGCGTTGATCTTGGGGACCTTCTTGGCGGCGGCTTCGGGAAGCTGTGCCGGAAGATAGTTACCAGAAATCAACTTCCTCTTCTTGCTCTGTCCAGTTGATGGTGTCACGGATGGTTGAGTCAGCTTGAGCACAAAGATCCCTGGTTCCATAGGTAACTTAAGTGCCACACACTTTGACAGGCCGTCAGCGATGTCGTTTTGAGCTCTTGGAACATGTTCCATCTGTAGCCCGACAAAGCGCTCTTCCAGCTTCCTCACTTCATCAATGTAAGCTTCCATCAACGGACTCTGATAATTCTTGTTCACTTGGCGGACGACAAGCTGTGAGTCACCCCTGACAATGAGTTGCTTGATCCCAAGGTCTGCCGCGATCCTGAGGCCGGCGAGCAATCCTTCATACTCTACAGTATTGTTTGTTGCTTGCTCCTTGGGAAAGTGCATCTGGACTACGTACTTGAGGTGCTCTCCGGTGGGTGCGACAAGCAGCACGCCAGCATCGGCGCCTTGCAGCGAGAAGGCACCATCAAAGTACATCAGCCACTCTTTGTTTGCTTCCTTGACGGGGATGCTCGTCTCTGGAATTTCTTCGTCTGGTGTTGGCGTCCACTCTGCTATGAATTCTGCCAATGCTCTGCTCTGAATAGTTGAAGTGCTCTCAAACTTGAGGCCAAAGCTTGACAGTTCCAGTGCCCATTCAACAATCCTGCCTGTTGCTTCTGGATTCTGCAGTATCCTCTTCAGCGGAAAGCGAGTGACAACTGTGATCTCATGTGCTTGGAAGTAATGGCGCAGCTTTCTCGAGGCCATAAGAAGGCCGGAAAGCAACTTCTGCACACCAGAGTACCTTGACCTAGCCCCCTGCAGAAGGGAACTGACAAAGTAGACTGGGCGCTGCACCATTTTCTTCTTCTGTATCCCTTCGCACATCTGCGCAGATCCATCTTCGTCGGGACCAGAGCTTGTCGGGGAAGCCCCCTGCTTGTCGCTGGATGTGCTTGCCGCGGTCGCTGGCTCATCATCTGCCTCTCTTTCCGCTACTAACGCAGCACTAACCACTTGATTGGTTGCCGCCAAATATAGCAGCAACTTCTCTTGTGGTTTAGGTGCGACAAGTATTGGAGTGGAGGACAGGTATCTCTTCAAGTCCTGCAGCGCAGCCTCCGCTTCCGGGGTCCATTTCATTGGACCTGCCTTTTTCAAGATCTTGAAAAACGGCTGGGCGCGCTCAGCAGACTTAGAGATAAACCTGCTGAGAGCCGCCACGCAGCCGGCAAGTTTTCGTACATCCTTGACGCGCTTCGGTGCTTCAATCTACTCAATGGCCTTGATCTTGTCGGGATTGGCTTCAATTCCCCTCTGAGACACGAAGAATCCGAAAAGCTTGCCGGACGGGACTCCAAACACGCACTTCTCGGGGTTGAGCTTGAGGCTGATCTTGCGTAGATTTGCAAAAGTCTCTTCTAGATCTTGAATCAGAGTTGCTTTGTCCCTGCTCTTGACCACTATGTCGTCCATGTAGGCTTCCACATTTCTGTGTATTTGTGGCTCGAAAGCAGTATGGACTACCCTTGCGAATGTTGAACCAGCATTCTTCAAACCGAAAGGCATTCGTACGAAACAGTACGTGCCACATGGAGTGATGAACGCGGTTTTCTCCTCATCCTCTTCTGCCATGAAGATCTGATGATATCCTGAGTAGGCGTCAAGAAATGAAAGCAAATCACATCCGGCCGTGGAGTCAACAATCTGGTCAATGCGCGGCAGGGGGAATGGGTCTTTGGGACAAGCTTTATTGACATCGGTGAAGTCGATGCAAAGCCTCCATTTCCCGTTTACCTTGCGCACGACTACAGGATTGGCCAACCACGTGGGATGGAGCACTCCTCTGACGAGGCCTGCTGCTTCCAACTTCTTGATCTCTTTGGCGATGAACTCTTGGCGCTCCACTGCTTGTTTCCTGACTTTCTGCTTGACAGGCCGCGCATGAGGACATACGGCAAGGTGGTGCTCAATTACTTTCCTGGGAACGCCGGGGATGTCAGATGGTTGCCACGCAAACACATCGACATTCGCCCACAGGAAAGCAACGAGCACGCTTTCCTATTTAGGGTCGAGAGTGGCACTGATGGTGAAAGTACCACCAGTGCCGTCCTCCTTGGCGGGCGCCTTCTTGGTTGCTGGCGGAGCTGCCATCGTCTTCTTACACTTGCCGATGGAGCTCGATGGTGCGTCCTCGACGGTAGCACAGCACTCCGAAGAGGTGCGCTTGCCGGAGTGGGCATCAGAGCTCTTGCCGGACTTGGTCTTCTTCTTTCCCCCGGGAGCTTCAGCGGCAAGTGTCTCGCGATCTGTGGCGGCTGCTGCTTCCCGGTATATCTTGTCGGCACAAATAAGAGCGTCTTTCCTGTCGCCATGTACAGAGATGACACTTATCGGGCCTGGCATCTTTAGCATGTTGTATGCATAGTGAGAGGCCGCCATGAATTTGGCGAGCGCTGGACGGCCGAGAATTCCATTGTAAGGCAATGGAAAATCGGCAACGTCGAAGGTGATCCTCTCAGTCCTGAAGTTCAGCTCGCTGCCAAATGTCACCGGCAGCGTGATCTTCCCCTTCGGCTTGCTCCTTCCCGGGTTGATTCCTTGGAATGTGCGATCTCTTCGAGCTCGCTCTCAGGGACTTGGAGTCTCCGGAGCACAGCGGAGGAGATCAGGTTCAAGCCGGCCCCGCCGTCAACTAGCATCTTAGTGACCTTGAGGTTGCGGATAGTTAGTGAGACCAACATCGGCAAACACCCGGCAGCAGTTGTGCGATTGGGGTGGTCCTCAATATCAAAGATGATAGGCGTGCTGGACCATTTCAGAAGCTTGCGTGACTCAACGGGTGGTTCTGCCGCATTGACTTCCCGCACCCACTGCTTGAGTTGGCGGTGTGAAGTATGCAGAGAAGCACCGCCGTCAACGCACAAAACTTTTGTGGCTTTCTGGAACTCCTGCTCGCTGGTCTTGGCGTCATCCATGTCTTCGTCGTCGTCGTCTTCATCCTTGTCGCGGCCGCGGGGAGGTCTGTCGCCTTGCCGCTGCTTGGCGTTGCCGCGGCGTCCCCCCCGGCCGGTGCGCTTCGTACCGGATCCTCCAGCACCTCCTTGGGCCTTCTCCTTGTCGCATCGCTCGTATTCGGCCTTTTGCAGCTCAACGAGCTGCTCGACCTTCTTGCAGCTCTGGAGGTAATGGCCTTTGGTGCGGTGAATCTTGTAGTACTGCTTGTTTGTGCCGTCCTGCTTGTCGGCGGCCGCCACAGCCTGGCAGTTGGCGCATGCGGCAACCTCCTTGCCGGAGCTACCAGTCTTGGCTGTCTTGGCGCCACCTTCGTTGCCGGACTGCTCGACAACTAGCACATCTTTGCCTTTCCTCTTCCTGTTGTTCCGCTGCCGGTTTTTGCTTGCCGGGGCGGCATCATCGCTGTCAGATCCTCCTGTTCCTGTATTTTCTCCGGGGAGTTTCCTCCCTTCCTCAGCACGTGCACATCTGTCGGCCAGGACATACAGCTCACTGACGTCTCTGATCTTGCACATCGCCATCTCCTCCCGCATCCTGCGGTTACGCATGTTCTGGTGGAACGCACTGATGACCGCGCCAGGGTGGACGTCTGGGATGTTGCGTTGCACTTAGCTGAATCTCTGGATGTACTTGCGCAGAGGCTCCCCTTCCTTCTGGGCAAGCAGGTGAAGATCACTCTCCTGGCCATGAGGTTTGTGGCCGCCTGTAAAGGCGCCGACAAACTGATGGCATAGGTCCGCCCAGGAAGATATGGAGTTTTCCGGCAAGTGCATGAGCCAGGACCTGACGTTGGGCTTGAGCACCAGAGGGAAGTAGTTGGCGAGGATCTTGTCGTCTCGCCCCCCGGCAGCCTGCACCGCGATGGTGTAGATGCTGAGGAACTCCGACGGATGCAGCCTGCCGTCGTACTTCTCTGGTACGTCTGGCTTGAAATTCTTCGTGCTGGGCCACTGGACTTGCCGTAGCTCACGAGTAAACGCAGGGCAACCTACCGCGTACGGAAGATCGCCTGGTTCCCCTGGCGCTTGCATGTCGACAGCGGGGCCAGCGCGTCGGTCTGATTGACGCCATGTTTCTCTTCGGCGCTCGATGCGGGTACGAGCGTCTTCTTGCAGCCGTTCGTGAAGAACGTGGCGCTGATCGCGACGAGTTCGCAGATCTGATGAAGCAGTGGAGTCGCTGTCGTGGCGGACCCGGCGAGTCGGCGATCTTGGACTTCGGGGCGGAGAGTGCACGGTGGTTGCACCCCCCACCGGTTTTGTCGCCATCGGCTCGCACCTGGCTGGCCTGCCGCGGCTGCGATGTGGTCACCGGCCGTGGAGTGTCGCCATTGGCGAAGCCGATGAGACTCTGAATAGTGGCCCTCCAGTCGTCGATCTTGTCTGGCGTTGGAGGGAAGTCTAGGAGCAGTTGAGCTCGTGCCAAAGCTTCTGCTGGAGTGGCGGGTAGCGGTGGCAAACGGTGCGAGGAGCGGGATATGCTCGGACTTCCAACGATGTTAGAAGGAGCAGTATTCCGTCCAGGCGACCATGCCTCGCTCGCGCCAGCATGTTGGCGTGCATGTTGGCCTTGAGCATCCCGGGATCCGCCAGCTCGATTTGGGTCCAGCGAGCGTATGGTACCGTGAGTACCGCGACGCTGCCGGTTCTGTGCCTCTTGAGATGGGCGCGGTGCGTCTACGGACGCCCGGTCGTCATGGGAGCCGGCTATGCTGCCGACGGGCAGCGCGGTCTTGTCCTTGGACTTGGTGGCACCGTGGGCTCCCTCGTCGACGCCCGTTCTTCCGCCGGCGTCCTCCCCACCGGCCGTTTGCTCCGGCGGCGGTGGATTCGACGCGGACGGCGCAGCCGCCTCCGAAGCCTTCTTCTTCGACGGCATGTCGATGAAGTCGATGAAGATTTAGCTCGCGTGAACGCCGGATCAGGTTCACACAACCTCGACGCCCCCTACCTGGCGCGCCAAAGATGCCGGGGTTTTCTGGCTCCTCGAGCACCTATGGGGACGGAGCCCCTTCTCGGTTCGGCGGGGGGCGGAGGTCACGCGAAGAGCGGATCGAGGCCAAGCACACGGGGGGTTTTTACCCAGCTTCGGAGCTCTCCGGATAGATAACACTCCTACTGCTGCTTTGTGGATTGTATTGAGTTCTTGCTCTGGAGCGCTGAGTGCTACAGTACACTCAAGCAGCTAACGAGAACGAGCGTTCTTCTATTTTCCTCTCAGAGATCGCTCTCCAGGGGCCGATCCATCCTTCTCTACGTTGTGCATGGGCCTCCTTTTATATGTTCAAGGGGTCTCCAACAGGTGGCAACGTAGGTAAGGGCAAAAATGGAAACATGTTGTGGTAGGTACAGCTACCTACACAGTGTATCTTACCTAACCCTGACGGCAGGGGACAAAGGCATTAAATGCCTATCTACGTCGCCCAGACGGTGCAGAAAAGGGACCGTCAGGGGCGCCACCGCTTGCCACGATGGCGATCTTGTCAGCGTTGCATGCCACAGTGTACCCCTGGCTGCACAGCCTCCCGCCACGTACGCCTGGAAGGGTCCCGGAGCGACACGTAGGTGGGTGAGCTGGAGCGCAGGTACATAGTGGTTGCTTGCCGTGGCAAATGCCTTGCCGCGGCCATTGCCTTGCCGCGTCTGGGAGCTTGTCGCTCGCCGAGTCCTGCCGGGACACGTGGCGCGTCGCGGCAAGTTCTTTGAGATGCTCTGGTTGGCCTTCCCGGCAAGCTCCTCTTGCCGGGGACTTGTCTCCTTGGCTTAAATACTTTGTTCTTGAATGGCTCCAAAGGAACCACAGAGGGCCTTGGTGATCACCTGGCAGGCCTTGCCGCGGGGTGCTGCGATTGCCCGTGCACAAGTTCGGGATACTAGGGTACCCCTACTTTAGTACACCGACACCCCCCCCTCGCGAATGGAAGTTGCATAGCACAATAATAATCGCCGGTGATATGTTCGATGATTGGTTGGATGATCGGATAATTGAGCCCGAGGAATAAGAGTGGTTGCCGAGGTTGTAAACCCGCCTCCAGTTGAATACGCCTGGCCCAACGGAGCTGGGATCTTTCTCGAACACGAAGCAGCCATAGCCATCAATGTCAAGAACGCCCCACGCATTGTACTGCATGTGGTTTGATGTAATGGTTTGGTCAATTTGGTACGTGCGAATGAGCATCAAATGACCGCCGTCAGCTAAACGAGCGATAAACCACCACCCATCGGCTGGTATGATTCGAGGTCCTGGAATCATGAAGGCCAGCGCATTTGCGTCTGCTGCAACAATTCAAATTGGAGACCAAAAGGACAAAAATAAACAATCATGTTCAGAGTATGTGTGGAATTAAGATTATTATAACAGTGACACATATCATAGACAGAGAATTGCAATGCCGTGGTCATAATCATACCCCAAGTTTAAAAAAATAAGCCAATGGCTTTCATATTCTAGCAATATGTCATGGTTCAAACATCATGTAACAATGAGAGGAAAACAGCTATGACAGCGCCTACTCATATTCTACCATAGCACTTACTACTACTGTTCTCATATCAACTCTAAGCAATAACATGCGTTGTTATAAAAATCTTGTAAATGAGAGTAACATATAGCAATCATGATGTTATGCTCATAATATGTATTCTAAAAATCATTAGATGCCAATTGTTCTCATATCAACTCTAACAATAACATGTGTGGTCATAAAAATCTAGGAAATGAGAGGAACATATAGCAATGATGTGGTTATAGACATGTTATGCATTCTAAATTTGTAACAAATGAACATGCAGTCGTGTTCATAAGGTAAAGATGAGATGAGATAGAACAATTACACGACGATAGATTCCACCAGTATAGGCAGCCAATCTATGCGTCGACCACGTAAACGATGCCATCATGCACTATAGCATAAGACAGAAATGTTGCCTCAACAGGATTGATGATGAGCCATAACCATGTATGCGACCAGATTCCAGATAGACTAATCCCATGTTGAATAAGGCAATGAGCTTGTAATCCATGTAGTCTTCTGATGGTGTGGGCACTTCGCAGATTACAACTTTCTGCAAACAGAGGTCGAGCCAAAAGCTTGACGCGTCTCATGCGTAGTAGGCAGGAGTGTCCAGCGGGCCGCGAGGCTCGATTGCGGCGGTATCCAATGATGGAAGGGTGATCTCTCGCTGGGTGTAGATATCCACATGACGCCACGGACTACCGGTGTGGTGGATGAGGACGATCCAGTTAGCCTTCATGCCCGGCAAGTAATGGCCGCGCATGAAGAACAGGTGGACGGGTAGTGGTAGCATGTCGAGGGGCACCACGGCAACCTCCGTAGGATCATCAATTCGGTGTCTGAGCCACCTACGAGGATCAGGCATCAGCAAGCAGGGTGTCTTGAAAAGAGCCGGCCGGTTGCAGACGAGTAGACGGTACAAAGACACCGAGCATGCGGCCAGACGGACGGTGCTGAGTAGGTCCATACGACTACAGATCTGCTCCAAGAGAACATCGGGGAGGGAATTCCAATCGCGGCTCTGCGTGTCAATCGGTTCTGCCATTGGGGTTTTCGGTGCCTGCGAGCCAGCAGGGAAGTGGATTCCGGCGGGCGAGCGAAGAAGCTTCTCCTCGTGTGGCCGAGCAGTGAGCGGGGGGATATGGTATACGCGAGCTACTAAGGAAGATGGCGCAGGCGGGCGAGCAGTGAGCGGGGGTAAATGGTGTGAGGCCGACGATGGGGAAGAGAGGAGGAAGAAGAAGAGAGGAGGAAGAAGAGTGGAAGACGGGGAAGAAAGTGCATTCAATCTCAATTCTACTAGTACTACTACCAGGATATACAGTCCTTCGGAGTGTAAATAGTTACACCGATGACATGTGGGTCTACCACAACAGGGCCCATATGTCAGTTAATGGAGGACAGAGGCGTGTAGGCGTATTTGCCGAAGCGTGCTCTACTGGCAAACATGATGGCAGTACTGGGTAAGGCTAATTTAGTAACACCAACACGCTAGTTCAGCTTATTAATTACGTGTCCCATCTGCTGCTGCGTGTATTGTCACTTCACTGCGAAGACTAGTTGAATAGTTCTCTCTGACCGAGATGGGGAATAATGGATCGAGAGGACTTCCTTTCTACAGTATCCCTATGCCTCTACGCTCACTTCACTCATTTTGCTCCGTACCTAGTCACTTGTTGAAATCTATAGAAAGACAAATACTCCGTATTTGGGAACAGAGGGAGGTTTTACTCCGTACTATTTGGGAACAGAGGGAGTATCACCATATGGAGGAAACAGAGGAAGCTTGAAATATGAACATGTCAATGGGAGGGAGTAAGCCCCATGCATGCATGCATGCAACATGCAACACTCGCACGTACACATGGACGCATGCAACACTCACACACCCATGCGGCACACAGCACACGATGCAACACACACGCTCATGCTCAAGTGCTCAACCTACTCCCTACGTCCGTGAACGACTGTACATTTAGAGATTTACACATTGACCAGGGCATAATTAACGCCCAAAAGTAGCAGACTTATGTGTGCATGCGACCATTGAGATAATAAGATTAAATGAAGGTCGTTGCATGCTGTAATTAAGGATAGACATGTAGCCTATACCTACAGCACAAGTTGGTGCATTAGTCAATCAATATCGATTTAGATTAAAGGCTAAATGCATTGTAAGTGTAGATGTACATCATGTACTACACTCTTTGTTTTATAGCCGATGTACACTCTTTGTTGGAAGACCGAGGGAGGACACGTGCATGCACTCACATACACAGCCAGGGTGGTTCGCGCGCAAGGGTTGGACTCATGTCGCGCCTGCATAAAGTTTTGTTTAACTGATTTCTTTGCTCTGCCAACTGATAGGTGGGACCCAGAAACCAGGTGACAATTTAACCAGTCAACAAATTGCCATGTCGACTATGTGGCCGGTCAGTAGGGTGCAATACAGTGCTCTACGATGAGCTAGTGATCGTTTAATCGCCGCAAAACTATATATAGTGACCGTAAAGAGCGTATTGTTACATACGTTGACCGCCAGTGTATTTTTCTCGTTTCAAATTAAGCCATATTAATCGGAAAGGACGCAGTATGGACTACTACTAGTACTAGTACTGCTTTGATGTGTCCCGTCAACTCGCCGAACGAGGAGAAGCTTGCTTACTACGCCTCTCCCTCGCCCACGCGCGCGGTGGTTTGCGGGATGAGGAGAGGGTTTTGACTACAGCGCCCTCTCCCTCTCCCTCTCCCTCTCCCTCTCCCTCTCCCTCTCCCTCTCCCTCGCCCTCGCCCTCGCCCTCGCCCTCGCCCTCGCGGTGGACGTGCAGCAATACAATCGGTGTCAGATTGCTAGAAGCATATTGTACTGTAGTATCATCATTGTTGGACCTTCCGAAGAGGCGAAGAGCCAAGTGCAAGGTTCACACGAGTATGAACTGTTGAACCTCCCGAAGAGGCAAAGAGCCAAGCGCAAGGTTTTGTAGGAGTTTTTGTCCTAGTAGGAGTGTACTACAACTATAGCGAACGATGCTACTGTATGATGCCGCCACGTCACGTATATCCAAAGTTGTGCCACCTTTTTTTCTCAAAGAGCGTGTTGGAGCCCGTGCAACAACCACACAAGTTGCACGTACACATAACACATTTACTAGTAATAAATTCTAAAGGAAAAATGCCAGTATGCCACACAAGTTCATCTCCAATTCATGTGATAAATTTGTGCACGACTAGTCTACATATATTCACAGCGCTACCGTTCACAATTACCGTACTCTACTTACACATTATAGATGGGCTACATGTCCTCCTCCAGGTTCCAGTCCCAGGTGTTCTTCATGGATGGCACGATCCATAGCGATGGGCAACGGGAATCATTGTCGCAGCTTTCTAGTCCGGTTCCACACGATGGAGACTCGTCCAAGCTGAAGCGGCATAAATCAGGGATAGCGTGTCCCAGCATGTCGTTCATCCGGCGGTGCGCACTGAAGACACAACCATGCTTCATGAACGGAAGGCCTTCCGTGTCGTGCACGGAAGGTGGCATCCGCTTCACAATGGGGTAGCTGTCCCCGATGAAAAGCGAGTACTCTCCAAGAGTGTTCCTTGGCACCCACGTAGCATCACGGGGGTCGAACTCGGCGCCGTTCATCTGGTACGCGCGACATCCCAGATCTGGACACATGGTGACGTACATAGTCAAGGTCCATGCATAATAATGTTGTGCTCAAATATGGCGGTCAGTAATACTGTATAGCAAATAGTACTACTCCGGTATAGAGGAAGTAAAATAACCGGCTTATTATATATAGCCACTCTTGCCTACATGGATGAGATAGTAAGACATGGAAAAACAAAAATGGGGGCACCTAGTGGGTTCAAGTCTTCAAGGGCCTAGCTAGCTATACGCATCCTTCAAGGTAAAAAGTACTCCTACTAGTACTACAAAGTATACTACTAGTACAACAATGAAAGAGAAGGCGAGAGGGTTAAAAAATGGAATACCTGGGTAGATGGTGACGGTCCGGTCGTGGTAGATTGTGTGACCATGTTGCACATCAGTGGTACCATGGGTAACGAGTGCTAAGATAGTTGATCCCAATATGCCAAAGTCAGCTACAAGGTTCCAGGTTAGACCGAATCGCGGATGCAAATCCACATCCAGGATCGGCGATCTTATTTTGATCGGGGGATGACTGGTCCCTGCAAAATAATGGAGTACCGTCAGGGATGCAAATGATGGTTTGTGCATTCCATTTGTAATCTACCGTACCGTAGGATGTCAACCAGATGAAACAAGTCCCCTGGCTTGTCACCGCGAAGATGCGGCCTAGATGGCGCACGACGTCTTCGAATGTGTAGGGGTACAAATCTGCCGCCGCCAACATGCGCCAGCCTCTGCCGTTACTGCCTCCTGCATTGATGGCAATCCTTATGTCGAACACCGCGATGAGATAGTAATTGTCGTAGCCGCGTCGCTTTGTCGGCGGGTCCGCAATTGCTATCTTCTTCAATCTCATGTAGGCATCATCATACGTATTCTTGCCCAGCCAGTCCGGAAGGCCGATCCCAATGGTGGAGAAGGGGTCTACCGGAACGGCCGCACTGCTGTGGATGTTGTGCAAAATCATGGTGGTATCCGGCCACAGGTATGCAAGCCAAACTTCGTTGGCACCGACCCAGACCTATATATAAGACGGTGGGCAACGGAAAAATTAGGGGATGGAAATGGAATAACTAAGTACTACATGATCAAACTCCATTACTGACCTGCTCATCGGACAAAATCCGACTACCTCTCAACGTCGGAAACTCTAGCGGAGTCAACGTGCAACCATGGCCAGGGAGCGGTGGACTGTTCGAAGGATCGTCCCATAGAAGAACCTTTTCCTCGAGGACGCATGGAAGACCAACAAGCATGGCCTTTTCCCAAGCCTGTTTAAGCAGCGCCTTGAAAAAGTTGGTGCAGGAAGCACCGAGTCTTGCGGCGGTGAGGACGTCGGAGTGGCATGCGATTTCTCCCAGAGGATCGTCGTCCAAGGTCTCCCAGCCCCGACGAGGAGGAGAACCGCCTGGCGAATCCATGGGAGCAGCGACGAATTGCCTTCTCCTTCGGGGGGAGGGGAAGGAGGAGATAAGAGCGTAGTAACCGCAGGGCCTTGTCCCTTCCAACTGTAGATCGTTCCTCCGCGAAGGGGTGAGGCTATTATTTACTACTAGTACTAGCATTATGGAACGTTATGGGATTGCATTATACTGTAAATAATAGCACTAGTAAGAAATTTTTGGCACTAGGTAGTAGTTTTTGGCGTTGATTAAGAAATTTTGGGTATGTTTTTGCCATTTTTTGTACATGCCAACTAGTGTCAAAAAACGTCTTACATTATGTGACGGAGGAGTACGTACTCGTACTATAGCAGTACTAGTACTACTTTTCTCAACTAGTAGTGCGATGTACTGTACTTCTAGTCTAGTCTCGTATAGTGCACCAGTTTTGAACTCTTCAATCTCAGGGCCAAGGAGCTACAGTTGGAAGTGGAGGGTACTACTGTTCTCTAGAACCATCGTTGTGCCATCAATGCAGGGGAAGTACACCTGCGTAGTGGCCTAGTGGGTACTCTCGGTGCTCTATTCAGCCGCTCCTCTCACGCACACACTAGCAGCATGTTTATCAGTGATGGTTACTGCGGGGGTAGAACATTTGAGTTATTTGATACAGCGACACTAGGCTTTTCGCTTCCATTTATGGAGGTGTAATGGATCTCGTCGAACTTTGTTAGTAGTTCCTTCTTTATGAATGAGATGAAGCAAAGCTTTTGCCTCCATTTCAAAAAAAACACGTCAAGAGGAATTTCTTTTATAGTGGAGCCGATAATGGAGTGAAGTCCATGCGTGCAACGCCACAAGCTACAGAGTAGTAGTAGAGCACTTTACGTACAGAGCCTTATTGCACGGTTCCCAATGCCCCGCCAGGCTTTTCCGGCTACTCGGGCTTAATTGGGAGGCGCTAGTTTAAATATGCTACTAGCTGATGAGGAAGCTGCAAGCGAGGTGCGGCTAGGGCGAGCACGCGAGGCACGGGATGCTAGGAAGGAAAACCCGTTCGCGTGGCTAGGCTGTCCAGTGCACCCAGATTGTGGGGCCGCACGTCCGTTTGACTTCAAAACTCAAACTACCCGTGTAAAATATTGGCTCACAACGAAGTGTAGTAGTGCTATTTTAAAAAAAGGCCGCCGTGCGTTCGGCCGGGATCGAACCCACAAAACGAGGTATACACTCCCGCGACCACTAGTAGTACTCGTTGGAGTACAACGCAACCTAGAATCGCCTTTTGTCGCTAGTAGTACATACATTGTTCCTTACAAGAAACCACTAGAATGCCAAGAAACTACTACCACTTGCATGCGTGGCAGACTTAAGATAAGACTACCTTATCAACCATTGTACATGCTCTTACCAACAAAAATCCTCAAGTGACCTCCTACCTCCGGCCCATCCACCTAGTCATCCTCGGCCATGGGACGCAGCTACCGCCGCCGGCAGAAGGCGAGGTCAAAACCGCCGGCGGTGCGGAGCCCATGTTGCGGCAGCCCGGATGCCAGCTCCATCCGGTGCTCGCGGCCGCTAGCTAGCCAAGATAGCTCCGTCCAGCTGCTTGTCTGCATGGTTTGCTAGCTAGATTGGCACGGCAGCGCGGCGGCTTGCTCGCGCGCGTCGCGCTAAGGCCAGCCATCTCGCCCGAGCGAAGGCCAGCACGGCGTCTTGCTCGCTCGTGAGTCACGCTCGGGCCAGCCTGCCAACCTGTGCGGAGGCCAGCGCGGCGTCCGGCCCGTCCGGCGGAGCGGCGGCCAGCTCGCTCATCACCGGCGCCACCGACGAACACGCATCTGTACTATTTGAAGTAATGTTCATGAAAAATAATGATTTGAGGGGGAATAACAGGATAGAAGGTCAGATGTGGGTCCCTCATGTCAATGGTCAAACAAAATGTGTTGGTTTAAGCTACCTCGTCATCACAGACATGTGGGCCAACCCTGTCATAAATGGGTTTAAACGAACCTAATCGGTAGGAGTACTAGGTAGTAGTTTTTGGCGTGGATTAAGAAATTTTGGGTATGTTTTTGCTATATTTTGTACAATAGATTCTTCCTAGGGCTGGTTGAAAGTGGTAGTTTTTTGTTAAATACTCTACATATTGTAAGTAGGAGTGGAAGTTAAGCTTTGGAAGCCAATAAGCAAGGCTAGTTACATAGTGCATATGTGTACATGATTGAAAGTAAATATCAACCATGAGTGACTAATATCTTGATGGAAAACTCGAAACTATGGAATACTAGGAAAAAATGCATGGTTGGAAATACTAGCAATGTTCATGTCCGTTGCAACGAATCATAATTAGAATAATACTTATTCACAAACTTGGTACAAAACACTCTAATTTTGATATACATATGTCACTAGAGATATATTATGTTTCAATTAGAATATATTCCTTGGGCTGTTTTGGTGAGGTCAGGGAGGGATGTGGTTGGTTTTAAGATACTAATTATGGGTTTTTTTGCAAATTGGTAGACAAGTGGGATGTTGGTGAGAAAAGGCAACATCTTACCTCACAATCGTTAGATGTAGATCTAATGGTCAGAAACGACGGATGGCAGACACACCAGCATCACCAACTTAGTCTTGTGTAGGAGTACTAGCATGATCCGTGCATTGCACGGAACATCAAGATGCATTTTTTATAAAACACTTGTTGTGATTGACCCTTGCGGGAGTAATTCCATGTGTAAAAACTAATGATATCTCGAGAAATATGAGATAAGGTGAAGAGGAGTGGGGTGTGGTGGTGGTTGGTGGTCGGACTGAGCGGAGGCATCGGGATTGATGACGCCGGCAGCGACCACCAGGCCAGTTTGTTCCAGAGGCTTCCTTTCTTAATTGCTCAACAATGAGGTTTGTTGGAGATAAGGATGAACGACGGAAGGCCTTGTCTGCAAATGTGGAGAGGGGTGCGGGTATCTTTTAGTTTAATTTCCATCTGTCAGATATAGATCGGACGGTCTATATTGCAAGATGGCACATGTACCATCATCGCCAACTCAGTTTTTTATAAGAGAAGAAATATAAGTATGGAGATACAAACGTATTATCGATACTTGCTTCCGTAAACTAGCATCTACATTCTATTCAACGCCTCGGCATGTGGGGCCTTAGCACAATGACTTCTCGACTGTGTAAAACAAAGATTTTCCCGTCGCCGACAAGGAGGGGGTGACGGCGGCGCGCTTTTTGGCTTGCTCTAGTCCTAGTAGTCATACTAGGTGGTCCAAGCACGTGTAGATTTATTCTTTTTCACATCTCGTGTTTGCCGTATTGCCACGACTGTTGATGAATAGACGGTAAGTTATTCATGGGGAAATCCTTGTTGAGCGTGTTTGCGAGAGAGAGAGAGAGAGAGAGAGAGAGAGAGAGAGAGAGAGTGCGTGTGTGATATGTTAGAGACTGAGGCAATGATAACAGATTCTTTGTGTCTATGTGTGTGGAGGATAGAGAGAGACATGTACATGGGGCTTTGTGTTGTGTAACGTGGAGACACATATACATAACTAGAGAGTGAGTGTGTGAGATACACATGTGGACATGAGGAGAGATGAGGATCCAGATAAATGGGTGTTTGTGCGTGTCTGTGTGTGTTTGTGCACGCGTTTGTGTGTGAGAGGGAGAGAGTGTATGTGGAGTAGGGAGACCATTGATGATGTAAACCTAGTATAAGGGAAGGGGGAATGGTGTGAGATGTGTAGTAGCGAGATAGCACGGGTGCGGGCGGGGGGAGCAGACTATTTGGAAGAGACATCGAGTGTGTTTGGTGGGAGAGGGGTGTGAGAGCGAGAGAAAGAGAGAGCTAGCGACGGGGGGAGAGAGAGAGAGAGAGAGAGAGAGAGGGAGCGAGAGGGGTCGTTTGTATCCATAAATGGCGTATAGATAGGGAGACAATGTTGATGTTGTCCGAAATTGGCCTATGAACGGAGACGCAAGGGAAGCGAGTCATCATGTGTGTGATAGGGACTTCATGAGAGATCTAGAATAGATGGTGTAGAGAACAATGTGCGAAATCGATAACGATTATACATTAGGGAGCTATGCAAAGAGTCACGACATATATGTATACAAGGAAGGAGCTGGGGCGGGTCCGCATGTGGGAGAGATAGAAAGAGGAAAGTGGTGCACAAGGAGACAAAGTGTGCTTGTTTGTAGTGGGGGTGGTGTGTGAGGTGAGTGTGCGAGAACCACATAACTAGGGAGATAGATGTTTGGGGGCGACATTTTGTGTGTATGGGAAATATACACTCTACATAGTGCGTGTTCTTGGGTAAGAGAAATAGCGGGAGACCTAGAGACTGAGGGGAGAGATGTGTGCATGCCCGAGAGACAAAGTGATAGAGACTTGTTGGGGTCCGGACTTTACAAGAGAGAGGGGTGTTAATGTGCTCGTGTGTTGGTGTTTGGGGGAGAGAACGACTTCTCTATGTGTGTGTGTGTGTGTGGTGATGGGGGGGTGACTTCAGATAAAGAGTGAGGTGTCTATATTTGAGGGACTTTAGCATAATTGAGATATTGTGCACTCATGATTGATCAATTTGTTTCACAGTTTTTACTATGAGATAATGATACTTTTGAACATGCTTGATATACCTTGATGTACCAGAATTACAAACCTAAGATTGGAATTTTGGAATTCGACTCCATCATTAGCTTTCGTAATTCATTTAAACAGAGGTACATTTTTTAAGCCGGGATTTCGTGATTTCAGATTCATATATCAAACCTAGAGATATACACATACGGGCATGTTCAAACTTTATAATCATCCACTTTATTCATACACATACACATTTTTGCTTTTGTCATCATATTTAGCATAAACACATTTGGAATTTCATTTGAATTGGACCGTATGATGGTATTTGCTTGTAGTAGCTCAATGATCCATATTTGAATTGAATGGACAATCTAAGTTTCGAGTTGGAGACATTGTTTTCAAAACTTGCACATTTTTTGCGTGCAAAACAAACAAATTGTCGGCCATGATATCATAGTCGGTCGTACTAGAGCAGAATACTTATAATTTTAGGCGCCAAAAGCTTTCAAACTTCCCACTCACATCGAAATATCACGCGCCTGAAAGTTTAGCCCTGCGATATTCCTGTTTTACCCCTGCCACATGAACGGAAAAGGGCTGCTTTGGTTGTTTTCCCCTCTTTGCCCCCAACATTCTTCCCCAGAAGCCCTCCCCTTCCCCTCCCCGACCCCCCAACCACGGCAAGCCACCGAATCTAGTCCTCCTTCGCAGCGGTGGACCTCACACCCCGCCGGATCTACCTTCCGCACCTTGGAACCCCCAACTACCAACTCACCACTTCACCAAAGCCGCTTCAGCGACTGGCTTGTCCACCGCTCCAGATCTCCTTGACCACCATCATGGTCCACCGCACCGGATCTGCTTAACCGGCGCCCTCGTCCACCACAGCTTAGGCCCTTCACTGACTCCCTCGTCCGCCCCTTCGCTGGCCCTTCATACAAGCCCTCGTCCGCCGCAACAGATCTGCCTCACTGACAGCACTGTACAACGCGCCCGCCGAAGCCTTCGTCCACTGCACCGGACCCGCTCCACGGACGCCATATTTAACTCCACCGGCCCTGCTTTACCGACGCCGCAGCCTCATCAGGTTATTTCGATTTGTACTCCTTCGATTTTTCTATTTATCGTGCAAATGTTCACTTACCACGGATGAGCTTTCTTATATGTCGACAGGCGCCGCAACCGTAGCACCGGAGCCGCTTCAGCGACAGCGAAAGCCGTCCCAAACTCAACCACAACACGAGCACCATCGACGATCCTTAGCTATCAAGTATGACAACGATACCCATATGCCGCCGAGAATCAGGTACTATTATCCAACGGTCGGCGCCTACGTTCACTTTCCTAGCATAAGCACCGCACCTTTGAATTTCTTCAGGGCATCATTCAGTTTTTCATGAGACGCGTTATTCTTCTTGCACCTATAGGGCCATACTTCTGGCAGTGAACATGTTACATGTGCTAAATTACATACTAGTGCACATATATTTAATATGCTTCAGTTTTGTTCTGATGCCACCTGTTGGTTCCATCAGACTGCTTAATGTTCTCTATGCTTAATTACACATCAGCAAACTACCATGTGGTTCTGCTGCTTTTTGTTCGTTTTACCCTACATTTTCTGATGCTAGCTATTACATTACTGCTTCGAGCCTCTGTCCATAACTTGTTTGTGTGTTCTTGATCTTCCCAAGTTGCATGACTAATTTGATGCTTCTATTAATTATGGAGCTGCCAACCCCATCAAGCAAAATATTTGTTCTTTTGGGGCTGGCACCTTGAACAAGCATAAAAATAGAGGGAAGCATATATATTGTCGTGTATGCACACACCCTTCTTTCATTAGTTTAGATGAACCATTGATGATCAATTCGGATCGGTGCATGCGATTAAAAAATTTACGTAAATAGATGGTGCAGAATAAACTAAAACAACTAGATTTGCAACCACGGGATGTTGTTGATATCTTCAAAGAACATTGCAATAGCAGCTAGGCTTCACAGCAACATATGGTAAGCCAGTGTGTTCTAGTACATGTGAAATGTAATGCGAGTGGGCTGCTTTCTTGGCTTGTGCCCTCAACGTGTAATCCTACCGAATTACAAATAGTTCGGTTGTCTGCTTTGCTATATTGCTTGATTCGAATGCTTATTTGTTGTTACGCTATACCTGAGTTGGCCAATATGTCAGCAGTGCCTGTTGTACTATCGTAAAGAAATGCATGCCTATTTCATTTGAGTCCTTAACTTTTCCTCTCAACTTCATCACAAGACTATCTTCGTAGTTTATATGAGGCCACACTGTTAAGTGCTTTCTCAGATTATTTCAACTGCTTAGATGCCTTGGCAACTTAAATATAGCTGTTGTACACTCCCTTTCAACTAGGGATGTCAACTGGGTCCCGTTTAATCCCGATTAAAGTCTACTAGTGGTATGATAGTTCAAAAGAGTTTTTGTTTCTTGAGGAAAATGAACTAGGGAGGTAGCAAAAACTAACTAGATGGGACTGGCGGATGTCGTTTATTTGCCACTTACATCCCTAGTTTCATCTTACCATTTTAATTTCTTTTTGGCTGATGCTGCTTTGAACCATTTAAATATAGTTTGCCATGCTCGGCAATTATTCGTCCGTCGTTTACCATGTAAGCTTACTGCCTGGATCATACGATAACTATCTCTTACTTATGTCCAGCGGAAACCTTTCAGGATGCCGTTCACACTAGGACACAATGTACAACCCCAGAATCTATTTGTGGAAGCAGTGCACCATCCATGTTACCAGATGGTAGCAGTTCAGAGGCAACACCGTCGGAGAGTAGTCTGAGCACAGATATTATAGTGCCTGCGGCTTTACTAGAGGCAGAAAGAGATGGTGTGGCTGCCATGAATGAGGTAATCTTTATCTTGAGGCTAGAAATTACGGAATTAGCGGCACGCGTTATGCAAGCAACCCAAGAATTGGAGGAAGTAAGAATGTTGCATTTGAAGATGGAGGAGGTCATGTTGTTTCTGCTATCTGAAGCCCAAGGTAATCCCGGTTCTTCTTTAGATACCAGTTGAAATTGTCATTAGATTATTGTACTTGCATGTTGTGTCATGTCTCTGAATGGATTATGTTGCAAGAGACCCCCTATGTTGTCCATGTGTTGTAATGATCCGAATTTTTTAGGCGAGGTAATCCTCAGTACTTGTATGATTGACATAAGGTGAACTATTTTTTGTGTGAGCATATTGTATTGGATGAAATAACTGTTTGACTCAGAGTGTATCCAACCTACTGAATTCGAAGATCACGACATTTCTAAATCATAATCATATACAAAGGTGGAATAAATCTTTGTTGTGGTTTTGAAGAAATAAATAACAAAACATATAATTATCTGTGGATATTCGTAACCGAATACAAATTGGATTTGAATTTAGTTTGCCAGGTCCCAGGGCAAACGTGAATGCTAATTCTCCAAAGTTTTGAACGAAGCGGCTAAACACCCACTATAATTTGTGGGCTGCCCGAAGCAAGTGTTTGCGAGATGGAAATTACTGTCTACCCCTGACACTTGACATCCTTATCGACCGGATTTACACTGTTGTCGATAGGGGTAGACTAGTAACTTCAATCAGACGTGACACGACGGCCTATGAGCCCATTCAGACATGGTGGGCGCCAAACGTGGGCGGCAAAACACATTCGATTCAAGCTCGTCCAAAAGACATGTGTCTCTTCCTCCATTTCCCCATTCATACACGATGGGTGGCAAAACAAACTCTGCTCGTCCGAAGTCGATGTAGGCTAATATTTTAAATAGGGGCAGATGTGTAACTTCCATCAGACGTGACACAGCCGCCCTACCTGTCAGCCCCGTTCATACACCATGGGCGCCAACCGTGGGCGGCAAAACACCCTATCCTCGCCCGAAATAGTTAGCGGCAAATATTTGGGAGATGCGAGATTACCGTCCTATCCCCAACCGACGCGATGTCCGAAATTTTAAACGGGGGATAAGTTCGTAACTTTCCCCCATTTCAGAGAAGCGCGTCCCAAAGTTTGAGATCCCCCCTCCCCTCCATTTACCCATTCATACACCGTCGGCGGCACGACAACCTCCGCACTGCGGCCAGCCTCCTCCGTCCGCCACCCCATCCTCCACCTTGCCGGAGCCGCAACCCCTACCCCGTTGTCCACTGCAAGAGATGGACGTCTCCCATCCATGGCGCTAGACTAGGATCCTTTCATCGCCTCCTCTCGCTTCATCCGCGCCGTCGTCCACCTTGCTGTTACCGCTCCTACGACCGCCTCGTCCACGGCAACAGGATATATCCCCCGACCCGGCCGTCTGCCGTCTAAAGTCTTCTTCCCCGCCGCCGACCGCCATCGCACCCGCAGCACCCTCAACGTATCAGCATAGGCCTACACGGCGTCGCCAGAGAGGTGGTACTCTTCCATATGTGCTTAAGTTATTGATCTCACCCGGAAGATAGATCGTAATTTGTTTACTGTACTTTTCTTGTCCGTACCAAATTGTAGTGGCTAGTTGAAAGAAAACATTGGTTGCGAAGTAGCTTTGTCTGATTTGCACCTTCAGATCCGCCATGGCGCGGGCACTATACTCGTAAAGCTTATGGTTTCCCCCCTTTATATTCACTACCATCATCGTAGGTGCTTCGTGTCGTGCTAGCACTGCTCCTCAAGACCTCAACCCAAAGCTTACGTGTTGAAATACGAATCTGATATGATGCTCATATCACTAAAACAGAGAACGTTTAATTGGTCACTAATGTTCCTATATTAAACGAAAAGCATGTGCGCCACCCACTGGTCCAGCTAGTTCCACTTTCCTGATTTTTCTCTTGATGCTTAGGGTTTTCCCCTTCTATCTACTATACTATGATCTGCGTAGGTGCTTTCTGTCGTACTAGCATTACTCCACCCTTCAAGCTAAACAACACAACACTCAGAATTCGAAAGCTCAGTTGTTCAAATATGATTGTGATATGATACTGATATTAGTTAACCGGCACATTTAATTGGTTAGCTAAAGGTCCCACTTGAGTTTCCAAATGCATGTCGCGACATACAGAGAGACAGCATAATCGCATTTCTTTGTCACTTGTTGACCGTACTTTCTTGTCCATACCAAATCTTAGTTGTTATTTCAAAGCAAACATCGGTTGCTAACAACCCTTTGTGCGGTTTGCAGCTTCAGATCTGCCATTCCACTGCGACGGTCAACACTGTACTCAACATGCTTATGTTTTCCCCATTTTATGATGACCACAATCAGCCTACGTGGTTCGTGTCGTAATAGCGCTGCTCCACCCATCGAGCTAAACAAGCTTAGTTGTACAAATTCATATCTGATATTAGTAAAACTGAGAGATGTTTAATTGGTTAGCTAAATGTTCCTACTTTAGTTTCGAAATGCATGTGAGCCACATATGGAGAGACTGGAAAGAATAGTATTTCTCTATGCGCTCTGGTTCATCATGGGTGGCCAACCGACATTGTATTGAAAGACTTGTAATATCTTCAATCTGCTTGCTCTTCTGCTCTTCTTTAAGATGATACTCTTCTCTTGCGGTCGACTGGTCAGGTCGAGTTGTTCTCCCTTAGTATATTTTGAATCTGTCAGGTCAGGTCGACTTGTTCTTCTTTACAATATGTTGAAGCTATCATCTGCGAAGTGTCATCACTTCTGGAGCTCTCATATTTTGAGTAGTAGGCCACATTATATTAATGCACACAACAAATTACAGAATGCATGGCATCTTTTAAAAGAATTGCAGAGATAGCATAAAGGGGTTTACAGGGAGGCAGTATTGGATTAGAATCACTTCTGCATTACAAAGAAAATCTCACTTGTTTTTATGTTTTCATGCATGTCAGATATTGAACATTATCAAAATGAATATGAGAATGGGCGCACGAGAGGAATATTGCGGAACGATCCACTGGCTAACAAACTTGGCATGGTGGAGGATGGCCTATCTTATTCACCCATCAAGGTGCTTGCTCTAACTTTGCAAAGTTGTATTGGTCGCACACATTTTGCATCTGACATCTTGCATTACTTCTACTTTTGTGACGCCCCAAGACCGGAGCTTTAGATGCCTTCCATGGATTCCGGGTTTCGTCATGTGTTTTGTTTTGTTCGTTGCTTTCATCATGCCATCTCTTGCATTGCATCATGTCATCATGCCATCATATCATTATTATTTTTAAACTCTCTTAAATAAACCGTATGGATCTTTGATCCATTTAAATCGAGGGAATTCACATGGTGATTCTCTTTATAACATATCCTCCTGATATTAGGGACCTATATTAAATATTCCATTTTCGGAATCACCATAACACACTTGCAAATATCCCATGCCTTTTTCCTTCTCAACTATTGGTCTCTATCTTTGTCATATATCTTTTCTTCATTTTTCGGAGCTCTACCAAAAAAATCTCAACATTTTGGCTACTCCTAAAGTCTAGACTCCATTCAAACTCCTTCGGTGCAAGTTAAATAATTTTAGATTTAACTTCTCCTATTTTGTTGGAACCATTTTTGTTGGGTTGGAAATATTCCGTAAAGCCTTACAAATATGTCCCACCATTTTATTCTTGTTTTTGGCCTTTTCTTTTAATTCTTTTGTATGCTCTATTTTTTTTCTTTCTGCTAAAGAGAGAGCAGAGAGCGCAGCCAACCTCCCAAACCTCCCGCGCCGGCCCAAGGCCTAGGCCCAGCCGCCGGCCTCTAAGGCCCATCTGCGGCCTGACCTAGCCTCCTCCCGATCCCCTCGCCCTCTCCCTCTCGTTCCCTCTGCCCGCCGCCACACTTGCCCGATCCGCCCGCATCTCTCTCGATCCCCCACGTCTCTTCCTCGCCGTCCTTCGCCTCCTCGTCGCTCCAGCCTCTCCTTCCTCACGCCGCACCGCCAAGTCTGGCCGTCCACTCCCTCCTGCTGCTCGCCGGGGAAACCCCTCCTCGCCGCTCCGTTGCGGTCCGGAGGTCAGGGCCGCCATGGACGAGCCTCCGCGTCCATGCCCTTGCCGTCCCCGCGCCCTGCTGCCTCCTGGAGTGTTGCGCCGTCGCCGCTCGTCTACAACTGCGGGAGCGCAGTCCTCTGCCAAGCTCCTCTGCCCCGTTTCTCCTCGACCGAGGAGGACGAGCAGCGTTGCTGCCTGCTCGTTCCGCCTGCACGCGCGCCTCGCGCGTTGACCGCGACCAGCTCCATGCCCGAGCGAGCACGCTCTTGATCCCGATGCCCAGCGCTCGCCTCTGCCGTGGACCTTCCCAGCGAGGCCCATCTGCGTCATCAGCCCCGGCCTCCTGCACTCATTCCGGACCATGTCGCCCCGCTGTCATCATGCACCTTCAGTTGCTGTTGCTATGGATGCCAAGTCCAACGACCTCGGAACAGGGAACAACGCCAAGTACCACGACAGATCGCCAAGTACCCCTTCGAATCCTTCAAGACCATCAAGTGAACGACTACCATCGCTCCAAGATCCGAACGGCTACGACGACATGAACATCTATGGAACGTTTACGACTACACGATGAACCACCAAGGCTGGCTACAACCCATGTACCACTACTATCGCCGAGTACCACGACGACCGTCGCCGAAAACCCGTGTAATGTGAACATGAACGACTACCGTCACCACGTGAACAACTACTTCCCATGACGACCCATGAACGACTACTTCCTCTACATCGTACCGAACCCGAACCGCTCCGAAATGCACGTGTCGAAGGTATAACCCCGAGAAGTCCTTCCGAGAATGAATGTTGTGTGATATATGAGATGAACCGCGTGTTTGCACCGTTTGCGGTTGTTCGTTGCGATGCCGCTCTTTTGCCATGCCACCGACTCGTGGGAAACCCGGTAACCGGGATCACCCCACCTTCTATCACGTGTCACGCTCTCGCCACGTTTCCTTTTGCACCGGTATCTTCATGAGTACCGGAAACTGATATGTTGCCGTGGCATCATTTTCGGATTCATTGCCGTGGCACCCCTTTCTTCCACCACGGTGACAAATGCTTCATAATATGCTCATGTCAACATTTTCATAAAAAATTGCATAAACTTGTGCATGTCATCCGCATCATGGTAACAACAATTAAAATGTTTATATTTGTTGTTTCCATTAATTTGCTTAAATGCCATGTTAAAATGATTAATTCCATAACTAAATAACCGTAACTCGGAATTTAATAATCTTTATATGTAAATGGGGTAGAAAAAATGCATAGATTAATATGTTGCACTTTATTTTCCTATTTAAAAACATTAAAATATGCTTTAGGACAGATCAGTACCAAATCTAAAATACGCACATGAGGATTTTCCGGAATTGTTGTTGTTATTTCCGGCCTCATTTAAACTTGCCCAGATAGCTAGTTTACTTATGCTTCACCTCTTGCCATGTTTAAAAACATTTAATATTGTTGGGTACATAAACAAGAGAGAACTAAATAATTGTTGTGAAGTTCCGTCAATATGCAACTCGTTGCATATTGAGCTCCACTTAACTTGTAGTGTTGTTTGTGCACTTTTGCCATGACATGCTTCATTAAACCGGACATGCATCATACTTGGTTGCGCACCATGCCATGTTCATGTGTTGGTTGTTTACCATGTTGTGTGCTTCTTTCCGGTGTTGCTTCTTCGGGTTGGTTCCGTTATCATCGCGTTTGTGAGGACCCGTTCGACTACGTCCGTTTGTCTTCTTCATGGACTCGTTCTTCTCCCTTGCGGGATCTCAGGCAAGATGACCATACCCTCGAAATCACTTCTATATTTGCTTGCTAGTTGCTCGCTCTTTTGCTATGCCTTTGCTGCGATACCTACCACTTGCTTATCATGCCTCCCATATTGTCAAACCAAGCCTCTAACCCACCTTGTCCTAGCAAACCGTTGTTTGGCTATGTTACCGCTTTGCTCAACCCCTCTTATAGCGTTGTTAGTTGCAGGTGAAGATGAAGTCTGTTCCTTGTTGGAACATGGAGATGTTGTTCCTTGTTGGAACATGTTTACTTGTTGGGATATCACAATATATCTTATTTAATTAATGCATCTATATACTTGGTAAAGGGTGGAAGGCTCGGCCTTATGCCTGGTGTTTTGTTCCACTCTTGCCGCCCTAGTTTTCGTCATATCGGTATTATGTTCCCGGATTTTGCGTCCCTAACGCGGTCGGGTGATTTATGGGACCCCCTTGACAGTTCGCTTTGAATAAGACTCCTCCAGCAAGGCCCAACATTGGTCTTACCATTTGCCTCACCACCACCTACTTTTCCCTTGGGAGTCGCTCTCTCGAGGGTCATCTTTATTTAGCCCCCCCGGGCCAATGCTTGTCTAAGTGTTGGTCCAAACTAGAGCACCGTGTGGGACCGTCCCTTGGCAACTTGGGTTATGTTGGTACCTGTACGCTTCGCTTATCCAGTGTTGCCCTGAGAACGAGATATGTGCAGCTCCTATCAGGATGTCGGCGCATCGGGCGGTTTTGCTGGACTTGTTTTATTACTGTCGAAATGTCTTGTAGCCGGGATTCCGAGACTGATCGGGTCTTCCCGGGGAGAAGGAATATCCTTCGTTGATCGCGAGAGCTTATCATGGGCTAAGTTGGGACACCCCTGCAGGGTTTGAACTTTCGAAAGCCGTGCCCGCGGTTATGGGCAGATGGGAATTTGTTAATGTCCGGTTGTAGAAAACCCGAAGTTGATCTTAATTAAGATACACCAACCGCGTGTGTAACCGTGATGGTCTCTTCTCGGCGGGGTCCGGGAAGTGAACACGGTTGTTGGAGTTATGCTTGACGTAAGTAGTTCAGGATCACTTCTTGATCATAGTTGTTCGACCGTGCTTTTGCCTTCTCTTCTCGCTCTCTTTTGCGTTTGTTAGCCACCATATATGCTAGTCGCTTGCTGCAGCTCCACCTCATACCTTTTACCCTACCTATAAGCTTAAATAGTCTTGATCTTGCGGGTGTGAGATTGCTGAGTCCTCGTGACTCGCCAGATACTTCCAAAACCAGTTTGCAGGTGCCGATGAATCCGTGCAGGTGACGCACCCGAGCTCAAGGAGGAGTTCGATGAAGATCTTATCCTTTATGTTGTTTCGTTCTAGTCGATCAGTAGTGGAGCCCAGTTGGGGTCGATCGGGGACCTTTGTCGCTTTTGGGGTTCTTCTTTTATTTAGGTTCCGTATCGGACCTTGTTTGTTTCTGTATGATGTATTGCTTTACTCATGTATTTGTGTGAGGTGGCGATTGTAAGCCAACTATGTATCTCTTTCCCTTATGTATTACATGGGTTGTGTGAAGATTACCTCACTTGTGACATTGCTTTCAATGCGGTTATGCCTCTAAGTCGTGCTTCGACACGTGGGAGATATAGCCGCATCGAGGGTGTTACAACTTTGTTACACCATCTGCTTAGTTTAAGAATCGTATATGAGTATATGCCATACCTATCCATTTTATGTACCTATTCCATGTGTCGTCACACTATGTTTTTTCAGTCAAATGTTGTTCTTTCGTAATAGATGTCCAAAAGGAAGAGGGTGAGTGCAGATCCTCAAGGAGTACAAACTAGGTATTTGGAAAAGGTAGTGATACCTGTTAAATCAGATAGATCAGCAGCCACAGAAAACAAAGGCCAAACTGTACCACACTTTACCCCTACTCCAGTGGCTAAACCCCTATTAGAACCGCTGGGAGCCCAGTGTCAGGTATTGTCTATGATATCAATTCAAAATTTGAACTCCTAAATTTCTGCTTGTGCCTTACCTTCTCTCTTGTATGAAAACTAATTTCAGATGAATCTCCTTGCTCAAAGGATCATACGATCTCAAAACAATAGTGGGCTCTGCATTGCTCTTATCAGTACCTCTCTCCCTTTTGCCTTGTAACGCTGTACTTAATTAATTGCTATTTGATTATGTATCATCAGTCTGCACCTGAGCTTCATTATCCTCTGTTTCTTCCAATATTATTTGATCTATATTTACTCTTTGCAAAATGTAGAATAATGGCAACGCTTATAAAGAATTTTCTTTGGGGAATTTATTGAATTATCCTTCCATCAACATGGAGATGGGCTTTGTCCAGCCCGTGTTAACGTGTAATGTAAGTTCATCCTTCTCAAGCCTTCAAACTTTGTTCTAGTATAGATTTTGATAGGCATCATTTCCTCCATTGTTGTTTGCTTTGCTGTTTACATCTGATTGGATGTTTGCAACAACTACCAGCTTCAAATTGTAGTTGTAAAAACATGTTCCTTATGCAGAACAGATCCATTTATTTGCTCATATAATTGTGAAACCTGTTACGTGTCTCCTTGTTTCTCTTTCAGACTCGTATCACTTATGCCAGGCAGAACTTTAGGGAAGATAGTGAGCCAAACGATCTTGAGGACAGTGAGATGACCCCAAGGTCCTGTCTTGATGAAGACAGTGAGTTGAAGCTACTCACCAGCAGGTGTGAGACAACCTATGTGCAGTCGCTACCTCAATCAATTCGACTTCTTCAGTCTCAACTTAAAGCAGAAAGGCTTGCTTCAGCTTAGCTTCGACTTGAAGTCAAAGATGCAATGAAGATGTCAGAGGACTGCCGTGCGCACCATCATGCCTTAAATCTAGTGTTGATGCATCTATCGTTGACACAACTGAGGTCTACTCAGCTTCTTCAGCTGTTTGGGGGCCCGATCTGGCCAGGCCTAGTGCCTTCTAAAGTGCTCTCGGTTTTGTATATTCTTTTGTCGGCGCGTTTATTTGCACTGGTGGCGAACTTTGATGCCCAGTGGATGTAATATGTGTGATAGCCGTGATAGCCTAGCGTAAGTTGCTTGCTTATTTATTTCCTTGTTGTCTTGTTTATTTGTTTGCTTGTAGTCATTGCAGTTCTTTTTCCGCGGTTTGCTAGTGGCTGCAATAACCTATTTTTTAAAACTAGGCCACAATAACCATGGGCTAATATTTACTGTAGTGACACTCGGCCTCCTACGGGCCGTAGAAACAGTGGGCCTTCTACAGGCCATAGAAACAGTGGGCCTTCTACGGGCCGTAGAAACAATGGGCCTTCTACGGGCCGTATCATCAGTGGGCCTTATACGGGCAGTATGATCGATTGGCCAAACATGGGCCAATAACAGGCCGCATTATGGCCGTAAATGGGCTAGAGTTGGAATCGTCCATTCATGGGCCGACCATAACGGGCCATCGTTAATAGGCCGTATTTGATGACGCTATGAAAATGGCCCAACGTATTAACGGACCACAAACGGGCCGACTGTAACCACGGGCAGAATTTGCCCCACAAGCAGAAAATGACAGTAATGGGTCGTAAGTAAACAAATGCTGGAAATGCGCCCAAGAATAAATGGGATCTGAGAAGGCCGAAAGATAACATGGGCTGGAGACGGCCCAACGGAATAACGGGTCGTTAATGGGTATAAAGTGATACACTATTCATTACGGGCCAGTTTCACCACGGGCCGTTAATGGGTGTAAAGTGATACATTGTTCATTACGGGCCAGTTTCACCACGGGCCGTTAATAGGCCAAGAGTTACATAGGGCCTCATATGGGCCGAAAGACGTCATGGGTCATACATGGGCCAGAAGTGAAAATGGGCTGGAATCATATTGGGTGGCCCAGATGACGCTACTGGGACTAACTCGGATAGGGCGTAACGGACCTTGGGTTAGCGGGCTGTAAATGGGCTATATGCGAACAGGCCGTTAACAGGCTTTACATGGGCTGGCCCACCACCTTTTAACCAAGTCAAACATGCCGGCCTTTTCACAGGAATGGGCCTCTATTGGGCCATGCCACGTGTCGACGTATCATAGGCGCCTTCTGTCCAATGAGTGGATGACATCTGTCCCAACGATGAGCCGACACGTGTTTCCTCAAGCCAATGATGAGTTTACACGTGGAAAATCCCCATTGGCCGAGGCTGTTAACGGGTTATCGAATCCAAAACCCGACCCGATAGCTTAACGGCATTCCGTTACGGTGGATGCCATGTGTAGGTCACCCTTGATGAAAGCACTTCTGTGACGCGTGATTTATCGTCATGGAAGTGGACACTTCCGTGATGATAATTCTGGTAATGTCATGGAACACTTCTACGACAGCACAGGTATGACTATCTTGATTCTGTCATAAATTTGTCATGGATGTACATGCATGACAAAAAATGCAACCTACTGTGACAAACACGTATCATCACGGAAGTGTATTTTTTTGTAGTGATTGCTGTCATCGTTTTCCTCCTCCTCATTCGACCATTCCTCCTCATCATCATCGTTGTCCTCTTCTTCATCCTCCGACGGCTCCTCGTCCGTCTGGTTATCGTCTGACAACTCTGGAGGCGGCGTCCCTTCCATGAACCAGATCTGGGCTCGACGCCAGACTCATGGAAGACGAGCGGTATGATTTCGATGTTGACCTATCATCGGGCTCTAGACTACTGGCCAAACTGCCGTCCTCGCTGTCGCTCGACATGGCTGCAGAGTGTGTGTGAGTGTGTAGCGCGGCCTGACGGGGACTATGAAGACGGTGGACACTTAAGTGGGGTATGCAGAGAAGAGGAACTGCCAATTGAAGCGGGGTTTTTTTTGCGCGAGGGGGGGGGAATTGAAGCGGGGGTTGGCGTACTTATTATCTAACCACTGATATAATCCACCATAATCATTTTTACCCACTCGCTCCAAATTCCCGGGGTTGCGCAGGACTCCTATTGGCTATTTGGCTGGTTTCCTTTTTCAGGACAAAAACAAGGGATGAGTTTTGGGATTATGCATCGGTACCAGTACGAACGGAGTAGGACAGTTGGCAAGCAATACATTGAGCTCTTCTTATTGATAAAGCCAGTAATGATCAAACTAGAAAGGAAAAGAAGAAATACAAAGAAAACTGTCTGCACGAATCTTCGCGTAACATCAATGGCATAGGACCTAGATGTGTATTACTTAGAGCACATCTAGATGTGCTTTAGCAATACTGTCAAACAAAACCCATAATCATCATTGCAAACAGCGCATAGAACATGGCTAATGCGACAACCACAACTACACATGCTAGTTCCTTCTTGTCTCTTGCTTTCATCTTTTGCCTGTGATTGATATTTCCTTGCTTCATTGTACTGATTGTACATTCCTGATCAGCCAGTTTCTTCTTCAGCTTTACGTTATCTTCTACGAGCTTGGTGATAACACTCCAAGCCCTGCCATGCCATTCTTAATCCAACCAGTTAACAAAGGCACAAGCCTCATATACCTGCCAATGTTAAATAGTATTCAGGATGAGCGGTGGCATTAACTGAAGTAAAATGATGAACTTAATTAGCACTAACCTCTAAGGGGCAACTGAAAAACCGCCTTCCAATGTCGAATCCCTCTGTGCATACACGTCGAGCGGGAGCGTGCCCATGCACACAACTCAGCTTTTGGTACTTCTCGATGGCGTAAAACTCGGAGCCGAACTCGTGTTGCGGGAGTCTGGAGTCAGGCTCTGGATCCGGTAGCAGATTGCTTTCGTGGGGGGAGGGGGGTCATTCAGGACAGATAATTCAGCAAGGAGCTATACTTTGGACATGCTAAAAAAGATCGGGATAGATTGGAACCTGACAGGACGATTTGGATCTATAGTACACCTGCCTTCTAATGAACTTAGGCAAGTGCTCAGCGGCGACCGCCGTTGTGGCGGCGATATGACCGAAACCATCAGCACCACTCGTTCACATTCCCCGAATGTTAGTTCCACGCGAGGGAATTTGGAGGCTATGTAGGGATTTGGGGGAAATGGGGAAACTGTGGAGATAAGCTAACGGTCGGGAACTACTTATGGCACTATATGTTTTATACGGCACACTGTTTATACATGTCGTTTGTGTTAGGCATTACAACGTCACACACGATTTCCGTACCAAACCATGTGAGAAGACAACGTAGGTTAGACACGGTTGCCTTTACATAACCGTATGTGATGTACTACCCTGTCCATATAATTGCGTTACAATGAGATACCGTGTAAGCAGCCGCACTACGGATATCCGTAAAAAAATAGCCGCTCTGCATATAGAGATGGCGGCGGCAGCCTAGGCAGCGGCTACCGGAGAAAAGGTCAATCCTTGATGGGTGGGCGGTGGCGGCGTCATAGGAGGTCAATCCT